>WOXC01004925.1:0-73128 GCA_011680675.1 Gymnobelideus leadbeateri
CCTCCTTTCTTTTAATGTAGAAGCTGCTAGGTCCTGTGTGATCCTAACTGTAGTTCCTCGATATTTGAATTGTTTCTTTTTGGCTGCTTGTAGAATTTCTCATAAGAGAATCCCCAAAGCAAAATGCGGACTTTGTCCCTGATTGGCTCAGATCCAGAAGGCATGAAATCTGCTTGACTTATCACAGCTGTGAATTATCTGGGTTCAAAGGAGATTAATCCTTCAGATGTTCACAATTTAGCCTGAGCATGGGAAAGTGAACTCCAGAAAAACAACAACAAAAACCCTACCTTGCTTGTGCTTACAGCCTTCTGAGTTAACTCACTGCTTAAGGACGTGGAACTGAGAGCAAAAATCCTGGGCCTGTGGTCCCCCAGGATAGGATTCTGTCTCTGAGTGGAAACCTGTGGCCATTTGGCAAGCTCTTCCAAGAGCTTTCCAAACCCTCTTTGGAAGCGTTGTTCCTTTTTTTTCTGTGTCTTCTCATCTAGCTTCTAGTTCTTCGTGGTAGTGTGCATTGGTGATTAGAAAGTAATCTGAGGTCTCTGTCATTTCTGGCTATTTTCTGTAGTCACACTCCAACTTCTAGTTTATGGTATGTAAGCTGAGTCTAGAAATTGACCACATTTCCTGCATCTGCCAAAAGGAGTGACTTTGGGTAAGTCAGTTACCCTCTCTGGGCCTAATTTCCTCCTCTTTAAGATGAGGGGAGGGTTTGGGCTAGATGACCACTGAAACCTTTTGAAGCTCTAAATTTCTGATCTTAAAATGAAATATGATCCTATGAATCTATGAATCCTTTGTATCTTGATATAATGTATGGGAGCAACTTATCCCAAGGAGAAAGAGTCCTGGAGAGAAGACACAAGACTCTTTAACCATTGACCTACTCTATCGCTTGCAGCTATCTCTTTGGGCCTCAGTTTCTCCAGTTGTAAAATGAGATAACAAAACCTAACTCCTAAGGGTGTATTTTGAAGGAAGTATCAATCTCAAGGGTGTAAGTGCTCTGAAAAAGTATGGATGGCTGAACCATTTCCAAGTATTATTGGAAGGAATAAGGGAAACCCTCTAATGGTGTTTTTCTTTTTCTTTAGGCCAGTTACTAAACACATGATCCTACTGCACGTAACCATTACCATGCCAGCTGAAGTCAAAGCAGAAAAAGATGAGAAGAATAAAATCCACCTGGCCCTTGGATCCTGCATCATTGAGGAAAACAGTTTAAACATCACAATCACTTAAATGTGAATGCAAAAGAAACATTTTCTTTAGCCTGGAGTAGTAGAGTTGAATGGAATACACATTTATTAAGTGCCTACTATGTTCTGGGCACTGTTCTAAGTGCTTTATAAATAGCATCTCATTATATCCTCACAACAGCCCTAGGATATTATTATCCCCATTTTACAGTGGGGGAAACCGAGGCAGATAAAAGTTAAGTGTCTTGCCCAGAGTGACATCACTAGGAGGTATCTGAGGTTAGATTTGAACTCAAGTCTGGGGGATTCACAATTTCTGGGTCTCAACAACGGACACAATTATTTACCCGAAACTAAGTGCTAAGTACTTGCAAGCCTGCCAATACAAGGGGCATGGAAAATCTTCAAATCCCATTACCATTATAGAAACTTACTAGAAGTAAAGGGTGAAGATGTGTGTGTGTGTGTGTGTGTGTGTGTGTGTGTTTTGTAGTGTGTACAAGAGATTCTGAGAGGTAAAGTTACATAACTAAGGGAGGTATCAGATTGTGAAAGACTTTAAATTTAAGACTCGGAATTTTGGTGTGCATCTAGTTGGTGAAAGGGAACCATGCATGCCCTTCAACAGGAAAGTGACAGGATGAAATTTTTTTTTTTTTGGGGGGGGTAACTTTCTGTTTCTACAATTCTTTTACCTTCTCTTTTATAGATGTACAAATTAACTGGGAAAATGGCCTCCATGCACTGAATGGACTCCTGGGAAAACACCTTCCAAATAGTATACAAAAATAATGAGTATAACAATTTCTTTTGGGTTGCCTAGGGTTTTAGGATGACCGGAAGACACTAACCCTTTTCCCTAGGGAATGAGATGGAGATAAAAACTTTTTTTTCTTCAGAGACTAGGTGATAGGCCATCTTTCAGGAGAGGTATTTTTTACTGTGGAGGCACTTCCTAGAATGCTTCCCTTCAGGTTCCATTCCCAAGTCCATTGACCACCTATTTGCTTCTGTTATTGCATAGGAGGTTTGCCCTCTGGTCAGCAATGCACTCTATGATGCCAAAGAAACCGTGGCATATAACTTGGTTGATAAATTTATATGACTTGAACCCAGAGGAGATGGCAGAGAGGACACAATTAAGCAGTAGCCCCATGAACTCCTCCTTTATTTGGATTTCAGGGTAGTCCAGGTTCATAGGTTCTGCCTATTTGAGGCCTGATGGTCTCAGCACAGCTCATTAAGTAGAATCCAGCAATCCCGGAACTCCAGTACTGGGATATATCCCATGGTCTCTTTCCTTTAGTAGGTGTTGATAATGTTGAATCAAAGAATAGATGCATAGGTTCTAGTCATTGACCCTGTTTCTTTGGGCAGATTCCCTTCCATGAATCTCAATTAATGGGGACAATAAGCTCCTGTTTAGTTTACCTCAAAGGCTCAAATGAGATGAGGTAGATGAAAAAACAGTTAAGTGGCACAGGTACAGGTCCTGGAGTCAGGAAGACCAGAGACCAAATCAGGCCTTAAATGCTTATTAGCTGTGTGACCCTGGGCAAGTCATTTAACCCTGTTTGCCTCAGTTTCTCATCTGTCAAATGATCTTAAGAAGGAAATGGCAACCACTCTAGCATCTCTGCCAAGAAAATACCAAATGGGGTCATGGATAGGCAGACACAATTGAATCGACTGAACAAAAGTTGCAAGTGCTTTGGAAACTTTCTGTAAAATGCTATGCAAATGTGCAGGATTCTTAGCAATTCCCACTTCTACCCCCTTCTGAGGCCAGGTTCTTAGCCTCCTTGGAGACAGGCAAAGTAAGGTCTATAATTCTTTCTAGACTTGGCACAAAATTAAAAAGCCACATTTCAACAATGGCAAAGAAGCATTTCACAATGAACATATAAATTTTTAGCAAGAGTGATTAGAGCTTAGGAAAACAACAGATAACCAGGGAGAGAATTTCCGGATGCAATTAACTTTTTTTTTTAATTAAAAAAAAACTATTTGTTTTTAGTTTTTAACATTCACTTCTATAAAATTTTAAGTTCTAAATTTCTTACTCCTCCTTCTGTGCCTCATCTCCCTAAGATGATGTGCAATCTAATATAGGCTATATGTACGCAATCATATTAAACATATTTGCGCATTCCATCATGTGAAAGGAGAATCAGAACCAAAGGGGAAAAAAACATGAGAAAGAAGAAACAAAAAAAAGAGAGAGAAAATAGTATGATGAGATTTGTATTCAGACACCATAGTTCTTTCTCTGACTGTGGATAGTATTTTCCATCATGAGTCTTTTGGAATTATCTTATATCTTTGTATTGCTGAGAAGAGCTAAGTCTATCAAAGTTATCACATAATGTTGCTGTTACTGTGTACAATGTTCTGGTTCTGCTCACTTCACTCAGTGTCAGTTCTTATAAGGCTTTCCAGGTTTTTCTAAAGTCCACTTGCTCATCATTTCTTATGGAAAAATAGTATTCCATTACACTCATATACCACAACTTGTTAAGCCATTCGCCAGTTGATGGGCATCCCCTCAATTTCTACTTCTTGGCCACCAAAAAAAGGCTGCTGTAAATATCTTTTACAATGCATATTCTTTTCCTATTTTTATGATCTCTTTGGTATACAACCCTAGAAGAGGCATTGCTGGATTAAAAGGTATGCACAATTTTATAGCTCTTTTGGGCATAGTTCCAAATTGTTCTCCAGAATGGTTGGATCAGTTCACAACTCCACTAACAATATATTAGTGTTCCAGTTTTCCTATATCCCCTCCAATATTGATCATTTCCCTGTTTTGTCATGTTAGCCAATCTGATATGTGTGAAATGGTATCTCAGAGTGGCTTTAATTTGTATTTCTCTAGTCAACAGTGATTTAGAGCATTTTTTCAAATGACCATGGATGGCTTTAATTTCTACATCTGAAAATTGCCTGTTCATATCCTTTGACCATTTATCATTTGGGGAATGAATTGTACTCTTGTAAATTTGACTCAGTTCTCTATATATTTTAGAAATGAAACCTTTATCAGAGACACTAGTTATAAAAATAGTTTTCCAGCTCTAAATTTTCCTTTTAATCTTGGTTGCTGTTATTAATTTAATGTAATCAAAATTATCCATTTTGCATTCCATAACATTCTCTATGTCTTGTTTGGTCAAAGTTCTTCCATTTTCTTAGATTATGACAGGTAAACTGTTCCTTGTTTTCCTAAATTGCTTATAGTGTAGACCCTTATATCTAAATTGTGGACCATGTTGACCTTATCTTGATATATTATGTAAGATGTTGGTCTAAACCTAGTTTTTGCAATGCCCTTTTCCAATTTTCCCAACAGTTTCTGTTAAATAATGAGCTCTTATCCCAGAAGCTGGAGCCTTTGGGTTTATCAAACAGTAGATTACTGTAGTCATTGAGTACTGTGTCATATACTTAACCTATTTCACTGATCCACCACTCTTTTTCTTATCCAGTACCAAGTAGTTTTGATTATTGCTGCTTTATAATACAGTCTGAGATCTGGTGTGGTTAGGACACCTTCCCTTTTCAACATTTTCCCTGATGTTCTGGACCTTTTGTTTTTCCAGATGAATTTTATTATTATTTTTTCTAGCTATAAAAATACTTTTTGGTAGTTTGATTGGTATGACACTAAATAAGTAAATTAGTTGAGGTAGAATTGTCATTTTTATTATATTAGCTTGACCTACCCAGGACAAATGAATATTTTTCCAATCAAATGATTGAGATGAGACTTTGTGTGAAAAAAGTTTTGTAATTGTGTTCATGTAGCTCCTGAGTTTGTCCTGGAAAGTAGACTCCCAAATATTTAAAATGTCTACATTTATTTAAATAGAATTTATCTTTTTATCTCTTGCTGTTGAGATTTGTGGGTAATATATAGGAATACTAATGATTTTTGTGGGTTTGGTTTAATATCCTGCAACTTGCTAAAACTGTTATTTATTTCAACAGTTCTCTAAGTATACCATCACATCATTTGCAAAGAGTGATGGTTTTATCTCATTTTCTACTCTAATTTCTTTTTTCTTTTCTTATTGCTAAAGCTAATAATTCTAGTACAATATTGAATAATGGTGGTGACATTAAGCATCCTTGATTCACTCCTGCTATTATTGCAAATGCTTCTACCTTATCACCATCATAATATTTACTGATGGTTTTATATAGAAGCTATTCATCACTATAACAAAAACTCCATTTAGTCCTGTGTTCTCTGCTTTTTGGTGGGGGGAAGGCAGGGCACTTGGGGTTAAGTGACTTGCCCAAGATCACATGGCTAGTAAAACACATGTTAAGTGTCTGAGGCCAGTTTTGAACTCATTCCTCCTGACTCTAGGGCCAGTGCGCTATTCACTGTCTGTTTTTTTTTTTAAGAGGAATAGGTTCTGTATTTTATTAAAAGGGTTTTTTTTTCTGCATCTATTGAGATAATCATATTATTTCTGTTAATTTTGTTATTGATATGGTCAATTATGCTGATAGTTTTCCTAATATTGAACCAGTCCTGGTATAAATCCTACCTAGTTATAGTGTATTATCCTTGTGATAAACTGCTATAATCTTTTGGCTAATATTTTATTTAAAATTTTTGCATCTATATTCATTAGGGAAATTGGTCTATAATTTTTCCCTATGTTTTGGTTCTTTGAAGTTTAGGTTTCAGTACCATATTTGTATCATAGAAAGAAATTGGTAGGACTCCTTCTTTGCCTATTTTCCTCAAATAATTTATATAGTATTAGAAATAATTGTTCTTTAAATGTTTAGTAGAATTCACTTGTGAATCCGTTTGTCCCTGGAGATTTTTTCTTACAGAGTTTATTGATAACTTATCCAATTTCTTTTTCTGAAATGGGGTTAAATATTTTATTTGCTTTTTCTGTTTATCCTGGCAATTTATATTTTTTATAAGTATTCATCCATTTCACTAAGATTGTCAGGTTTATTGGCTTACAGTTGGGTAAAGTACCTATGTTTTAATTTCCTCTTCATTGGTGGGGAATTCACTCTTTTAATTTTTTAATTCTGGTAATTTTGTTTTCTTCTTTCTTTTTTTTTTAAATCAAATTGACCAAAGGCTTATCCATTTTATTTATTTTTCATAAACCACCTCTTAGTTTTATTTATTAGTTCAATAGTTTTCTTAATTTCAATTTTATTAATCTCTCCTTTGATTTTCAGAATTTCTAATTTGGTATTTAATTGGGGAGTTTAAAATTTGTTCATTTTCTAGCTTTTTTAGTTGCAATTCCTATTCATTAGTCTCCTTTATCTCTATTTTATTCATGTAAACATATAGAGATATAAAACTTCCCCTAAGAATTGCTTTGGCTGCATCCCATAAGTTGTGATATGTTCTCATTACTATCATTCTCTTGAATGAAGTTATTGATTGTTTCTGTGATTTGTTGTTTGACCCACTCTTTCTTTAAGAATTGATTACTTGTTTTCCCATTAATTTTTAGTCTATCTTTTGACAGCCCTTTATTACACATGATTTTTATTGCATCATGATCTGAAAAGGATGAATTTAATATTCCTGCCTTTCTGCATTGGATTGTGAGGGTTTTATGCCCTAATACATGGTCAATTTTTGTGTAGGTGCCATGTACTGCTGAGAAAATGCCATATTCCTTTCTACTCTCATTCAATTTTCTGCTGAGATCTACCATATCTAACTTTTAAAAATTCTATTCACCTCTTTAACCTCTCTCTTATTTATTTTGTAGTTAGATTGATCTAATTCTGAGAGGGAGTGATTGAAGTCCCCCACTAGTATAGTTTTGCTATTTATTTCTTTTTATAACTCACTTAAATTGTCCTCTAACAATTTGGATGCTGGGGGCAGCTAGGTGGCGCAGTGAGTAGAGCTCTGGCCCTGGAGTCAGAAGGACCTGAGTTCGGATCCTGCCTCAGACACTTAACACACACAAACAAAAAAAAAAAAGAATTTGGATGCTGTACTACTTGGTGCATATGTTTGGTATTGATATTGCTTCATTGTCTATGGTACCTTCCTCATCTCTTTTAATTAGATACATTTTTGCTTTTGCTTTGTCTGAGATCAGGATTACTACCCCTGTTTTTGTTTTTTGTTTTTTTACTTCAGGTGAAGCATAATATATGTTGCTCTAGGCAACTCTCTGCTTCAATTGAGTTTCTTGTAAACAATTTATTGTAGCATTAATTTTTTTAATCCATTCTTCTGTTATCAGCTTTCATTTTATGGGAGGATTCATCCCATTTACATTCAATTATGATTACTGTGTCTTTCTCTCCATCCTATTCCCCTGCCCTATTTATGGTTTTCTGTCTCCTTTTCCCCCTTCCCTTCTTGCAAGGGTTTTGCTTTTGACTACTGCCTCCCTTAATCTACCCTGCCTTCTCTCAGCCCCCTCCCTCCCTTTAGATTTCTATACCCAAGAGAGGGTGTATGTTATTCCTTTTTTGAGCCAAATCTGATGAGAGTAAGGTTCAAACAATGATTGCCTCCCTCCTTTCCCTCCACAGTAATAGGTAATTATGTCTCTTCATGTCATGTAATTTATACTTTTCTGTCTCATCCTTTTCCCTTCTCTCAATACAGTCCTTTTTTACCTCTTAATTATTTTTTTGTCATCACATGAAAGTAACTTATATGCCCACACCCTCTATCTATGTATACTCCTTCTAAATGTCATAAGAGAGATATAGTTTTCAAGAGTTAGAAGTATCATGTTCCCATGTAGAGATGTAAACAGTTTGCCGTTATTAAATAATGAATAACATATATTTTTTCCTGTTTATTTTTTAATGCCTCTCTTGAAACTTGTATTTAAAGATCAAATTTTCTGTTGAGCTCTGGTCTTTTAAAAAAAATTTTGGTCTTTATTGATTTGTTTACTTTTAGTTTTCAAGATACAGCTTCACAATTCCTCGAGTTTCAAATTTTCTCTCCCTCTTCCCCACCCCCCGCCATGGAGGCATACAGTCAAGTATAGGATCTGCAAATACTTTCACATTAGACATTAGGCAGGTTATAAAGAAGGATTGTTATCAGTTGGAATGAACAAGGGGAAAGAGGAAACAAAACAAAACAGAAAAAAGAAAAAGAGCAGATAGTTTGCTTCAATCTGGATTCAAAATCAGTTCTTTTTCTGGATGTAGACATCTATCTCCATCATAAGACTTTTAGGGTTGACTTATAACCCTGAATTGCTGAGAAGAGTCCAGTCTATCAAAGCTGGTCATCAAAAATACGATGTGTCTGTAACTGTGTACAATTTTTTCCTGGCTCTACTCTTCTCACTCAGCATCAGTTCATATAAGCCTCTCCACGTAAATATGAAGTCTGTCTGCTCCTGGTTTCTTATAGCAAAATAGTATTCCATTACATGCATATACCACAACTTGTTCAGCCATTCCCTAATAGATGGGCACCCCCTTAATTTCCAATTCTTTGCAACCACAAAAAGAGATGCTATAAATATTTTTGTACATATGTGCCTTCCTCCCACTTCTATGATCTCTTTGGGATATAACCCTAGAAGTGGTATTGCTGGATCAAAAGGTATGAAATTATTTATAGCCCTTTGGGTATAATTCCAGACTGCTCTCCAGAATGGTTGGATCAGTTCACAACTCCACCAGCAATGCTTTAGTGTTCCAATTTGCCCACATCCTCTCCAGCATTTGTCATTTTCCTATTTTGTCATCTTAGCCAATCTGACTGGTGAGATGTGGTGCCTCAGAGTTGTTTTGATTTTCATTTCTCTAATCAATAATAATTTAGAGCATTTCTTCGTATACTTACAGATATCTTTAATTTCTTTCTCTGAAAACTGCCTGTTCATATCCTTTGACCATTTATCAATTGGGGAATGACTTGTATTCTTATATATTTGACTCAATTCTCTGTATATTTTAGAAATGAGTCCTTTATCAGAGACATAGGTTGTAAAAATTTTTCCCCAGTTTTCCACTTTCCTCCAAATCCTGGTTACATTGGCTTTGTTTGTACAGAAGCTTTTCAATTTAATGTAATCAAAACGATCCATTTTGCATTTCATAATGCTCTTTAATTCTTATTTGGGAATAAAGTCTTTCCCTCTCCACAAGCCTGACAAGTAAACTATTTCTTGCTTTCCCAGATTGCTTACAGTATCAACCTTTATACCTAGATCATGCACTCATTTCGACTTGATTTTGTTATATGGTGTTAGATAATGGTCTGTGCCCAGTTTCTGCTATACTATATTCCAGTTTTCCCAGAAGTTTTGTCAAATAGTGAGTTCTTATCCAAAAAGCTGGGGTCTTTGGGTTTATCAAACAGCAGATTACTATAGTCATTGACTGCTGAGTCTCGTGTGTCCAATCTATTCCATTGATCCACTACTCTATTCCTCAGTCAGTACCAAGTAGTTTTGAGGACTGCTGCTTTATAGTACAGGTTAAAATCTGGTATAGCTAGTCCACCATCCCTAGCATTCCTTCTCATTAATTCCCTTGATATTCTGGACCTTTTGTTCTTCCAAATGAATTTTGTTACTATTTTTTCTAGCTCTTTAAAGTAGTATTTTTTTATAAATTGATTGATATGGCACTAAATATATAATTTAGTTTAGGTAAAATTGTCATATTTATTATATTAGCTTGTCCCAGCCACAAGCAATTGATGCCTTTCCAATTAGTTAGCTCTGACTTTATTTGTGTGAAAAGTGTTTTCAATTTGTATTCACATAGGTCCTGTATTTGTTTTGGCAGGTAGATCCCCAAATATTTTATAATTTCTACAGTGACTTTAAATGGGATTTCTCTTTCTATCTCTTGCTGTTGAATTTCATTAGAGATATACAGGAATGCTGAGGATTTATGTGGGTTTATTTTATATCCTGCAACTTTGCCAAATTTATTTATTGTCTCAAGTAGTTTTTTACTTGATTCTCTAGGATTCTTTAAGTATATCATCATATCATCTGCAAAGAGTGATAGCTTGGTCTCTTCTTTGCCTAATTTGATTCCTTTGATTTCTTTTCCTCTCTAATTGCTACTGCTAATGTTTCTAGTACCAGATTGAATAAGAGGGGTGATAGTGGACACCCTTTTTTCACTCCTGATCTTATTGGAAATGCTTCTAGTTTATCCCCATTGCATATAATACTTGCTGATGGTTTTAAATAGATGCTATCTATTGTTTTAAGGAAGGCTCCATTTATTCCTATACTTTCTAGTGTTTTTAATAGGAATGGATGTTGTGTTTTGTCAAAAGTCTTTTCTGCATCTTTTGAGATAATCATTTGTTTTCTGCTAGTTTTATTGTTGATATGCTCAATTATACTGATAGTTTTCCTAATATTAAACCATCCTTGCATTCCTGGAATAAATCCCACCTGATCAAAGTGTATTATTCTTGTGATAAGTTGTTGCAGTCTTTTAGCTAATATTTTATTTAAAATTTTTTCATCTAAATCCATGAAGGAAATTGGTCTACAATTTTCTTTCTCTGTTTTTTCTCTTCCTGATTTAGGTATCAGTACCATATTTGTGTCATAGAAAGAATTTGGTAGGACTCCTTCTTCACTAATTTTCCCAAACAGTTTGTAGAGTATTGGAATCAATTGTTCTTTAAATGTTCGATAGAATTCACGAGTAAACCCATCTGGCCCTGGGGATTTTTTCCTAGGGAGTTCATTGATGGCTTGTTTGATTTCTTTTTCTCAGATGGGGTTATTTAGGTAATTCACTTCCTCTTCAGTTAATCTGGGCAACTTGTATTTTTGTAAATATTCATCCATTTCACTAAGATTGTCATATTTATGTGCATACAATTGGGAAAAATAATTCCTAATTATTGTTTTGATTTACTCTTCATTGGAGGTAGATTCACCCTTTTCATTTTTGATACTCATAATTTAGTTTTCTTTCTTTTTTTATCATATTGACTAAGGATATATCAATTTTATTGTTTTTTTTCATAAAACCACCTCAGTTTTATTTATTAATTCAATAGTTTTCTTAATTTAAATTTTATTAATCTCTCCTTTGGTTTACAATATTTCTAATTTAGTACTAAATTGAGAATTTTCAATTTGTTCTTTTTCTAACTTTTTCAATTGCAGTTCCAATTCATTGACCTCCCTTGTCTCTATTTTATTCATGTATGCATTCAGGGATATAAAACTTCCTCTAAGAACTGCCTTTAATACATCCCACAAATTTTGGTATGTTGTCTCATTATTATCTTTCTCTTGAATGAAATTGCTGTTTGTTTTTATACTTTCTTGTTTGACCCACTCATTCTTTAGGCTTAAATTGTTTAGTTTCCAATAAGTTTTTAGTGTGTCTTTCCTTGGCCCTTTATTGCATATAATTTTTATTGCATCATGATCTTAGAATGATGCATTTAATATTTCTGCCTTTCTGCACTGAATTTTGAGGTTTTTATGCCCTAGTACACGGTCTATTTTTGAGTATGTACCATGTACTGCTGAAAAGAAAGTAAATTCCTTTTTATCCCAATTCAGTTTTCTCCAGAGATCCATCATACCTAGTCTCTCTAAAATTCGATTCACCTCCTTAACTTCTTTCTTGTTTATTTTGAGGTTGAATTTATCAAGTTCAGAAAGGGGGAGATTAAGATCCCCCACTAGTATAGTTTTGCCATCTATTTCTTCCTCTAATTCCTTTAACTTCTTCTCTAGGAATTTGGATGCTATACTAGTTGGTGCATACATGTTAAGTAATGATATTTCTTCATTCTTGATGGTGCCTTTTTAGCAGTATATAGTTTTCTTCCTTATCTCTTTTAATTAGATCTATTTTTGCTTTTGTTTTATCTGAGATAAGGATTGCTGCCCCTGCTTTTTTTACTTTAGCTGAAGCATAATAAATTCTACTCCAGCCTTTTACCTTTACCCTCTTGGTATCCCTTTGTTTCAACTGTGTTTCTTGTAGACAGCATATTGTAGTATTATGGTTTTTAATCCATTCTGCTATCCATCTCTGTTTTATGGGAGAGTTCATCCCATTCACATTCACAGTAATGATGACCATCTGTCTCTTCCCCTCCATCCTATTCCCTCCCCTTCTTATATTTTTGTTTCTTCCTTCTCCCTTCCCCTCCTTGAAGTTTTCCCTTTTGACCGCCCCCTCCCTCAGTGTTCCCACCCAGTGACCCCCCTTCTTAACCTACCCTCTCCCCTTACTACTATTTCCCTCCCTTATAATCCCTCCCTTTTGTATCCTCCTTCCCCCCCTTTAACCTCGTACTGCCTAGAAGACATGATAGATTTTTATACTTATCAGAGTATGTTATTCCCCCTTTGACACCAAACCAATTGGAGTAGATTTCAAACAGTGCTCTTCTCCCTCCCTCCTTTTCCTCTATTTAATGAATTTATGTGTCTATTCACATTGGAATCTTAAACTTTAATGATTAAGTTGATCCCTCTTTGAACCAGAACCAGTGAGAATAGTGTTTAAATGTTGTTCCTCTCCCTCCTTCTTTCCCCCCTACTATAGTGTATTTTTATGCCTCTTTGAATGGCATATTTTACCTTTTCCTATCTCATTCTTTCCTTTTATCCCATTACAGTCTCTTTAATCCCCTTAATAAGTTTTTTTAATCTTCAGGTTAGTTCATTCATACCCACATCCTCTATCTATGTATAACCCTTTTGAAGGTCATGACAATCATATAAATTTTAATATTCTCAGTTATCAACTCCTCTGGTAAGGGTGTGAACATTTTGCTCTTCTTCCATACCAAGTCACGTGTGCATGAGTGTCGGTGTGTGCATGTATATATGTGTGAATCTGTGTTTTCCTTGTTTACCTTTTTATGTCTTTCTTGAGTCTTGTAATTGGATATCAAATTTTCCATTGAGCTCTGGCATTTTCATCAGGAAAGTCTGGAAGTCCCTTATTTTGTTAAATGACCATCTCCTTGCCTTAAAGTTCTGGAATTTGGCTACTATATTTCTTGGAGTTTTCAATTTGGGATCTCTTTCAGGAGGAGATTGGTGAATTCTTTCGATAACTATTTTATCTTCTGATTCCAGGACTTCAGGACAGTTTTCTTTGACAATCTCTTGGAGGATGCTTGTCTAGGTTGCTTTTTTCATCATGGCTTTCTGGCAGACCAATAATTCTTAAATTATCTCTCCTGGGTCTGTTCTCTAGGTCATTTGCTTTTCCAGTGAGATATTTTACACTTTCTTCCAATTTTTCAATCCTCTTGTTTTGTTTGATTGACTCTTGGTGCATCATAGAGTTCTGGGTTTCAATTTGATTGATTCTAATGTGTAGCAAATTATAGTCTTTGGTTAGTTTCTCAAGGTCCTTTTTAAGGTGGTATTTTCTCCAATTACTTCACTAATTTTACTTTTTAAGGATTTGTTTTCTTTAGTGAAACTTTTTTCCCAGTTGGTCACTGCCTCCCTGATTTGGTCTTCAAAATCTTTCTTAAGCTCCTCCAAGAATGCACTTTGGGCTTGAGACCAGTTCATATTTCCTTCTGTGGTCTCAGGTGTGGGTAAAAAGTCCAAGTTGCCCTGTGTATTTGGTTGTTCTTGACCTAGATAATGAACTCAGATCAATTTTCTTGCCTTCCCCTTCCCCTTCTCAGCTTCCTTCCTTCCCATTGTAATTTTCTATTTCTTAATTTCTCAGGCTGTGAGCTAAGGGCCTGGATGTTGACTTCGAATGCTGTAGCCTCTGGGTGTCTAGTTTGAGGCTAAGGCAGGAGTCTCAGTGAGGTATGCTGAGGCACACAGAGTAGTCTGTGGAGGAGGAATAGTCTGGCCACTTTACATTTCTGCCTCTATACCTCTGGGCTTACAGCTCAGGCAGGCTTTTGCTGGTTAGGTGAGGTGGGGCTGGTTGGGACCCCTCCCTCTTTTCTCTTAAGATTCCTTGCTGCCTCAGTTACACCCCTTCTTGATTTCTCACAAGCCTGAGGCTATTTCCAGTATCTTAGGATTTCTCTCTGGGTGGGAGACTTATCTTTGGGTTTTCTACTTCTTGAAGGAGGAACCAGAGGGAGCAACTAGAGTTTGCTTTGCCATTCTAGCCCCTGGAGAAACAGATAGGCGATTTCTAGACTTCCATGCTGGGGTCTGATAGTCCCAGGAGAAGCTGCTGTCTCTGCTGGGGGCCCCAGCCCTCTCTTACCTGGCTCCAATGATTCCTCCTGTCCCCTGATGAGATGCAGGTGAGACAGCTGCGATTTGTCTTTGAGATTGGTAAGTCAGCAGGATCGGGCTTCTTTTCTTTCTGGTGTATTCTGCTTATCTGCTCTCAAGTCTGAGCTGTACAGACCACACGTGCTCTGGGCTCCCCCTGTCCAGAACCACTGGGCATTTTTCTGGGCTGGATTATGCCAAGCTCTGTCTCCAAGTGGATTCTGTCACTCCAGAATCCATTCAGATTCACTTTTTAAGGTTTAGTGACGGGATTCATGGAGGAACTTAGAGAAGTTACTGCTTCCTTCCTGCCATCTTGGCTCCACCCCTCTAGGCTCTTTTTTGATCATGGCTTTCAGGTAGTTCAATAATTTTTAAATTATCTCTCCTGGATCTACTTTCCAGGTCAGTGGTTTTTCCAATGAGATACTTCACATTGTCTTCTATTTTTTT
This sequence comes from Gymnobelideus leadbeateri, assembly GCA_011680675.1. Classification (NCBI taxonomy): domain Eukaryota; kingdom Metazoa; phylum Chordata; class Mammalia; order Diprotodontia; family Petauridae; genus Gymnobelideus; species Gymnobelideus leadbeateri. Next base: position 14,855 of record WOXC01004925.1, read on the forward strand.
CATTTGTTTGGCTCTGTTTTATGGTGTCTTGATTTCTCATAAAGTCATTAGCTTCCATTTGCTCCAATCTTATTTTGAATAAATTATTCTCTTCAGTGAGTTTTTGAAATTCCTTTTCCATCTGAGCAATTTGACTTTTTAAGGTATTTTTCAGCTTATTGGCTTTTTGGGCCTCTTTTGCCATTTGAGTTAGTCTATTTTTTAAGGCGTTCTTTTCTTTTTCTTTTCTTTTTTCATTTTTGGAGGGCAATTGGGGTTAAGTGACTTGCCCAAAGTCACAACAGCTAGTAATTTTGTCAAGTGTCTGAGATTGGATTTGAACTCATTTTCTCCTGACTCCATCGCTGGTGCTCTCTTCACTGTGCCACCTAGCTGCCCCTCAATGTGTTATTTTCCTCAGTATTTTTAGGGTCTTCTTTAGGAGGCTGTTGACTCACTTTTCATGATTTTATTGCATCATTCTCATTTCTCTTCCCAATTTGTCCTCCACTTCCCTTACTTGGTTTTTTTTATTTAAGCAATTAGGGTTAAGTAACTTGCTCAAGGTTATGACCAGTCCTTATTTATCTGTGGGTGCTCATTTTCTGAGGCTGGGACCGATCCTGGGTCATCCCGACTCTGGGACCAGCACTCTTACTCACTGTGCCACGTAGCCACCTCTCCCTTACTTGATTTTCAAAATCCTTTTTGAGGTCCTGTTACCAATTCATATTTTTCTTGGAAGCTTTTGATGCAGGAGTTTTGACTTTGTTGTCTTATTCTGGTTCCATGTTTTGATCTTTTTTGTCCCCCAAAAAGGATTCTATGGTCTGACTGGACTTCCTTTGTTGCTCATCTTGCCAGCCAATTGCTTGACTTTTGAGATATTTGTCATGGTAGAACTCTGCTTCCAGAGTGGAGATAGCTTTGTCCCAAATTTCTGGGGTTTTCACATATATTATCAGAGGTCTGAGGAGGGTGCCCTCTCTACAGGCACCACAAGCTCTGGCACACTGGCATTTCATACCCCAGGACTACTGCCCAAGACAGCAACCCATATCCAAGCAGGTCAAAGCAAGAGCTAGTACCCTCTGAATGGTTCCTTGGTCCCCCTCTGATCTGCAGGCCAGGAGCTCCAGAAGCAACCACAGGGCAGCAGGTGCAGCTGCTGTGCCTCTGCCACCTCTCATCCCAGGGGGTAGGGGCCAGACTCTGCTCTTCCATCACTCAGTTCCAACAGAGTTCCCCACTGACCTTTTACTTTCTCTTTGGTGTTTATGATTTGAGAAGTCTGGAATCTGCCACAGCTGCCAGTAATTCACTCCCCTGGGCCACTGGGCCACTGATAGGGACACGCTGAGTTTGGAACCTCATGACTCACATGGGGCTATGCTTGTCTCCCAGCTTGGTGTGATAGACTCTTCCTGTTGGTCTGCTGGGCTGCCTTTGGTGGGAGATTTGTTTCTCTCTGTCACTTTGTGGGTTCTTTCCCAATTGTATTTTTAAGGGTTTGTTTTCTTCAGTCACTTTTTGTCTTTCCTTTTTCAAGCTATTGACTCTTGCATATGTCTCATTTCCTTTCCCAATTTTCCCTCTAATTATTTGACTTTTAAAGTCCTTCTTGAGTTCTTCCAAAGTTTTTTGCACTTGGGACCTATTCATGTTTCTCTTTCAGGTTTTAGATATAGGTGTATTCACAGTGTTGCTCTCTTCTGAGTTAGTGTTTCAATTTTCCCTGTCACCATAATAATTTTCTATAGTCAGTGTTCTTTTCTGCTTCTTGCTCATGATGTTTGCCTATTCCCTGCCTTTTAAGGTTCACCTCTTTTGCTAGAGCACACAGGGACACTGTTCCAAGTTTCTTGTGCTGGGGGCTAGAGGCCTGGTCACTAGCTTTGTGTGCTGGGTTCTCAGGTGCTGGCAGCTGGGGGCTCTAGGGGTCTGGCACCTTACCTAGTGCTAAGCTGGGGTTGTAGTGGTGGTGTCTGGCATTTTCTGAGGCCAGGTGGGGTTTTTACGCATTTTCTGGGAGTTATGCTGAAGTATAGGGAGGTCCATTGTTGGAGGACGTCTGCTTACCTGGGGCATTGCACATGGTGCTTCTCCAAGCTGGTTCCCCTGGATATGCTAAGATGTGTGTGTGTGTGTGTGTGTGTGTGTCTGTCTGTCTGTCTGTCTGTCTCTCTGCAGTGGGGGGGGGGGAGGTCCTGGTGTTGGTGTTTGCATATTTCACCACCCTGGGGCTCAGGATCTCTCACTCATTTGTTGAGGTGGGATTTGCTACTGGCTTGTTGGGACACTTCTTACCTTGGAATGTGCTCCCCTTTTTCCTTAATGAAAGGGACCTTTCCCAGAGTAATTTCCAGGAGTAAGAAACTGTGCCATCCCATCTTTCTGCTGACTCTACTGTTCCAGGATTTTTCCTGGGGCACTATTTTCTATTTTTTAAAGAGTTTAAAAAGGGAGACTGAAAGTGACACTACGTACTCTATCATCTTGGCTCCTAGAAGTCCTAGTTAACTTTAAATGCTGGGTCTTGAAGGGAGGGCACATTTATTTTTCTGCTCTCTTCTGCTCCAAAACCCCCTTGCTGAAGAGGGAACCACTGAGTAGAGGAAAGAGCATTGGACCTAGAACCAACTCATTTCCTAGTGTAAAGTTGGGAGTATTCACTTAATGTCCTAGAGCAGTTTCCTATTCTGTAAAGTGGACTCACTACTACTTGTACAACCTACTTCTCAGAGTTGTTGGGAGGAAAGGACTCTATAAATTGTAAAGGGCTACATATATGAGAGCTAATTTCATTCTTTGATTGCCCCCAGAATACAGCGATGGTTTCTGTCAATACCTCCAATAGCTCTTAAAACCTGTAATAATGGTTCTTAGAATGTCTGTGGTGGTTCTTAGTGATTTTTCAAGATTGTAACTTTTTCTCCCCTCTTGATTCTCAGGACTGCACAAAGTAGTTAAGTGGCAGAGATGGAATTTGAACTTAAATCTTCTGATGGCAAGTTCAATCTTTATCAAGATAATATACCCTTATGGACTGGATCAAATACAAAACGAATGTCATAAACTCTGACAATTTTGCTCTATACAGAATTATTTCCTGCTCATCATTTCTTCTTCTAAGATAAGAAGACTTTTAAGACATAAGCCCTTGATGTTCACTGCTGATGTTCATAATGATTAGATTACTGCTGATTGCAAGGAACTCACATTTCTTGGGATGAATCTAAACCTGTCACTTTCTTTAGGCTTCAGATATGTTCTCCTATTGGTGTTCTTACAATAAACCACCCTCTTTGGACATGATACAGTAGTCTTCATTCCTCATTACCTTCACTGGTTAAGTGCCCTTGAGTTGACAACTGGTAGTATTGTGGTCATTGTGGATATCAGAATTCAGTGCTATCACTGGGCTCAGAAACACCAGAGAAATGAAAACCCAAATCTGATCATTGTTGAAAGAGCATTGTGGTCTTGCCTGAAGACTTCAGACATGGGGAAAGATCCCTGTATCAAGAGACCTAAATTCTAGTCCTGGCTCCCTTATAACTGGTGACTTGGGTAATCCAGGTCTGTACTACAGGATTTTTCTTACTTGTAAAAAGAAGGGCTGTACCTGAAGCTCTTTAAAGTCTCTTCAAGTTGTTCCATGGATAATTTGAGAATATGCCCTTTGGTCTTTATGTAACCATAAGGGATATTTTCAAGGAAGCTTAAAGTTTGGCAATGCATGTTACATATGTCATATTATTGAAGCCCCAGAATGATTAAGCCTCTGAGGTCCATTGACAGCATCTACTTTCCAGTTGAGAAAAGAGATTTGTAATGTGATGAAGGTCACAAGCAAGTAAGTATCAGAGGGGGGATTTTAACCTAAATCTTCTTGACCCCTAAGTCTATATTGCCAAGGCAATATTCACAGCACCTATGGCAACTATGAATATGCCAGCATAGTTCTGAATCACAAAATATAACAGACTCCCCATATATAAGATAGGAGCAAAGCACTGATTCAGATATCAGAAAGCCAAATGCCAACACTAGAAAGTCAAATCCATCATAGCAATAAAGAAGTTAATACACCTTATCACCATAAAGAGCAACACCATCCCAAAGCCTTCCCTCTGCTCAGGCCTTCCCACAAATAAACACTCACAAGACTAGTGGTCTGCTTGCCTGTGTCCTCTCTTCCCCTCCATCCTAACTGCTCTGACCAACTTCCTTTGTGCTCTGCTCCACTCTTCCTGCTTACTCCTTCTGCAAGCTCCTTCCACCACAGGCTTCATGTAGCTCAAACTCATATAACTTAGGGTTCCATGTGACTTAAGCAGGTCACATGGGCTTATTAATGGATGGGAATGATCTTCCCATTTATATTACCATTACATTTGACCCATTAAGGGGCAGGAAAGAGCTTCAAATTCCCATTACCATTACAAAGTCCAACATTTTATTTACTGCTTCAGTCTTCCTACATACCCATTCTATTTCTTCAGTGCTTGTGTCCATATATGATTGAATCAAAACCCCCTAATGCCACCTGAAAATCTCAGGGGACAAGGAAGTGTAGAAGCATTTGATTTATACTGGAGGTCAAAGTTCATGCTGTTGGCCAGCTAACCCTATAGGGCAGACCTATATAGATCTTTCAAGGGCAGTCCAAAAGTGTCACAGATGGTGTTTCTAAAGTAATACAAAGCAGCTTTGAGGAGTGGAAAACTGAGATAAGCATTGTTAGAAATGTTTGATATCTCCTTTTAAATTTCTTTCCCTTTCACTCCAGTGACCAGAGACAGACCAAATACTGTTGAAGGAGAGGGAGTTGTTGGGGAGAGACTGAGATGAGGCACTCTGCAAAAGGTACTGAGTTGTTATGAAAAGTTTTAGAGATAGTTCAAAAGCTGGTATTCGATTAAATTCTACAAATAATTGTCTGTGACTAAGTGCTGAAGACAGACAAAGCAAAAAAAATTTAAAAATCTATATTTATGTGTGTACATATGTATATATTTTGTGTGTTCATATCTATATGTGTGTGTACATATGTGTGTACATATCTATATCTTTTTGTATCTCTATCTATCCCCAACCTCAAGGACATTTCTTTCTATGTTTATAAGACCATAGATTTAGAATTAGAGAGGACATTTAGGATTCCCAACATCTCACTTAAGATTAAGATTGAGTGATTAAGTGACTTACTCCAATGGCACATAGTTAGTAAAAAGTGTAGGATTGAAACCTAAGTCATTTGATTCCAAATTGACCACTCTTGCCGTATACCCCTGTATACAACCAAAACAAGCGCATTAGTTTTCCTTCCCAATTCACATTCTTATGAACTTCCCTGTATTAAGGCAAAAGTGTACTGTCATCCTTCTAGCTATCTAGGTCTGTACACTTTTGGACTCCTCACTCTCACTCACTTCATATACGGGTGGTTGGAAGACAGTCAATTGAATTCCATAAAATCTCTTCCATCCTCTTCTCTCCATTCTTTTGACCATTGCCTATCTCAGGCCCTTATCACCTCTTTCCTGAAATGGACAATTTCCAAACCCTTCTAACTGGTCTTCATGCCTTGCTTCTTGTTTCTCTAATCCATCCTCCAAATAATCGCCAAAATGCTATTACTAAAACAAAGATAACACTCTTATTTAGTGAACTCCAGAAACTTCCAATTTCCTCTAGGATTAAATACAAACACTCATTAATTTAGCATTTAAGACCTTTACAATCTTTCTCCCACTTACCTTTCTGACCTTACTAGTCATAAGTCAATTCATGCATTATACATAGAAATCAAACTGACTACTTTGCTGTTGCTCCTGTTTGCCATCACCTCCCAGCTCTGTTCCTTTGTAGAGGTGTCCCTCCATGCCTGAAATGAATGGCCTTGGTCTTTTTGAATCCCTAGTCTCCTTTGAAACTCAACACCACCTCTAATATGAAGCCTTTACCCAACTATTGTTGCTACTGCTGCTGGTGCTACTATTATTAGCCTCTATATAGTGTCTAGTAGGTGCCATATTCTGCTCTACTCACTTTACAAATATCCACTTGACTTGGATTCTCACAATAACTCTGAGAGGTAGATTCTACTATTATCCCCATTTTATAGTTGCAGAAACTAAGGCAATAAAAGTTAAGTGACTTGTCCAAGATCACACAGCTAGTGTTTGAGGCTAGATTTGAACTCAGATCTTCTTGACTCCAGTGCTTTGTCCACTGTACTACTTAGCTGTCTCACTCTATTAGTGCCTTTCCTCAGTAAATTACCTTGTAATTATTAAGTGTATATTTATACCCGTACATCTTGTGCTTCCCTTAAGAATTACCATTCTGGGTTATATTCTAGGAACTATGATTATTCTTTTTTTCATAGCACCCACAATGTCTGGGAAGTAACAAATGCTTGGCTGGGTGTTGGAGCCAAGATAGTGAAGTAAATGTAGGAACTTGCTTAAGCTCTTAAACCAACCACCTGCCCCTGGGTGAGAGGTGGTGGAGGCACAGCAGCTGCAGCTGCTGATGTGTGTCTGCCTCCAGAGCTCCTGGCCTGCAGATTGTAGGGGGATCAAGCCACCATTCAGAGGGTACTAGCTCTTGCTTTAACCTGCTTAGATCTGGGTCTCTTTCTTGGGCGGTGGTCCTGGGGTGACAAATGCCAGTGTTCCAGAGCTTGTGGAAGCTGTCAGAGCTTCATAGTTCTGTCAAAAGTTCTGACAACTGTGAAAATCCCATAAATTTGGGATACATCTCTCTCCACTCTGGAAGCAGAGTTCTATCATGGCAAAGAGTTCAAAAATCAAATAATTGGCTAGCAATATAAGCAAGCAAAGGAAGTGCAGTCAGACTATAGAATCTTTTGGGGGACAAAAAAGATTGAAATATGGAACCAAAAGAAGACAACAAAGTCAAAACTCCTGCATCAAAAGCTTCCAAGAAAAATATGGACAGGTAACAGGCCATGGAGGAGCAAAAGAAGGGTTTTGAAAATCAAGTAAGAGAAGTGGAGGAAAAATTGGGAAAAGAAATGAGAATGATGTAAGAAAATCTTGAAAAGTGAGCCAACAGCCTCCTAAAGGAGACCCCCAAAATACTGACAAAAATGACACCTTTAAAAATAGACTAACTCAAATGGCAAAAGTGGTCCAAAAAGCCACTGAGGAGAAGAATGCCTTAAAAAGTCAATTTGCCTAGACGTAAAAGGAATTTCAAAAACTCACTGAAGAAAATAATTCCTTCAAAATTAGATTGGAGCAAATGGAAACTAATGACTTTATGAGAAATCAAGACACTATATATCAGAGCCAAACAAATGAAAAAAATAGAAGACCATGTGAAATATCTCATTGGAAAAACCACTGACCTGGAAAATAGATCCAGCAGAGATAATTTAAAGATTATTGGACCACCTGAAAGCCATGATCGTAAAAAGAGTCTAGAAATCATCCTTCAAGAAATTCTCAAGGAAAATCGCTCTGATGATTTAGAACCAGAGGGCAAAATTGAGGTTGAAAGAATCCACGAATCACCTCTTGACAAAGATCCCAGAAAGAAAGCTCCTAGGAATATTATAGCCAGCTTCCAGAGTTTCCAGATCAAGGAGAAAATATTACAAGCAGCCAGGAAGAAACAATTTGAATATTGTGGCAGCTTCTACACTGAGGGATGGAAGGGCATGGAATATGATAGTCCAGAGGGCAAAAGAACTGGGATTAAAACCAAGAATCACCTACCCAGCAAAACTGAGAATTTTGTTTCAGGGGAAAATATGGTCATTCAGTGGAATAGAGGACTTTCAAGCATTCTTAAGGAAAAAACCAGAGTTGAATAGAAAATTTGACATCCAGACACAAGAAGCAAGAGATGCCTGAGAAGGTAATCAGGGAAAAGAAATCAAAAGGAACTTATCAAAGTTGATCTATTTACATTCCTACATGGAAAAACAATAACTGTGACTGATGAAATCTTTCTCAGTATGAAACTAATGGAAGAAGGGTATATGGGCATATGAATACATATGTGAATGTGGGTATATATGTTTACAGTTATACATGGATAGAGGGCACAGGTTAAATTTGGTGGGAAGGGATGATACTTAAGGGGTCAAGTTATGAGGTGAGAGAGGAAAGTGGCAAGAGGAGATGGGGAGAGACAGGGTAGGGTAAACTATCTCATGTAGAAGAAGCAAGGGGAAGTGGCTGCAGGGGAGGGGAAGAACAGGAAGGCAAAAAGGCAAAACCATATTCTCATTGAATTTGGCTCAGGGAGAGAATGACATACATACTAAATGGGATATCTCACCCTGCAGCAGAGTAGGGGGAAGGGGGGATGAGAGGGGGGATGATGGAGGGGAGGGGAGGTTGGAAGTACCCAGTATTGAAGAGGGACAGGATCAAAGTAGGGAATGGACCAGGTGGGGGATGGGATGGGTGGAAGGGAATTATAAGCAGCCTTTTACAATATATCTACTATGGTAATGTTTTGCATAGCTATACATGTACAACACATACTGAATTACTTATCTTCCCAGAGGGAATGGGTGACAGGGGAGGAAGGGAATGGATCTGAAATTCGAGGTCTTAAAATTAAATGTTTCAAATAGATATTAAAAAAAGTTTTTTATGTATACAAAACTCTTTTCCTCACTGCCTTCCTTGGGATATATGCCTAGCAGTAGAATAGCTGGGTGGGTCAAAGTTTATCAAAATTTTGTCTACTCTACTTGCATATTTCTAAGTATGCAATATTTAGAATGGTTGTACCTATGGTCTATACTTTCCATAGTGATTGTGCCAATTCATATTTCCACCAACAATGCATTCATGTGCCTATCTTTGTACAACTCCTTCACTCCTCCACTCTTGACTATTCCCTATCCTTTGTCATGGTTTTCAATTTGCTTGATGTGAGATGAAAGTTCAGAGTTTGATTTTTGTTTCTGTTATTTGTAAGTGATTCATTATTCTCTAGTTATTAAAAATTTGGAGGGCGGCTAGGTGGTGCAGTAAATAGAGCACTGGCCCTGAAGTCAGGAGGACCTGGTCTCAGACACTTACTAGCTGTGTGACCTTGGGCAAGTCACTTAACCCCAATTACCCCTCAAAAAAAAAAAGAAAAAAGAACTGAAAAGGACCATAAAGGTCACTGAGTTAAATCCCTCCATTTTGGGGTGGCTAGGTGGCGCAGTAAGAGTGCCGGCCCGGAGTCGGGATGATCTTGGTTCTAGCCCCAGAAAATGAGCACTCATATATAAATAGTGACTGGCCGTGTAACCTTGAGCAAGTTACTTAACCCCAATTGCTTTTTAAAAAATTGAATCTTTTTTTTCACACTGCTGTGAATAGTTTGCAATTCTTTTGAGAACCATTTCTTGATATCTTTGACTACTTCTCTTTTATATTTCTATCAGTTGTCTATATATCTTGGATTCCAAATCCTTATCCAACACATTAGATAAGGATTTTTTCCCAGACAATCACCTCACTTCTTATCCTATATAGATTCATTTTGTTTGGACAGAAATTTTTCAGATTTATTTAATCAATAGTATCTTTTTTTCTTTTGTAATTGCCCCATCTCTTGTTTTGTTAGAAAAGGTTTTGCTACCCATAGCTATGAAAAGTGTTTGATTTACTTCTAATTTTTTATGATACAGACTTTAACATTCATTTAGATTTTATTGTGGAATATTGTGTTGTTTGAAGTCTAATTTCTGCTGGACTTCTTTCTAGTTTTCTTTCTTATCAAATAGGGTGCTATTTTCTCAATAATATATATTTTTGGGGGTTTATCAAATAATGGCTCATTGAGTTCCCTTATTTAGAATTTTTCTGGCTTCATAGGTTTGCTTTTCTCTGTTTTAGACAATAACAAATAGTGTTATGATTGTTGCTTTATAATATAGTCAGAGATCTGGAACTACTATTTCCTTTCATTTCCACCTCTTTTTTCATTCTTGCCATTGACATTCTAGTTCTTGTGTTCCTCTAAAGTATTCTTTTGGTAGTTTGATTTATATAACAATAAAATTATAAATTACATTGGTGATGCTGTCATTTTAAAAAATTACAGATTGATCATCTTGGTTTTTTCCACTTTCTCTAGTTTATTTACTATGGTCACTTGAAGCTATAAATTATATCACCCTGTGAACCTTATACCCTATAAGAATTGATGAGTGAGAAGAGAAAGTGGTGGCCACAACATCATCAATAATACTTAACGCTATTTGAGCCACAGAAATAAGGAAACACAATATCTAATGATGGGTTCCAAGAAAATAGTTTGGAGTAGTGTGAGTAGAGGCACATTGGGACAATCTACTTGATAGACAAATTAAAACAAAACATTGACCTGTGCTATTCAACCCTAAAGGAGGAAATAGTCCCAAAGGTTATATGTTGAATGGAGCCATTGTAAGATTTTGAAAAGAATGACAATCACTGGCAAGACTTTTGCCTTCAGGAAGACAAATCTGACAATAGGTCCATGTTGGATGAAAGGGGGTGAAGAACAGAGGCAGGGAGACCTCTGTTAAGAAACTTGTAATAATCTATATGAAGAGCAGAAGGTAGAATATTTCACAGCTTTGCATAGGAGGAAGAATTCTGAACCAAACAAGGGATAGAAATTATCCTAAAACACAAGACAGCTAATTTCAATTAAATACATTAAAAAACAACATTTTTCCATGAACAGATAGAACAAGAAGGGAACCTTTGTGGCAGGAAAAAGAAATCTTCACACAAAATCTTCATAAAAACAAGAGAACAGAAATCTAAACAGAATTGACAAACATAAAATATCAAAAGCCTCCTGGTAAAGTACAAGTAGTCAAAAAATATGAACAGTTCTTCAAGTCGTAAATTGTCAGTCAATATACAAGAGAAAATTACTAATAAAGGGGAAACAAGTTCAAAACTGGCCTCAGACACTCAACAATTACTAGCTGTGTGACCTTGGGTGTGTCACTTAATTGCAATTGTCCTGCCTTCTCCCCCTCCAAAAAAACCCCACAAAACAAAACAAATCACTAATAAAAAGTGAAATGGAAGTGAATATGAATCTGACATGCAAAGATGGCAATAAATGGAAGTCAATTTTGGAGGGACTGTGGGTAGACACAAAATACCTTTAATAACGTTGACTCAAAATTTTCTATAAAGCATGTTGGAATTCAGTGTGAAAGTGATTAACCTGTTTATATACTTTGACTCAGTTATCTCACTAATGTGAACATGCTTTCAAAAAGGTCAAACAGAGAAAAAAACAGCTTCAAATACCAAGGTATTCCCAGCAATACATTCTGTGATAATGAACAATTAGAGGGGAAAAAGTAGATTCCATTGATTTGGGAACCAGATGAACAAAGTAGACTGTATGGGAAGGTAAAGGAATATGACTGTGCAGCATTGATGATTCTCAAGAAACACTTGAAACATGTGTTTGCATATATATGTATGTGTATGTATATACGTATGTGTGTGTATGTGTGTGTGTGTGGTGAAATAAGAATCAGAAAAATAATACGGACCATGATAAAAACAATATCAGTAAGAAGAACACAAAAGAAGTGGAATTTTGAGTAATTATAATAACCAATCAAGTCAAGAGAACAGAAAACAAAACATCCCTTCCACCTCTACATGCAGATTTGGAAGTCCCTAGGGGCAGGATATTGCTTACATTCTTAGATGTAGTTATTTCTGTATCATTGACTGTTTTTCTTGGGAACATAGGACAATTCCATTTGGTTGCCAAGGGTATTAATAAGAAAAGGAACCAATGAAACTTTTTTTTTAAAGCAATTGGGGTTAAGTAACTTGCTCAAGGTTACATGGCTAGTCATTATTTATGCGTGGGTGCTCATTTTCTGAGGCCGGATCTGATCTCGGGTCATCCCAACTCCGAGGCCGGCGCTCTTATTCACTGAGCCACCTAGCCACCCCTGAAACTTTTTCTTAAAGAAAAACAGTTGTTCATGTGGAGAGTAATGAAAAGGGTCCATCCTATGATAGTGACAGTGGGAATAGTCAGGAGTAGAGAAATGATGCAGAAATGCCCTTGAAAGAATGTGGTAAGCAAATGAGGGCACAAAAGAAGATAGAAGGGTCAAAGGTAACCACAAACATTTCTGTAGCAAATAAGATTTATAAAGTTCTTGCCTCATAACAATTTTGCTCAGTGACTCCAAAATGTAATATCTCTGTTTTTTTTAGATGAAAACAACCTGAGGCTCAATGAGGGAGATTAAATGCTTCACATGGAGACTGGAAGAATCCCTTGCTTCTTAATCCCCTGTGCTCTTTTGTATCTTCAAACTTCAGAGAAATAGCAGACTTGTGGTCTGAATTAGGAGGGGTCCTTTGCTTGCTTCCTTCAAATGTCCATCTCCTAAAAGGGCATGCTGATGAGTGCCTTTTCCTTCCTTGGCACAGGAGAGGATGTGACTGACCACAGTGGAGAAGACACTGGCCTAGGGGTCCAGTGAAGTCATCTAAATGGGTACCAAGAACATAAACACACTCATTGAGAACAATTCTGTCTTTGTCTGAGAGACTGGCAGGTGGTAGAATTCCATGCTACACCCAATGAATTTTACCATGAAAGCTTGGCAAAGTCAACTATGCTCACTTTTCTGATCACTGTTTACCTCTTAGCAAAATAATGAAGGAAAAAAAAAACAAGATTGGGGTTTGAATAAACTTTAGATTGAGAGAGGGTCACACTAGAGGGGGAAAGAAAGCTCATCAGGTAAGATAATAAGCAGAGGAATAGAAGAGAAATGAAAGAGGCCTAGATCTGCCATGCTGTGGGAAACGATGGTGGAACTCATAAATGGACTATGAGAGCCAGGGACTTGGACCAAAATTGCACTTAGAGCCAGGTGTGGGGTTGAAGGTTGATTCTGAAATGTCTGAGCTGTGTAACTGTGGGCAATTCACTTTTTCACCTCCACATAATGTTTCCTCATATATAATTGGGTTTAATGGGGTCATAGGATTTAGAGCTGGGTGGTCCCTTAAAGGTTATTATGGGAAACATTCTCAATTTACAGATATGAAAGTTAAGGCCCATAGTTACAGATGAGACATGAAGGCCTAGTGCTTATCAGAGAGAGAGAAAGAAAGAGAGAGAGAGAGAGAGAGAGAGAGAGAGAGAGAGAGAGAGAGAGAGAGAGAGAGAGAATATCTATTGATACTTTGTGTCTTCAGAACATGTAAGGGCTTAGAAAAGTTATCCTTTGGTGGTCATCCTTTTGGATAAGGCTCTCTCTAGACTTATCTAGACTTGTTATAAGCAACAAAGAGTCTGTCATAGTGTTTGTGCTTGAATGTACAGAAAAAAAGAGAAAAAGGCATTTGCTTTCCTTGGGGAGCTTACATTCTCTCAGGAAATATAACTGATAGATAAACAAGTAAATGTTAAATTATTTGAGAAAGGAGAGAGTATTCACAATTGGAAGGAATAGGGAAAGTTTTTTAGGCACTAACCTGAGCCTTGAAGCTCCTTCTCTTCCTGTTGCAGGAGTTCATGAGTTCAAGGGTCCACAAATTATGGGGCTCACACATTCTGTTTCTTAACAGACTTGATACAAGGCTCAAAAAAAACTTGAACTGAAACAAGGTGTTAATTCAATCGCTGAAAATAGGGGTGAACTATTGTGCTTGCCATCACATAGCCTAGGCTCAGCTACTTAGGATTTGTGATCTTTCTCCATTCAATTCATTTCTTTAATTCTCAGTTTCCTGCTCTATAAAGTGAAGGATTTTGAAAAGATTATCTCTAAAGTTTCTTTCATTTTTTATAATTTTACAGTATCTGTGATTCAACAGCCTAGGGATAGTACCACCAAAGGGTGCTGTCAAGGATAGGGGCCAGAAGGTTGTCCAAGGCCAGCCCAGTCTGTGACAGACAGGCTACAGACATACTCAGGACAGACAGCTCTTTGCTACTGAGGGATCTTGATCCAAATGCAGGAGCCCGGGGTCTGTGGACTCTCAGAACGTGGTTCTATCTGTGGGTAAATGCCCTTGGCCTTTTAAGGATGTTCCAAGGTTTTTCTAACCCTCTTTGAGGTCATTGTTCCTTTATCTTCTATTCCTCTTGCTACTAGTTTCTAATCCTCCTTAGCAATGTGAACTAATTGTTAGAGATGAGTATGAAACTCCTTTAGGCAATAAGCATGAAGCATTGTCATTTCTGACTCTCCCCATGACCTCTAGTGATTAGTTCTCACACTGCCCTGAGGCAGGGATGGCAAAGGTTCTGCTTTCTGTGGTCACCATACCACATCCACTTTAGGGTGGATAAGTTGGCTTAAAATTAACATTTCCCCTCTGCTTAAAGGGGTGACCTCAGGTAAGTACTTTTTGTTCTCTGGGCCTCAGTTTCTCCATCTGAAAATAATCGAATAAAACCTACCTCGGAAGAGGATTGTGAAGGAGGTCATATGTGTTTAAATGAATTTAAAAAGTATGAGATCCTGAACAACTGGAAGATGTAATAATAAGAAATGGAGGGTGATGTGCTTGTACCTTCCACCCATGTACTGTTGGGAAGCACTCCCTTCCACTGATGCTGCTGCCAAAAGCTCCTGGAAGACCTTTATGGAAATGGACCCTCCCCATCCTATCCTGACAGTTACAAAAACATCCAGGAAGGACATTAATAGCACACAGATGAATCTGGGAGCTGGGGCCTATCAAGATGATACTTTTGGTACAGGAGTTCTGACCTCACAGTCCTCCTCCATGCTTTGAGCCTCTTTGCCCCTAAAATAGGAGTCCAGTGTTGAATTTTTCTGTTTATTTTGTTTCTTTTGCCTAGGCATGTTGCCACTTAATTACTTGATTTTGGGGCTTGTTGCCACAGTAGGACTCTGCCACCAGACAAGAGAGCTTCTGCCCAAATGTGGTGTCTTCACAACTTCCGCAGATTGGGTGGCCTCTGTAAAGCCTCCACCCACTCTGGCAAGTTGGATACCCACCCCAAACTTCCCCCCCAGACCACAATCCAGATCCAGGCAGTTTAAAGCAAGAGTGATTAACCCCCAGACTGATTGCTGGATCTCCCTACAGTTCTCAGACCAGGAGCTAGAGCTGCCACTGATGCTGCAAAATGGCTTCTGTGCCTCGTTTCTTCAGCAGCTTTTTGCCCCCAAGGGAGGAAGCCGACGCATTCCCCAAATACTGGTCCCAAAGTCCATAGGGCACTAACCTCTCATTTTGTCCTAGGCTTATCTGTACTGATAATTCTGGAATCGCCGCAGTTGCTGGTGTTCTGGGGTCCCTCTAGCCAGCTGCTATCCCAGCTGCCCTATGGCTAAAACCGTGGCTCAGGAGGGCCTGGGCTCAGCTCCCAAAGCCCTTCCCTGTTGGTTCCCAGCTCGCTGTGCTGCCTGCTCTCAGAGTGCTTCGCTGGCCACTCCCTGCAGGGCTGCTGGGCTGTCCTTAGCAGGAGGTTAGCTTCTCTGTGTCGTTCTGTGCGTGCTGGGGCTCCAGAAATTGTTCAGATTCCCCTTTTACATAGTTTGGAAGTTGTGTGGGGCAGAGCACCTTGGAAGTGCTGTTTCTACTCCGCCATCTTGGCTCTGCCCCTCAAAATGATCCTTTTTAGATGATCATGTAATAAAATTGTATTTAATAAGGGAGAAAGGAAGTAGATTTAAAACTAATTGGAAATTTATCAAGCTTATGTTAATGAACGAGTGGGTTAAAGTACAAATCATAGAAATGATAAGTTCACTAAAACAAATGACAGTAATAAGACAACATATCAAAACCTATGGGATATAGCAAAAGTAGCAATTATAAGAAAATTTATATCTCTAAATGTTTACATCAATAAAATTGAGAAAGATATGAAGAATTGGGTATGCAATTGAAAAAAAAACTAGAAAAAAAAACAAATTAAAAATCCCCAATTAAATACTAAATTGGAAATCTTAAAAATTAAAAGTGAAATGAACAAAAATGCAGAGTAAAAAAACCCATTCATTAATAAATAAAAAGAGGAGTTGGTATTATGTAAAAACAAATAAAATAGGCAATCAGTTAATTTGATTTAAAAAGAGGGAGAAGAGGAGTGGCTAGGTGGTGCAGTGAGCAAGAGTACCAGCCCTGTTGTCCGGATGACCTGGGATTGGTCCTGGCCTCAGAAAATGAGCACCCACACATAAACAATGACTGGCTGTGTAACCTTGAGCAAGCTACTGAACCCCAATTGCTTTAAAAAAACTTAAAAGATAGAGAAGAAAACCAAATCATTAATATCAAAAACGAAATAGGTATATCTGCCATTAAAGAAAATGAAATCCAGCAATTATAAGGAATTATTTTGTCGAATTATATGCCAATAAATTCAACAATTGAAGTAAAATAGAAGAATATTTTTTAAAAAATATAAATCACCTAGATTAATAGGAAAGATGAAATAGAATATCTAAATAGACCTATTTTAGAAAAGGGCTTTAAATGAGGGTCTGAAGAAAAACATCAGGGGAGGTAGAGGCTAGATAGTTGAATAAAGGTAAGGACTCACCTTATCTGTCCCCCAAAGACCCCCAAATATCTTTTATAAAATGACTCTAAACAAATTCTAGAGTAGCAGGACTCACAAAAGACAGACTGAAAACACTTTCTAGCTCAAGGCAACTTGGAAGGTCAGCAGGAAAGGTCTATTCCACCAGGGGAAAGAGGAGTGCAGACAACATCAGTGTATACTCAGGCCTGGCAAACATGGAGCACTCCTCAGGGTGACTGAATTACTGGCATCACTGGTGGTTTCCAGACCTTTCAGTCCACAGACACCAAAAACAACTTAAGAAGTCATAAGGAAAGGTTTGTTGCACCTTGGTGAGAGTGCAGTACAGTCCACTGCAGGCTGCACCAGAACAACCTAGGTCCCAGAAAACCAGGAGGAGGGCTTGGGGGTGACTGAATAAGCAGTGGTTTTGGAAGCAGCAGCAGTGGATACTTTTGAAGCTCTCAGCCCACAGATGGTAAGGGGGTTGATCATTTGGTTAGAAGGAGAATACAGAGGTCTTTTTGTAAGCACCGAGGCAGGAATGATGCTTTGCCCATACTTGGATCTGGGTTGCAGTTTTGGACTGCAGTCCCAGGGTGAAGGAGGAACATTAGCATGCCAGAGTTTGCAGCTGCAGTGGAATGGTATCTTACTCACAGTTCCAAGGCAGAAAAGAATGCTTGAGGTCACTCACAGACCAGAGCACAAGCCCCGAGAGTAGTAAACAGCTCTCCTAGGATCCTACCACCTTGGAATGGATGGAAAACTTAGAGGTCCCTAGAAGTA
Source organism: Gymnobelideus leadbeateri (assembly GCA_011680675.1). Classification (NCBI taxonomy): domain Eukaryota; kingdom Metazoa; phylum Chordata; class Mammalia; order Diprotodontia; family Petauridae; genus Gymnobelideus; species Gymnobelideus leadbeateri. The sequence goes on from WOXC01004925.1 coordinate 32,165, forward strand.
TCTGTGAAAACAGCTGAATAGAATTCCTGAAGCTTGGGACAGTATGCCCTCAAACTTGGAAGCAGAATCCTAGTTTAGTGAAAACTTAAAAGTCAAGTAATAGTCTGGGAAAATAAGCAAACAATGTTAAACCTCTAATTATAGAAAGTTACTATGGTGACAAGGAAGATCAAAACATACACTCAGAAGAACCCAAGAAAGTCAAATCTCCTACACCCAAAGCCTCCAAGAAAAATAGGAATTGGTCCCAGGCCATGAAAACAGTCAAAAAGGGATTTTGAAAATCAAGTTAGAGAGGCCTCAAACTAGACACCCAGAGGCTACAGCAAACAAAGTCAACAACCAGGCCCTTAGCTCCCACCCTGAGAAACTAGCAAACAGAAAATTACAATGGGAAGTAAGGAAGCTGAGAAGGATAAGAGGAAGGCAAGAAAATCGATCAGAGCTTATTATAGAGATCAAGAACAACCAAATACAGAGGACAACATGGACTCTATACTCACACCTGAGACCACAGAAGGAAATATGAACGAGTCTCAAGCCCAAAAAGCATTCTTGGAGAAGCTCAAGAAAGATCTTAAAGGCCAAATTAGGGAGCTAGAAGACAAATTTAAATCTACAGTGACAAAATTTGAAAAAAGTCTCACAGAGAGCAAATCCTTAAAAAGTAAAATGAGTGAAGTAATTGGAGAAAATACCTCCCTAAAAAGTACCTTCAAAAGACTATAATTTGCTAAAAATTAGAATCAGTCAAATTGAATCTAAAAACTCTATCATTCGCCAAGAGTCAATCAAACAAAACATGAAGATTGAAAAATTGGAAAAGTGTAAAATAACTCACTGGAAAAACAACTGACCTAGAGAACAGATCCAGGGGAGATAACTTAAGAATTATTGGTCTACTGGAAAGCCATGATGAAAAAAGTAGCCTGGATAACATCCTCCAAGAGATTGTCAAAGAAAACTGTCCTGAAGTCCTGGAATCAGAAGATAAAACAGTTATTGAAAGAATTCACTGAACTCCTCCTGAAAGAGATCCCAAATTGATAACTCCAACAAATACAGTAGCCCAATTCCAGAATTACAAGATTAAGGAAAAAATTCTGCAAGCAGCCAAAAAGAAACAATTCAATATATATTGGGACTACAGTCAGGATCACACAGGACCTAGCATCTTCGACAATAAAAGATCAGAGAGACTGGAATTTGATATTTCATAGGGCAAAAGAGCTAGGACTGAAACCAAGGATTAACTACCTGGCAAAACTGAACATAATCTTTCAGGCAAGAAGATGGTTGTGTAATGAAATAAGGGACTTCCAGACTTTCCTGATGATAAAACCAGAGCTCAGTGGAAAATTGATATCCAATTACAAGACACAAGGAAGACATGAAAAGGTAAACAAGGAAAACACACACTCACATGTACATACATGCACACATGCACACTCATGCACACATGCACATAACTTAGAATGCAACAAGAGCAAAATGTTTAATCCATATATGAGAAGCTAATAACTGACAATACTGAAATTTATATGATTATCAACACCTTTAAAAGAGTTATACATAGATAGAGGGTGTGGGTATGAATGAACTAACCTGAAGATAAAAGAAAAAAACCTTATTAAGGGGCTCAAAGTGATTGTAATGGGATAAAAGGAAAGGGTAGATAGAAAAAGGTAAATTATGCCATTCGAAGAGGGATAAAAACACACAATAGTAGAGGGGAAGGAAAAAGGGAGAGAAACATCATTTGAACATTATTCTCACTGGTTCTGGTTTGAACAGGGATCAACATAATCATTTAAGTTTAAGATTCTAACATGAAAAGACGCGAAAATTCTTTAAATAGAGGAAAAGGAGGGAGGGAGAGAAGCACTGTATGAAATTTACTCTCATTGGTTTTGTGTCAAAGGGGGAATAACTTACTCTGATAAATATAAAAATCGATTATGTCCTATAAGCAGTAGGAGGGTAAGGGGGGGAGAAAAAAGTGGGGATCAGAGCAGAGGGAAATAGTAGTAAGGGGAGAGAGTAGATGAAGAAGGGGGATCACTGGGTGGGAGCACTGAGGGAGGTGGTGGTCAAAAGGGAAACCCTTAAGTAGGGGAAGGGAGAAGGAAGAAAGAAACAAAAACATAAATAGGGGAGGGAATAGGATGGGGAGAAGAGAAAGATATTCATCATTACTGTGAATGTGACTGGGATAAACTTTCTCATAAAACAGAGGTGGATAGCAGAATGGATTAAAAACTATAATCCTCCAATATGTTGCCTACAAGAAAAACATTTAAAACAAAGGGATACCCACAGGGTAAAGGTAACAGGCTGGAGTAGAATTTATTATGCCTCAGCTAAAGTAAAAAGAAAAGCAGGGGTAGCAATACTTATCTCAGATAAAGCAAAAGCAAAAATTGATCTTATTAAAAGAGATAAGGAAGGAAACTATATCCTGCTAAAAAGCACCATCAAGAATGAAGCAATGTCTTACTTAACATATATGCACCAACTGGTATAGCATCCAAATTCCTAGAGGAGAAGTTAAAGGAATTGGAGGAAGAAATAGATAGCAAAACTATACTAGTGGGGGACCTTAATCTCCCCCTCTCTGAACTTGATAAATCTAACCTCAAAATGAACAAGAAAGAAGTTAAGGAGGTGAATAGAATTTTAGAAAGACTAGATATGATAGATCTCTGGAGAAAACTGAATGGGGATAAAAAGGAATATACTTTCTTCTCAGCAGTTAATGGTACATACTCAAAATAGACCCTTTACTAGAGTGTAAAAACCTCATAATTCATTGCAGAAAGGCAGAAACCTTAAAAGCATCATTGTCACATCATGATTCAATAAAACATATATGCAATAAAGGGCCATGGAAAGATAGACTAAAAACTAATTGGAAATTAAACAGTTTAATCCTAAAGAATGAGTGGGTCATAGAAAAAAATTATAGTAATTTCTTTCAAGAGAATGATAATAATGAGGCAACATACCAAAATTTGTGGGATGCATTAAAAGCAGTTCTTAGGGGAAGTTTTATATCCCTGAGTGCATACATGAATAAATTAGAGAAAAGGGAGGTCAATGAATTGGGCATGCAATTGAAAAAGCAAGAAAAAGAACAAATTGAAAATCCCCAATTAAATACTAAATTAAAAATGATGAAAACCAAAGGAGAGATTAATAAAACTGAAATTAATAAAACTATTGAATTAATAAATAAAACTAAGAGCTGGTTTTATGAAAAAAAAAACAATAAAAATGATGGACCCTTAGTCAATATGATAAAAAAGAAAGAAGAAAACCAAATTATGAGTATCAGGAATGAAAAGGGTCAATCTACCTCCAATGAAGAGGAAAACAAAACAATAATTAGGAATTAGTTTTCCCAATTGTATGCACATAAATTTCTTCAGTAAATCTTAATGAAATTGATGAATATTTACAAAAATACAAGTTTCCCAGATTAACTGAAGAGGAAGTAAATCGCTTAAATTACCCCATCTCAGGAAAAGAAATCAAATAAGCCATCAGTGAACTCTGTAGGAAAAAATCTTCAGAGCCAGATAGATTTACTAGTGAATTTTATCAACCAATTAAAGAACAATTGATTCCAATAACCTACAAAATATTTGGGAAAATTAGTGAAGGAGTCCTACCAAATTCTTTCTATGACACAAATCTGGTACTGATATTTAAATCAGGAAGAGATAAAATAAAGAAAGACAATTATACACCAATTTCTCTTATGAATATAGATGCAAAAATTTTAAATAAAATATTAGCTAAAAGACTACTGCAAATTATCACAAGAATAATACACCTATATGATCATATAGGTCCTGGGTTTGTTTTGGGAGGTAGATTCCCAAATATTTTGCAATGTCCACAGTGACTTTAAAAGGGATTTCTCTTTTTATCTCTTGCTATTGAATTTCATTAGAGATATACAGGGAATTCTGAGGATTGTGTGGGTTTATTTTATATCCTGCAACTTTGCCAAATTTATTTATTGTCCCAAGTAGTTTTTTACTTGATTCTCTAGGATTCTCTATGTATATTATCATATCATCTCCAAAGAGTGATAGCCTGGTCTCTTCTTTGCCTCATTTGATTCCTTTGATTTCTTTTTCTTCTCTAATTGCTACTACTAAAATTTCTATTACCAGATTGAATAAGAGGAGTGGTAGTGGAATCCTTGTTTCACTCCTGATCTTATTGGAAATGCTTCTTGCTTATCCCCATTGCATATAATACTTGCTGATGGTTTTAAATAGATGCTATCTATTGTTTTAAGGAAGGCTCCATTTATTCCTATTCTTTCTAGTGTTTTTAATAGGAATGGATGTTGTACTTTGTCAAAAGCCTTTTCTGCATCTATTGAGATAATCATGTGGTTTCTGCTAGTTTTATTGTTGATATGATCAATTATACTGAAGGTTTTCCTAATATTAAACCATCACATTCCTGGAATAAATCCTACCTGATCAAAGTGTATTATTCTCGTGATAAATTGTTGCAGTCTTTTAGGTAATATTTTATTTAAAATTTTTTCATCTAAATTCATGAGGGAAATTGGTCTATAATTTTCTTTCTCTGTTTTATCTCAGGAAGAAACAATTTGAATACCGTGGAAACAAAATCAGGACAACACAGGATTTGGCTGCTTCTACCCTGAGGGATCAAAGGGCTTGGATTTTGATGTTTCAGAGGTCAAAGGAGCTGGGATCAAAACCAAGGATCACCTACCCACCAAAATTTAGTATCATGTTGTTTGTTTGGTGCCTGTTTGTTTTTGCATCAACAAGCTAACTTTAATCAATTAAACATATATTGTTCACCTAGTTCAGGGGAAAAAGGTCAGCACCCTGAACTTCAGAGTATACAGACAGAAGTTACAAGACAGAGAAATAGATCAAACAGACAGGCTTCCAAACTGTCCAACCATTACATCCATACCAAATCACAGTTCCCAGAGAAGGAAGCATCAACATCTGGGTTTTCAAAGCCGGGGGGGCTATGAATAGCTGCCCAGAATCTCATATGGTCAAGTCACACAACACTTCTCAGAGGGAGCCCCAGAGTATCATGTTTCAGGGGAAAATATGGTCATTCAATGGAATAGAGGACTTTCAGGCATTTTTGATGAAAAAACCAGAGTTGAATAGAAAATTTGACATACAGATACAAGAAGCAAGAGAAGCATGAGAAGGTAAACAGGTAAATGAAATCATAAGGATCTTATCAAAGTTGAACTATTTACATTCCTATATGGAAAACAATAATTGTAACTTATGAAAATTTTCTCAGTATGAGAATAGTTGAAGGGGATAGAAATGTATGTATGTATGTATGTATGTATGTATATATATATATATATATATATATATATATACACACACACACACACATACACATACACACACATATATATGTATATATGTATGTATATGTACATATATATGTATATATAAGAGGGTACATGGGCGTATGAATACCTATGTGAGTATGTGTATATATGTGTACAGGTATATGTAGACAGAGGACACAGGGCCAATTGAATAAGAAGGGATGATACTTCAGAGGTGAAATTAAGAGTTAAAAGAGGAATGTAATGAGAAGAGATGGGGAGAGACAGAATGCAATAAATTGTCTCATACATAAGAGGCAAGGGAAAACTGTTAAAATGAAGGGGGAGAACAGGAAGGTAAAAGGGAATGAGTTAACTTTATTCTCATTGAATTTGGCTTAGGAAGGGAATGACACACACTCTAAATAGGGTATCTCACCCTACAGGAGAGTAGGGGGAAGGGGATGAGAAGGGGTATGATGGAAGGGAGGACAGGCTGGGTGGAGGGAAGTTGGAAGAACCCATTTTTGAAAGTGGACAGAATCAAAGTAGAGAATAGAACAAGGTGGGGGGTTGGTATAGGATGGAGGAAAATATAGTCAGTCTTTCTCAGTATATCCACTATGGAAATGTTTTGCTTAGCTACATATGGACAACATATATTGAATTATTTATCTTGCAAGTAAGAGTGGGTGAGGAGCAAGGAAGGGAATGAAACTGTAATTCAAAGTTTTAAAATCAAATGTTTAAAATGTATTATTATTATTATTATTATTTTAAATGTACCTGAGACATAAGATATATAGGCACTGGGCCATAGAGATCCACTGTGCCCTATTGGAAAGTCACAGGGGGAATGGGGGAAGATATGGGTGAGAGCAGAGTGGGGGAGGGGAAGTTCAGTGGGATTTCTGTTTTGGGGTGCTGGGCAGGGGAAAAAGGGGGAGAAAATTTGTAACTCAAAATCTTGTGAAAATGAATGATGTAAGCTAAAAAACAAAAAAGTGAGAAAAAACATAACTGCTAATATCAACAATAAAAGTAAAAAAAAATATGGTTATGTTAAAAGATGCAAAAAAACCTTTGGATTTAGCTCACCACTAATTTTTATTAAAAACACTTGAAAGTATTGGCCTAAATGGATTTTTCCTTAAAAAGATGAAGAGCATTTATATAAAACCAAAAGCAATTATTATTTGTAATGGGGATAAACTAAAGGCCTTCTCAGTAAGATCAGGTGTGAAACAAGAATGCCTACTATCACCAGTATTATTCAATATTGTATTGGATGTCCTAGCAATAGCAATAAGAAGAAAAAGAAATAGGAGTCAGAATAAGGAATGAGTTAATAAAATGATCTCTTTTTGTAAATGACATAATGATATAGTTGGAAAATCCCAACTATTCACCTAAAAAGTTATTTGGAACAATAATTTTAGGAAAGTAGTAGAATGTAAAGTACATCCAGTCAGCATTCCTATGTATCACAAACAAAATTTTGCAAGAAGAGATAGTAAAAAAATCACAACATTTTATTATATGTAATGGGGATAAGTAGAAGCATTTCCAGTAAGATCAGGGGTGAAACAAGGATGTCCACTATCACCCCTCTTATTCAAACTAGAAATGTTAGCAGTAGCAATAAGAAAAGAAAAAAAATTGAAGGAATCACATTAGGAAAAAAGAGACTAAGGTATCACTCTTTGCAGATGATATGATGACATAATTAGAGAATCCTAGTAAAAAAAACCTACTTGTAATAATAAATAAATTTGTCAAAGTTGCAGGTTATAAAGTAAACTCACATAAATCCTCCCCATTTCTCTATATCTCTAATGAAATCCAACAGCAAGATATAAAAAGAGAAATTCCATTTAAAATTACTCTAGACATTACAAAATATTTGGGAATCTACCTGCCAAAACAAACCCAGGACCTATATGAACACAATTACAAAACACTGTTCACACAGATAAAGTCAGATTTACCTAACTGGAAAAACATCAGTTGCTCATGGCTGGGTCAAGATACTATAATAAAAAATGAGAACTTTACCTAAATTAAATTACATATTTAGTGTCATACCAATCAATCTACCAAAATGTTATTTTATAGAGCTAGAATAAATAGTAACAAAATTCATTTGGAATAACAAAAGGTCCATAATATCAAGGGAATTAATGAAAGAAAAAATGTTAGGGAAGGCGGCCTAGCCATACCAGATTTTAATCTGTATTATAAAGCAGCAGTCATCAAAACTACTTGGTACTGGCTGAGGAATAGAGTAGTAGATCAATGAAAGAGACTGGGTACACAAAATTCAGCAACCAATGACTACAGTAACCTACAGTTTGAGAAATCCAAAGACCCCAGTTTTTGGGAAAAGAACTCACTATTTGACAAAAGCTGTTAAGAAAACTGGAACACAGTATGGCAGAAATTGGGCATAGACCAATATCTAACACTGTATACCAAAACCAAGTCAAAATGGGTACATGATCTAGGTATAAAGCCTGACACTGTAAACAATCTGGGAGAGCAAGAAATAGTTTACCTGTCAGATCTATGGAGAGGGAAAGATTTTATGACCAAACAAAGGGTAAAGAGCATTAGAAAATGCAAAAGGGACAATTTTGATTATATTAAATTGAAAGGTTTCTGTACAAATAAAGCCAATGTAACCACGATTAAGAGGGAAGTGGAAAATTGGAAAAGAATCTTTATAACCAATGTCTCTGATAAAGTCCTCATTTCTAAAATATACAAAGAATTGAGTCAAATCTATTAGAATATAAGTCATTGCCCAATTGATAAATGGCCCAAGGTTGTGAACAGGAATTTCTCAGAAAATGAAATTAAAGATCTATAAGCATATGAAAAAATGCTCTAAACAACTATTGAGTAGAGGATTGCAAAGTAAAATAACTGGGGTAGCACATCTCAACGGCCAGATTGGCTAAGATGACAAAACAGGAAAATTATAAATGCTGGAGAGGATGTGGAAAAATTGGAACACTAATGCATTTTTGGTGGAGTTACTATTCTGGAGAGCAATCTGGAACTATTCCCAAAGGGATATAAATAAATGCATACCTTTTGACCCAGCAATACCTCTTCTGGGGCTGTATCCCAAAGAAATCAAAGAAGTGTGAAAAAGACACGTGTGTACAAACATATTTATAGCAGTTTTTTTTTTTGTGGTGGTAAAGAATTAGAAGTCAAGGGGTTATCCATCAATTGGGGAGTGGTTAAACATGTTGTGGTATATGAAGGCAATGGAATACTACTATGCTATAAGAACTGAGGAACAAATGGACTTCATAAAAAACTGGAGAGAATTATATAAACTGATGTAGAATGAGAAGAGCAGAACCAGGACAAATGTGTACACAATCACAATCAGAACGTATGTATGACGACAGACTTTGATAGACTGAACTCCTCTCAGCAATGTAAGGTTATAAAACAGCTCCAAAAGACTCATGATCGAAAGAGATATCCACATCAAGAGAAAGAGCTGCTGAGTCTGAATGCAGTTTGAAGAAAACTATTTGCTTTCTTGTTTTGTTTTGCTTCCTGTTTCCCACTGATCATTCCATTGGTTAAAATCCTTCTTTACAACCTGACTAATGTTTAATGTGAAGATATTTGTACATCCTATATTTGATTTAGTGCCACCATGGGGGGTAGGAAGGAGAGGGAGGGGGAGAATATTTGAAACTCAAGGGACTGTGGAAGTGAATGTTGTAAACTAAAAGTAAATAAAGAAATTAATAAAAAAATTTAAAAAATTACTCCATTTAAAAACTTTAGACAACCTAAAAAACTTGGGAGTACACCTGCCAAACAAATCCAGGAACTATATAAAAATTATAAAAAGACCTTTTTCTAAACATATGATCATATTTAAATAGAGAAACATTAATTATTCATGGGAAGAAAGGGACAATATAATAAAAATGACATTTTTACCCAAACTAACCTATGTATTAAATGCCATCCCAATTCAATTACCCCAATTTTTTTTTACTGAATTAGATAAAAAATTCGTTTGGAAAAACAAAAACTCAAGGATATAAAAGGAAATAATGGGGAAAATATGTAAAGAAAGGGATTTTAGCAGTACCATATCTTAAGCTATATTACAAGGCAGTAATTACTGGTTACCAACACTATCTGGTACTGGTTAAGAAACTGAAAAGTAGGGGTGGCGAGGTGGCATAATGAATCAAGAACCAGCCCTGGAGTCAGGAGGACCCAAGTTAAGTCCAACCTCAGACACTTAACACTTACTAGTTGGGTCACATTGGGCAAGTCACTTAACCCCAATTGATTTGCCTTACCCCTCCAAAAAGAAAAAAAAATTAAAAGGTAGATGCATGGAATAGAGTAGATACAAAATGTACAGCAGCAAATTAAAATGATAACCATTTATTTGACAAATGTAAAGACTTAAGATTTTTTGGATAAAAATTCATTATTTAGTAAAAAAAATTGTTGGGAAAACTGGAAAGCAGTATGGTGGAAACTGGACATAGACCAATATCTTAAACCATTGACCAATATCAAGTCAAAATGGAAACATGACCTAGATATAAAGATAGATTTTACAAGGAAATTAGAAGAATATGGAACATATTACTTATCAGACTTACTGGATATGGAAACAATTTATGAATAAACAAGATGTGGAGAACAAAGTTGGGTGTAAAATGAGTGATTTCAATTGCATTACATTAAGTTTTTTTTATAAAGATAACAAATGTAGCCAAGACCAGAAGGAAAGCAGAAAAATGAGGGAAAATTTTATAGATAGCTTCTCAGATAAAGGTTTCATATCTCAAATATATAAAAAACTTTTTCAATCTATAAGAATACAAGTCATTCCCCAATTGATCAATGGTCAAAGGATATGAGCAGGTAGTTTTCCAATGAAAAAGTAAAATTAATTTGTAGTCCTATAAATATGCTCTAAAAACATTACTGATTAGAGAAATTCAAATTAAAACAATTTTGTGATATTTTATACCTACTAGATTGACTAACATGATAAAAGCAGAGAATGACAAATATTGGAGGTGATGTGGAAAAACTGGGATACAAATCCATTTTTGGTGAAATTGTGATCTTATGTAAACATTTTCGAGAGCAATCTGGAATTATTCCCAAACAGTTATTAAACTGCCTATACCCTTTGACTCAGCAATACCATTACCTGGTCTATTTGCAAAGACCCTTAGGGAAAAAGGTAAAGAATCCATATGCTCTAAAATGTTTGTAGTAGTTATCTTTATGTGGCAAAGAAATGAAAATTGCAGGAATGTCCATCAATTAGGGAATGGCCAACAAGTTGTGGTATATGATTGCGATGGAAAACCAATGTGCTGAGAAATGAGTTCGATGATTTTATTTTATTTTTAAATATTTATTTTAAAATCTCCCCAATTACATGTAAAACATTTTTGACATTAATTTTTAAAACTTTGAGCTTTGAATTCTCTCCCTTTGTCTGTCCCTCCCCTTATTGAGAACACAAAGCAATTTGATATGGGTTATATATGTGTAGTCATGCAAAACATATCCATAAGTCATTTTGTCAAAGAAAACATAGACAAAAATTCTCAAAAATAAATAAATTTTAAAAATAAATGTACTTCAATCTGTATTCACATTTCATCAGTTCTTTCTCTGAGACTGAACAGCATTTTCATCTCGTCTTGGATCATGGTATTGTGATCATTTTACAATATTACTGTTACTTCATACCCAGTACATTTCACTTTGCATCAGCCCATTCAAGTCTTTCAGGTTTTTCTGAGAGCATCCTGCTCATCATTTCTTATAGAACAATAGCATTTCATCATAACCACATATCATTACTTGTTTAGCCACTCCCTAATTGATGAGCATCCTCTGAATTTCTAATTCTTTGCCTCCAGAAATGAACTGCTATAAATAGTTTTGTGCATATAAGTCCTCTTCCTTTTTTAATTTCTTTCAAGTAACAGATCTAGTACTGGTATTGCTAAGTGAAAGGGTATGCATGGTTTTATGAGTTCAGTGGTTTTAGAAAGCATGGAAAGACTTGCATGAAATGATGAAGAGCAAAATGATCAGAGCCAAGAGAACACTGTATACAATAAGAGCAATATTTTTTTTTAATGACTTTGAGAGAATAAGTTATTTTGACTCTTATAAATATCCAAATTAACTATAAAGGATATATGAAGAATGACACTATCTGCCTTCAAAGAAAGATCTGATAAATAGAAGTATGTATAGAATAATATTACATACATACATATACATTTTTGTGTCACATCTATATATATTTTAGAATAAGGAAATTATATATACCCATGACCCCACTTGCAGGGACACCCTATATAGGCTTTGGAAAATCCTTTTTTTAAAATTAATTTATTTGTTTATTTTTAGTTTACAAGATTCAATTCCATATTTCCTTAAGTTTCAAATTTCCCTTCCCTCCCTCCCCCCACCCTCCACGACGGCATATAGTCCAGTATAGGATCTGCAAATACTTTCACATTAGACATTAGTCAGGTTACAAAGGTGTATTGTACTAGACGGTATAAAAATTGGTAAAGAGGAAAAAACCAAACAATGAAAAGAAAAAGATCAAGCAGTTTGCTTCCATCAAGATTCAAACTCAGTCCTTTTTAGTTTCTAGCAAGGTAAACGCCTCTCTGAGGAATAAGATTATCCAAACTAAGGCCCCAAGTCAATATGCCCTTTCTATTACACGAAGCTGTGTGGAAACAGTGGAACCCTGAGAAGGTGAGAGCCACTCCTCTCCTGGGACCCCAGCCACATCCTTGAGAAGAGATAGGATAACTGTCTAACTCCTGAAACTAGCCATTCCAGGGAGACATTGCTCTTTGGGGGACCTTGGAAGGATTTGCCTCCACCCCAGGCCTCACACAAGATATCATGCTTGCTAAAAACACCTGGCAGTATGCCTTCTTTGTTCTCAGTACTACTTAAACGATAAGATTCAGACCCCAAATTGGAATCTCACCGATGGAAGAGACATTCTGCCTGGGACCCTCCTGATTGGGACCCTGACAGCTGGTGCATTCCTGAATGGGTGATGATTGTAAATATGAATATATCAATCATAGTTGCTCTTATTTTACTATTCCTCAGCCTTTTACTCTGTTATCTCTAGTTTCCTTCCCAATCACCTATGTTGTACACACACACACACACACACACACACACACACACACACACATATACATATATACATACCTACATATACATACACACACATACACACATGTTCTATATTGGATCTTTAGAAGTGCTAAGTGTTCCAATTCTAAACCTCCTTAATCAGATAAGTGAATAGAGCAAGGGCCCTGGAGTCAGGAGTAACTGAGTTCAAATTCGGCTTCAGACACTTAACATTTACTAGCCTTGTGATGTTGGGCAAGTCACTTAACCCCAATTGCCCTACCTTCCCCCATCTAAAAAGCAAAAACAAAACAAAACAAAATAAAAAGAATGTTTGAAAGTCCTTTATTTCATTGAATGCCCACATTTTCCCCTGAAATATTATATTCAGTTTTTCTGGGTAGGTGATTCTTGGTTTTAATCCTAGCTCCTTTGACTTCTATAATATCATATTCTAAGCCTTTTGATGCCTTAATGTAGAAGCTGCTAGACCTTGTGTTATACTGATTTTTTTTCCATAATTCTCAATTTTTTTTTCCCTCCTGACTACTTGTAATATTTTATCCCTGACCTGGGAATTCTGGAATTTAGTTATAATATTCCTAGGAGTTTTCTTTTTTGGGGTCTTTTTCAAGAGATGATTGGTGGATTCTTTCAATTTTTATTTTACTCTCTCCTTCTAGAATATTGGGGCACTTTTCCTTGATAGTTTCTTAAAAGGTGATGTTTAGCCTCTTTTTTTGATCATGACTTTCAGGTAGTCCAACAATTTTAAAATTATCTCTCCTAGATCTATTTTCCAGGTCAGTGTTTTTTCCAATGAGATATTTAACATTGCTTTCTATTTTCATTCTTTTGGATCTGCTTTATCATATCTTTATTTTTCATAAAGTCATTAGCTTCTAATTGCTCCCATCTAATTCGGAAGGAATTATTTTCTTCAGTAAGCTTTTGAAGTTCCTTTTCCATCTGGCCAATTTTGTTTTTAAGGTATTCTTCTCATCATTGGCTTTTTGGGCCTCTTTTGCCATTTGAGTTAGTATATTTTTAAGGTATTATTTACTTCAATATTTTGTGGGTCTCCTTAGGTAAGCTGTTGACTCCTTTTTCATGATTTTCTTGCAACAGTCTCATTTCTTTTCTCAATTTTTCCTCTACTTCTCTTACTTGATTTTCAAAATCCTACTTGAGCTACTCAGCGGCCTGTCAGCAATTCATATTTTTCTTGGAGGCTTTTGATGCAGGATTTTTGACTTTGTTTTCTTCTTTTGGTTCTATGTTTTGATCCTCTTTGTCACCAAAAATGATTTTATAGTCTGGTTTCTCTTCCTTTGTTTGCTCATCTTGCCAGTCAAATACTTGACTTTTGAGCTCTTTGACTCAGTAGAAGTCTGCTTCCAGAGAGGAGACTTCTATGTACCCAGTTTATGAGGTTTTGTGCAGCTGTTGTCAGAGCTTCTTCAAGTCACCTACCCCAGAACTATGAGGAGGACTGCCTCTCCACAGCCTCAACAAGCTCTTCACCCGAGGACCACCACCCAAGACTACAACCCAGACACAAGCAGAGAAAAGCAAGAGAATCCTGCCTCAGCACCAACAAAGAGATTCCTGAAAACTCTCTCTGCTCAGTCAGCTTGGTCCCCCGGACTATCTGTGGGCCTGGAGTTTCAGAAGCAGTCACCACAGCAGCACCTGCAGCCACAGTCACCTCTGCCACCCTGTGAGCAGGGACTGGATTGTGCTCCTCTCTCACCCCCACTGACCTTTGACCTTCTTTTTGGCATTTATGTGTTGAGAAATCTGGAAAACTTCAGAGCTGCCAGTGATTCGATCTCCTGAGGTCTGCTCCAGCCAGTCTGTGTTGTTGGTCTGTGCCAATGTGGCCATGTGGGACTGCACACTGCTTCCAGCCCTATGAAACAGACCCTTCTTGTCAGTTTGCCAGGCTATCCTCAGCTGGAGACACATTTCACTCTGTCTTTTTGTGGTTTCTGTAGATTTCAAATTTGTTTAGAGTGATTTTTTTACAGGTATTTGAGGTAATTGGGGATGGGATTAAGTAAGCTCCTGCTTTTGCTCTGCCATATTGGCTCCACCCCCCTCTATTTTAATCTTCAAGAAGTCTGTTCCTTGGGCAAAATTTTCTACCTGTTATGCTAAAATGTTAATTTTCTTTACATATCTTTCCTCCAAAACTCTCTTTTCTTTTCTAATTATTTCCCTTGTCACTTTCATTTAATTTATAATATCATTTTAAAATCCTGAAATTCTTTTGCATCATTACTTTTAAGAATTTTAATCGATCTTGTAGGCATGGCATATTTTTATTTGAGGTTTTAGCTCTTTATGGTCCTGGCCTGTTCTATCTGGGATGCTGCTGCTACACTGTTTGAGAGCCAAGTACTATGTTCTTCAAGAATCACAAGCATCGGGGCGGCTAGGTGGCGCAGTGAATAGAGCGCCGGCCCTGGAATCAGAAGGCCCTGAGTTCGGAGCCGGCCTCTGACACTTAATCCGCACAAACAAAAACCTAGCCCTGTAACCTTGGGCAAGTTACTTAACCCCAATTGCCCTAAAGGGGCGGCTAGGTGGCGCAGTGAGTAAGAGTGCCGGCCTCGGAGTTTGATGACCCGAGATCAGATCCGGCCTCAGAAAATGAGCACCCACGCATAAATAATGACTAGCCGTGTAACCTTGAGCAAGTTACTTAACCCCAATTGCTTTAAAAAAAAAAAAAAAAAAGAATCACAAGCATGACTTAACTATGGAGCTGAAAATTTTCATCACCTCTCAGATATCTAATCAAGGGCACAACCTGACTGCTGTCCTCTTGGACTTTCTTGGGTACATCAGTCATCTTATCTATGGGTAGCACTTTCCTAGACATTAGTCAGCTTAAGACCCTGTCAGATAGCAGAAAGGCTCAATGGATTAAGAGTGACAGTGGCACTAAACTAGAAATATTCTGATCCCAGGGATGTATTGTAGCTCTGTCCTGGGCAAACCCTCATTACTGGCCTAGCTTTCTTCAGGTCCTGTGGCTGAGTCCCTGCCCACTCTAGTTGTCCTGCACTGCTGGCCTTTTCCATTCTGAACTCTGAGGTCTGAATCCCTGATCCAAGCCCCTCTGGATAACATCAGAGTATTGGCTGAGGACCTAGTCTGCATCTTCTATCTGCTCTGTTTGGTCAAATATTGAGGGTCCAGCCCTGTCCTTAGCCCTAGAAGCTATGTGGCAGACTCTTTAAAGGAGTTATTGATCTTTTTTTTTTTTTGCATAGCATGAAAGATGAACTTTTGGAAAGGCACTTTTTGGGTAACATTTCTTTTCTCCAATAGCCTTTCAGGGAGAGGAACTTCAATTCTCCCAGTTCTATTCAAGATCCATAATATTTAGATTGATAAAGGACTTAGTTATATATTATCATTTTGGGATTCCCCAGTTCATAAATGTAGTAGTAACATTTAACCCATATCCATTTTTAATTAGTGACTTTTAATTCTAAATTAAGTTATACACATAATTTGGGGACAAAGGCAAGAACTTTTGACGGAGTCCTAGAGCAAAGAAAACCTTGCTAACTACCGAGAATACTCTGAGAAATTTGTGGGAGAATACCTGAGCTCCACCTTTATTCAGTAATAATAGATAAATAATAAAAGGTGCTATAAGAAACAGAGCAGTATGCTCATTAGGTTTGCCAACTAATTCTCCAAGAAAAAGTAGGGGACATGAAACACTTTCAAGTTTAAATCCCATTTTATACATATTTCCATGGCCTTCTTCAATCTAGATAATCAATGAATCTATACATCAAGTTCTAATTTGTGGCATTTGCAGATTTCTGAGGTTAAA
The DNA here is from genome assembly GCA_011680675.1 of Gymnobelideus leadbeateri. Lineage (NCBI taxonomy): Eukaryota > Metazoa > Chordata > Mammalia > Diprotodontia > Petauridae > Gymnobelideus > Gymnobelideus leadbeateri. The sequence continues at coordinate 48,580 of WOXC01004925.1, forward strand.
TGCTACTCACAATGGAAATTTTACAATCAATTCAGAGTTTTGAGCTGCTTTTCACAGACATCTTTTTTTTTAAACAAATGCTTTATTAACTTCTGTTTTACATCATTCATTTCCTCCAGATTTTGAGTTACAATCATTTTCCGCCTGTTATTCCCCTACCCAGCCTCCCAGAATAGCAGTCCCACAAGACATCGCTTCCTCCAATCTGCTCTCTCCCATACCTTCTCCCATATCCCCCTCGACTTTTCCATTAGAGGAAGGTGAATCTTTGTGTCCCAACTCCTGCACATCTTATCTCCCAATTATAAGCAAACGAGTATTAATAATAGTATTTATATATATTTGAAACGTTTAATGTTAAGACCTCGAATTTTAGATCCATTTCCTTCCTCCCTTGTCACCCATTCCCTCTGGGGAGATAAGTAATTCAGTATATGTTGTACATATCTAGCTATGCAAAACATTATCATAGTAGATATATTGTACGAGGCTGCTTATAATTCCCTCCCACTCATCCCACCCCCCACCTGGTCCATTCCCTACATGATCCTGTCCCTTGTCGATAGTGGGTACTTCCAACCTCCCTTCCCCCCAAGGATGCCTTCCCATCCATCATCCCTCCTCTCATTCCCCCTTCCCCCTATTCTGCTGCAAGTTGAGATATCCCATTTAGTATGTATGTCATTCTCTCCCTGAACGAAATTCAATGAGAATGTGGTTTTTCCTTTTTGTGCCTTCCTATTCTCCCCCTCTCTTGCAACCACTTCCCCTTGCTTCTTCTACATGAGATAGTTTACCCTACCCTGTCTCTCCCCATCTCCTCTTTCCACTTTCCTCTCTCACCTCATAATTTCATCCCTTGAGTATTCTCCCTTCCCAACAAATTCAACTTATACCCTCTATCCATATATAACTGTAAACATATACACACACATTCACATATGTATTCATGTGATTACACACCCTTCTTCCATTATTTTCATAGTGAGAAAGATATCATCAGTCACAGTTATTGCTTTTCCATATAGGAATGTAAATATTTCAACTTCGATAAGTTCCTTTTGATTTCTTTTCCCTGATTACCTTCTCAGGCATCTCTTCCTTCTTGTGTCTGGATGACAAATTTTCTATTCAATTCTGGTTTTTTCCTCAAGAATGCTTGAAAGTCCTCTATTCCACTGAATGACCATATTTTCCCCTGAAACAAAATACTCAGTTTTGCTGGGTAGGTGACCCTTGGGTTCATTCCAGTTCTCTTGCCCTCTGGAATATCACATTCCATGCTCTTCCATCCCTCAGTGTAGAAGCTGCCAGGTCCTGGGCTATTCTGATTGTGTTTCCACAATATTGAAATTGTTTCTTCCTGGCTGCTTGTAGTATTTTCTCCTTGATCTGGGGATTCTGAACCTGGCTATAATATTCCTGAGAGTTTTCTTTTTGGGATCTTTTTCAGGAGGTGATCAGTGGATTCTTTCAACCTCTATTTTGCCCTCTGGATCTAAAACATCAGGGCAATTTTCCTTGAGAATTTCTTGAAGGGTGATTTCTAGGTTCTTTCTTTGATCATGGCTTTCTGGTAGTCCAATAATTTTTAAATTGTCTCTCCTGGATCTATTTTCCAGGTCAGTGGTTTTTCCCATGAGATATTTCACATTGCCTTCTAATCTTTCATTTGTTTGGATCTGCTTAACAGCATCTTGATTTCTCATAAAGTCACTAGCTTCCATTTGCTCCAGTCTAACTCTGAAGGAATGAATCTCCTCAGTGAACTTTTGAGATTCTTTTTCCATCTGGCAAATTCGACTTTTTAAGGCATTCTTCTCCTCATTGCCCTATTGGGCCTCCTTTGCCATTTGAGTTAGTCTATTTTTTAAGGTGTTGTTTTCCTCAGTCAGGCTGTTGACCCTCATTTCATACTTTTCCTGCATACTTCTCATTTCTCTTTCCAATTTTTCCTCCACTTCTCTTATTTGATTTTTAAAGTCCTTCTTAAGGTCCTCTATGGCCTGCAACCCGCTCATGTTTTCCCCTGGGGCTTTTGGAGCAGGACTTCTGACCTCACATTCCTTTTCCCGCTCTATGCCCCCAAAATAGGAGTCTAGGGTTGCATTTTTCTGTTTCCTTTGCCTTGGCATGTTGCCACTTAATTACTTGACTTTTGGGCTTGTTGCCACACTATGGCTTTAAGGCCAGATAGAGGAATTTTCGTCCCGAACGTGTGGGGGGCAACTTCCGTTTCTGGCAAGCTGTAAACCCACCCACGACTTCCACCCTAGATCACAATCCAGATCCAGGGAGGTTAAAGCAAGAGCAATTACCCCCCAAGACTGATCGCTGGATCTCCCTACAATTTGCAGGCCAGGAGCTAGAGCTGCCTCTGAAAACTACAAAATGGCGTGTTTCCTCAGCGGCTTCTAGCCCCCAGGAGAGGGAGCTGACGCATTCCCCAAATACTGGTCCCAAAGTCCATAGGACACTAACCTCTTACTTTGTCCTAGGCATGTCTATGTTGATAATTCTGGAGTCGCCACAGCTCCTCATGTTCTGGGGTTCCTCCAGCCGGCTGCTGGCCCTGCCGCCCTGGGGCTAAAACCTTGGCTCACGAGGACCTGGGCTTGGCTCGGCTCGGCTGGGCTCGGCTCCCGCACTCTGCGCACTGCTGGCTCCCAGACCACTGTGCTGGTCCTTCTTGCAGGGCTGCTGGGATGTCCTCAGCGGGAGGTCAGCTTCTCTGTGTTGTTCTGTGGGTGCTGGGGCTCCAGAAGTTGTTCAGAGTCCCCTTTTACATAGTTTGGGGGGAATCTGGGGGCAGAGTGGCTTGGATGAACTGTTTCTACTCCGCCATCTTGGCTCCACCCCCCAACTGTGAAAAATTTTGAAGCAAGTTTCTCTGATAAAGGCTTCATTCATTTCTCAAACATATAGAGAACTGATTCAAATTTAGAAAAATAAAAGCCATTTCCCAATTGATAAATGATCATAGATATGATCAATTTTCAGATCAAGTAATCAAAGGTATCCATAGCTATATCAAAATAATACTCTAACTTACTATTTATTGGAGAAATGCTAATAAAACAGTTCTAAGGTTTTACATCGTACCTATTATATTACAAAAGAAAAGCTAAGTGACAAATGTTGGAGGTGACTTGGGAAAAATTAGACATTAATGCACTGTTTGTGAAATGGTGAATGGATTCATCCATTCTATAGAGCCATTTCTAACTGTTCTTAATGGGCTATAAAACCATGCAAACCATTTGACCTAGCAATACCATTGCTAGGTTTCCCCAAAAGATAAAAAACAGATCTATACTTGCAAAAATATTTATAGTAGCTCTTTTCTGGGGGGGGGGGCAAAATTAGATATTGAAGGGATACTTAGTAATTGGGGCATGAGTGAACAAGTTGTGACATGTGATTATGAAGGGCCACTATTGTACAATAAGAAATGATGAGCAGGATGCTCTCAGGAAAACCTGGGAAGTCTTGCATGGGTTGACACAAAATGAAATATACTATGTATAAAGTAACAATAATATTGCCAAGTGTTCAGCTGTGAATGACTTAGGTATTCTCAATAATTCAATGATCCACGACAACTCAGGAGTTGAGGAAAACTGATGAAGATGATGAAAATTGCTATCCATCCACAGATAAAGAACTGATGGTGTCTGATTGTAGATTGGTGCATACTTAAAAAATAAGTTTGAGGGGCGGCTAGGTGGCGCAGTGAGTAAGAGTGCCGGCCTCGGAGTTTGGATGACCCGAGATCAAATCCGGCCTCAGAAAATGAGCACCCACGCATAAATAATGACTAGCCGTGTAACCTTGAGCAAGTTACTTAACCCCAATTGCTTAAAAAAAAAAAAAAAAAAAGTTTGTTTTTCTTGAGGTTTTTGTTGTTTTTTTATCTATGTTTTCTTTCATAACTTGACTATTATGGATGTGCTTTCCATTACTACACATATATACCCTATAATGAATTGTTTGCATTCTGAATTACAGAAGGAGGAGGGGAGAGAATTTGGAATTCTAAGTTTTAAAAACCAATATTAAAATTGTTTTTATATGTAACTGGGGTGAAAGAAAATACTAAATGAATAAAAAATGAAATGAAACAAATTGCTGTTACTATGTTAAAAAGAGGAAAAGAAAAAAATTAAAAAGCACCAGGACCAGACGAGTTTACAAGTGAGTTCTATCAATCTTGAAGATAAACTCAATCCAATATTAAATAAATTATTTGGAATAATAGGTAAAGAAGGCATCCTACCAAATTCCTTTTATATAAATATGGTACTGATACCTAAACCAAAAAGAGTAAAAGCAAAAAAAGAAAATTATAGACTAATTTAATTAATGAATATGGATGCAAAAGTTCTAAGTAAAACACTAGCTACAAGATTACAACACTATATTACAAAATTATACATTATGATCAATTGAGATATGTAACAGGAATTTAGGGATGGTTTAATATAAGGAAAGCTATTAACATAATTGATTATAGGAGGCGGAGTCAAGATGGACCAGTAGAAACAGAACTTCCACAAAGCTAATACTTCCACCTCCACCAATTCACAGAAAAAATGACTCTAAACAAACTTTGGAGCCACAGAACCCACAAAATGACAGAGAGAAGTTAACTTGCTGCTGAAGACAGTCTGGCAGGCTGGAAGGAAGGGACCAGTGCAATGATCTGAGAGCAGAACCCAGCCCTGTGTGAGCCAGAGGTTTTAGGCTCAGGGTGGCCACAACCAGCTGCCAGCTGGAGGGAATTCAGATCAGCAGTAGCTGTGGCAGTTTCCAGAATTATCAACCGAGAGATGCTAATGACAAAGTGAGAGGTCAGTGCAGGGTGGACTTTGGGAACTGGGAGTTTTGGAGTGTGGTCTGGCCTTTACCTTCTGGAGGGAGAAATGGTTGAAGTATGGCAGCTGTGTAGCCACTGCCATGTGGCTACTTCAGAGCTCTAAGCCTGAAGATTGTAGGGGGACCAAGTGTCCAGTCTGAGGGGTTATTGCTCTTGCTTTAAACTGCTTGGATCTGGATGTCCTGGAATGGGTGACCAGTTTGCCAGAGTTTGTGGAGGCTTCAAAGAGGGCACCTACCTAATAGATGCAGCAACTGCAAAAACCCCAGTAATTGGGACAAAGCTCCCCTCTCTGGTAGCAGAGGTCTACTCTGGCAAAAAGCTCAAAAGTCAAGCAATTGAGTGGCAACATGAGCGAGCAAGGGAAGCAAGGAAAGAACAGCAGTCCAACTTTGGATTCCAAGAAAAGAATAAGCTGCCTACAGGCCACAGAAAATCTTAAGAATGATTTTGAAAACCAAATAAGATAAGTGAGGAAAAATTGAGAAGAAAAATGAGAATGATGCAAGAAAATTATAAAGTGAGAGTCAACAACCTGACTGAAGAAAATAACACCTTAAAAATAGACTAACTCAAATGGCAAAAGAGTTTCAAAAAGGCAACGAAGAGACAAATGCCTTAATAAGTCAAATTTGCCAAACGGAAAAAGCATTCATTCGTTCAGATTTAGATTGAGCAAATGGAAGCTAGTGAATTCATGAGAAATCAAGATACTATTAAATAGATCCAAACAAATGGAAAAATAGAGGGCAATGTAAAATATCTCATTGGAAAAACAACTAACCTGGAAAATAGATCCAGGAGAGATAATTTAAAATTTATTGGATGACCTGAAAGCCATGATCAAAAATAGAACCTAGAAATTATCCTTCAAGAAATTCTCAAGAAAAATAGCCCTAATGTTTTAGAACCAGAAGGCAAAATATAGTTTGAAAGGATGCATCAATCACCTGCTGAAAAAGATCCCCAAAAGAAAACTCCTAGGAATACTATAGCCAGGTTCTAAAGTTCCCAGATCAAGGAGAAAATATTACAAGCAGTCAGGAAGAAACAGTTTGAATACTGTGGAAACACAATCAGGATAACACAGGATCTGGCAGCTTCTACACTGAAGGATTGAAGGGCTTGGAATATGATGTTCTGGTGGTCAAAGTAGCTGGGATTAAAACCAAAGATCACCTACCCAGGAAAATTGAGTATCATGTTGTTTGTTTGCCTGGTTGTTTGTTTTTGGGTTAAAAAGCTTACTTTATCCAATTAAACATATATTGTTCACCTAGTTCAGGGGAAAAAGGTCAGCACCCCAAACTTCAGAGTTACAGACAGAAGTTTCAAGACAGAGAAACAGATCAAACAGACAGGCTTCCAAATTGTCCAATCATTACATTCATAAAAAATAACAGTTCCTAGAGAGGGAAGCATCAACATCTGGGTTTTCAAAGCCGGGGGGGCTATGAACAGCTGCCCAGAGTCTCATATGGTCAAGTCACACAACCCTTCTCAAAGTGAGCCCCCGAGTATCATGTTTCAGGGGAAAATATGGTCATTCAATAGAATAGAGGACTTTCAAGCATTTTTGATGAAAAAACCAGAGTTGAATAGAAAATTTGACATTCAGGTACAAGAAAAAAGAGAAGCATAAGAAGGTAAATGGGGAAAGAAATCATAAGGACCTCATCAAAATTTTAACTATTTACATTCCTCCATGGAAAAACAATAATTGTAACTTATGAAACTTTTTTCAGCTTGAGAATAAAGGGAATAGAAATATATATATATATATATATGTATGTATATATATGTTTGTATGTATATAGATGTATACACACTAACACAAACACACACACAAACACACACACATATATATATATATATATAGAGAGAGATATACATATATGTATGTATAAGTACATATATATATATATATATATATATAGGAGGATACATGGGGGTATTAATACATATGTGAGTGTGTGAACATGTGTATACAGGTATACATAGACAGAGGGCACAGGATCAATTGAAAAGGAAGGGATGATATTTCAGAGGTGAAATTAAGAGTTGAGAGAGGAATATAATGAGAGGAGATGGGGAGAGACACAATGACATAAATTATCTCATACAGAAGAGGCCAGGGAAACCTGTTAAAATGGAGAGGAAGAACAGGAAGACAATAGGGAATAAGTCAACCTTATTCTCATTGAATTTGGCTTAGGGAGGGAATGACATACACTTTAAATAGGGTATCTCACCATACAGGAGAGAAGGGGGAAGAGGATGAGAGAGGTGATGATGGAAGGCATGGAAGGCTAGGGGGGAGGGAAGTTGGAAGCACCCACTTTTGAGAAGGGACAGTGTCAAATTAGAGAACAGAACAAGTAGGGAGTGGGATAGGATGGAGGGAAATATAGTCAGTCTTTCTCAATATATCCATTATGGAAATGTTTTACACAGTTACACATGGACAACCTATGTTTAATTGCTTATCTTCCAAGTAAGGATGGCTCAGGTGGGAGGAAGGGAAATAATCTGGAATTCTAAGTTTTAAAATCAAATGTTTAAAAATAAATTATTATTATTATTTTACCTGTACCTGGGAAATAAGATATACAGGCACCAGACCATAGAGATCCACTGTGCCCAGCTGGAAAATCAGTGGTTTAATGGGGGAAGATATGGGAGAGAGCAGATTGGGGGAGGGGATAATCAGTGGGATCACTGTTTTTGGGTTGTGGGTAGGGGGAAAATGGGGAGAAGATCACAAAACCTTGTGGAAATGAATGACTTAAGGTAAAAAAAAAGAGAAAAAAACCATAATTGACTATATCAATGATAAAATTTTTTAAAAAACCATATGATTATGTTAAAAGATGCAAAAAACCTTTTGATAGAGTTCAACACTAATTTTTATTAAAAGATCAGGTGTGAAACAAGAATGCCTGCTGTCACCAATATTATTCAATATTGTATTGGATATAAAACACCCCCCTAAGAACTGCCTTTAATGCATCCCACAAATTTTGGTATGTTGTATCATTATTATCATTCTCTTGAATGAAATTATTGATTGTTTCTATAATTTCTTGTTTGACTATTCTTTAGGATTAAGTTGTTTAATTACCAATTAGTTTTTAGTCTATCTTTCCATGGCCCTCTATTGCACATAATTTTTATTGCATCATGATCTGAGAATGATGCATTTACTATTTCTGCCTTTATGCACTGAACTGCGAGGTTTTTATGCCCTAGTACATGGTCTATTTTTGAGTATGTACCGTGCACGGCTGAGAAAAAAGCAAATTCCTTTTTATCCCCATTCAGTTTTCTCCCAAGATCCATCATATATAGTCTCTCTAAAATTCAATTCACCTCCTTAACTTCTTTCTTTTTTATTTTGAGGTTAGATTTATCAAGTTCAGAAAGGGAGAGATTAAGGTCCCCCACTGGTATAGTTTTGCTATCTATTTCTTCCTCCAATTCCTTTAACTTCTTCTCTAGGAATTTGGATGCTATACCAATTGGTGCATATATGTTATGTAATGATATTGCTTCATTCTTGATGGTGCCTTTTAGCAGGATATAGTTTCCTTCCTTATCTCTTTTAATTAGATCTATTTTTGCTTTTGCTTTATCTGAGATAAGTATTGCTACCCCTGCTTTTTTTACTTTAGCTGAGGCATAATAAATTCTACTCCAACCTTTTACCTTTACCCTGTGGGCATCCCTTTGTTTCAAATGTGTTTCTTGTAGACAGCATATTGTAGGATTATGGTTTTTAATCCATTCTGCTATGTGCCTCTGTTTTATGGGAGAGTTCATCCCATTCACATTCACACTAATGATGACTATCTGTCTCTTCCCCTCCATCCTATTCCCTCCCCTGTTTATGTTTTTGTTTCTTCCTTCTCCCTTCCCCTCCTTGAAGTTTTCCCTTTTGACTGCCCCCTCCCTCAGTGTTCCCACCCAGTGACCCCCCCCCCTTCTTAACCTACCCTCTTCCCTTACTACTATTTTCCTCCCCTCTAATTCCCCCTTTAATCTTCTCTTTTCAAACCACCCCCCTTACCCTTCCACTACCTGTTGGACACAATACATTTTTATACTTATCAGAGTAAGTTACTCCCCATTTGACTCCAAACCAATGAGAATAAATTTCAAACAGCACTCCTCTCTCTCCCTGCTCTTCCTCTATTTTAATGGATTTATGTGTCTATTCACATTAGAATCTTGAACTTCACTGAAGGAATCACATTAGGCAAAAAGAGACTAAGGCATCACTCTGTGCAGATGATATGTTGATATAATTAGCAAATCCTAGTTAAAAAAAAAACTACTTGTGATAATAAATAAATTTGTCAAAGTTGCAGGATATAAAATAAACTCACATAAATCCTCATCATTTCTATATATCTCTAACGAAATCCAACAGCAAGAGATAAAAAGTGAAATTCCATTTAAAATTACTCTAGACATTACAAAATATTTGGGAATCCACCTGCCAAAACAAACCCAGGACCTATATGAACACAATTACAAAACACTTTTCACAAAGATAAAGTCAGATCTAACTAACTGGACAAACATTACTTGCTCATGGCTGGGTCAAGCTACTATAATGAAAAAATGACAACTTTACCTAAATTAAATTACGTATTTAGTGCCATACCAATCAATCTACCAAAATATTACTTTTTAGAGCTAGAATAAATAGTAACAAAATTCATTTGGAATATCAAAATGTCCAGAATATCAAGGGAATTAATGAAAAGAAATGCTAGGGAAGGTGGCCTAGCCATACCAGATTTTAATCTGTATTGTAAAACAGCAGTCATCAAAACTATTTGGTACTGGCTGAAGAATAGAGTAGTAGATCAATGAAATAGATTGGATACACAAGATCCAGCAGCTAATGACTATAGTCATCTCCTGTTTGATAAACCCAAAGACCCAGTTTTTTTGGGGAAAAGCCAATATTTGACAAAAGCTGCTAATAAAACTGGAACATAGTATGGCAGAAACTGGGCAAAGACCAATATCTAACACTGTATACCAAAATCAAGTAAAAATGGGTGCATGATTGAGGTATAAAGGCTGACACTGTAAGCAATCTGGGAGAACAAGTTTCCCTGTCAGATCTATGGAGAGGGGAAGATTTTATGACCAAACAAAGGGTAGAGAGCATTAGAAAATGCAAAAGGGACAATTTTAATTACATTAAATTGAAAAGTTTCTGTACAAATAAAGCCAATATAATGAAGATTAAGAGGGAAGTGGAAAATTGGGAATCTTTACAAGTTGTGTCTCTGATAAAGGCCTTCTTTCTAAAATACACAGTTTTGTCAAGTCTATAAGAATACAAGTCATTCCCTAACTGATAAATGGTCAAAGATTGTGAACAGGAAATTCTCAGAAGATGAAATTAAAGATCTATAAGAATATGAAAAAATGCTCTAAATTATCATTGATTAGAGAATTGCAAATCAAAACAACTCTGAAGTACCAAATCTCAATGGCCAGATTGGCTAAGATGACAAAACAGGAAAATGATAAATACTGGAGAGGATGTGGAAAAATTGGAACACTAATGCATTTTTGGTGGAGTTACTATTCTGGAGAGCAATCTGGAACTACGCCCAAAGAGCTATAAATAAGTGCATACCTTTTGACCCAGCAATACATCTTCTGGGGCTGTATCCCAAAGAAATCACAAAAGTGGGAAAAAGACACATGTGTACAAAAATATTTAAAGCAGCTCTTTTTGTTGTGGCAAAGAATTGGGAGTCAAGGGGATATCCATCAACTGGGGAATGGTTAAACACATTGCGGTATATGAATGCAATGGAATACTACTATGCTATAAGAAGTGAGGAACAGATGGATTTCATAATAAACTGGAGAAAGTTATATAAACTGATGTAAAATGAGAAGAGCAGAACCAGGACAAATGTGTACACAGTCACAATCAGAACGTATTTGTGACGACAGACTTTGATAGACTGAGCTCCTCTCAGCAATGTAAGGTTATAAAACAGCTCCAAAAGACTCATGATCAAAAGAGATATTCACTTCAAGAGAAAGAGCTGCTGAGTCTGAATGCAGATTGAAGAAAACCACTTGCTTGCTTTCTTGTTTTGTTTTGTTTCCTTTTTCCCAGTGATCATTCCGTTGGTTATAATCCTTTACAACCTGACTAATGTTTAGTGTGAAGATATTTGTAGATCCTATATCTGATTTAGTGCCAGCATGGGAGGTGGGAAGGAGAGGGAGGGGAAAATTTTTGAAACTCAAGGGACTGTGGAAGTGAATGTTGTAAACTAAAAGTAGATAAACAAATAAATCAAAAAATGTAAAAAATTACTCCATTTAAAAAACTTTAGATAACATAAAACATTTGGGAGTACACCTGCCAAACAAATCCAAGAACTCTATATAAATTATAAAAAACATTTTTCTAAACATACAATCAGATTTAAATAATTAGAGAAACATTATTTATTCATGGGTAGACAGGGACAATATAATATAAATGACAATTTTACCCAAACTAACTTATATATTTAATGCCATCCTAATTCAATTACTCTACCCCCCCACATTTTTTTTTTACTGAATTAGAAAAAAATTCATTTGGAAAAACAAAAAATCAAGAATATCAAAGGAAATAATGGGGAAAATATGTAAAGGAAGGGATTTTAGCAGTACCAAATCTTAAGCTATATTACAAGGCAGTTATTAAGAACACTATCTGGTACTGGATAACAAAGTGAAAGGTAGGGGTGGCTAGGTAGCATAATAAATAGAACACCAGCCCTAGAGGCAGGAGGACCCAAGTTCAAATCCAGCCTCAGACACTTAACACTTACTAGTTGTGTCACCTTGGGCAAGTCACTTAACCCCAATTTCCCTGTATTCCCCTTCCTGAACGCAAAAAAAAAAAAATGAAAGGTAGATCCATGGAATAGAGTAGACATAAAATTTAGAGCAGGAAATTAAAATGATAACTTTATATTTGAAAAACATAAATTCTTAAGATTTTTTGGATAAAAATTCATTATTTGGTAAAAAAAATGTTGGGAAAATTGGAAAGCAGTATGATAGAAACTGGTCATAAACAAATATCTTAAACCATTGACCAAGATCAAGTCAAAATGGATACATGACCTAGATATAAAGATAAATTTAACAAGAAAATTAGAAGAATATGAACCATATTACTTATCTGTAAAATGGGTCATTTCAATTACATTACATTATTATTTTTTGTATAAATAAAACAAATATAGCCAAAACCAGAAGGAAAGTAGAAAATGGGGGAAATTTTATAGCCAGCTTCTCAGTAAAGGTTTCATATCTCAAATATCCCAATTGATCAGTGGACAAAGATATGAACAGGTCATTTTCCAACAAAGAAGTAAAATTAATTTATAGTCCTATAAAAATGCTCTAAAACCTAATTGATTAGAGAAATTCAAATTAAAACAACTGTGTCATATCATTTTATACCTAATAGACTGGCTAAAATGATAAAAGAGGAGAATGACAAATGTTGGAGGTGACATGGAAAAATTGGGACACAAATTCATTTTTTGTGGAATTGTGATCTTATCAAACAACTTTGCAGAGCAATCTGGAATTGTGCCCAAACAGCTATTAACTGCATCTACCCTTTAACCCAGCAATACCATTACCTGGTCTATTTGCAAAGACCATTAGGGAACAAGTAAAGAACTTATATGCTCTAAAATGTTTATAGTAGCTCTATTTATGGGGCAAAGAATTGAAAATTGCAAGAATGTCCATCAATTAGGGAATGGCTGACGAGTTGTAGTATATGATTATGATGGAAAAATACAGTCCTAAAATATGAGATTGATTATTTTATTTTATATTTAAATATTTTTTAAAAATCTCCCCAATTATGAAACTAATGCATTGCTATTGGAGTTGTGAACTGATCCAACCATTCTGGAAAACAATCTGGAATGATGCCCAAAGGGCTATAAATGATTTCATACCCTTTGACCCAGCAATACCACTTCCAGGGCTGTATCCTAAAGAGATTGTAGAAGTGGGAGGAAGATCCATATGTACAAAAGATATATAGCAGCTCTTTTTTGGGTGCAAAGAATTGAAAATTAAGGGGGTGCCCATCAAATGGGGAATAGTTGAACAAGTTATGGTATATGCATATAATGGAATACTATTGCGTAATAAGAAACGAGGAGGAGGTGGACTTCATATTTACCTGGAGAGGCTTATACAAACTGATGCTGAGTGAGAAGAGTAGATCCAGGAGAAATTTGTATACAATTATAGACACAACATATGTGTAATGACGAACTATGACAGACTGGACTGTTCTCAGCAATGCAGTGATATAAGTCAATACCAAAAGACTCAGTATGGAGAGAGATGTCTACATCCAGAGAAAGAACTAGAAAGAACTGAGTTTGAATCCTCATTGAAGAAAACTACTTGATCTTTTTTCTTTTTATTGTTTGGTTTCATTTCTTATTTACCATTTTTCATTCTGTCTAGTACAATCCACCTTATAACCTGACTAATGTCTAATGTGAATGTATTTGCAGATCCTATACTGGATTGTATGCTGTCATGGTGGGGGTGAGGTGGGAGAAGGGGCAGGAGGGAAAAAAATTTGAAACTCAAGGAATTATGGAATTGAATCTTGTAAACTAAAAATAAGCAAACAAATTAATAAAGACAAAAAAATCTCCCCAATTACATATGAAAACATTTTAACGTTAATTTTTAAAACTTTGACCTTCAAATTCTCTCCCTTCCTCTGGCCTTCCCCCTATTGAAAAGGCAAAGCAGTTTGATATATATATATATATATATATATATATATATATATATATATATATATATATATATATATATATATATATGTAGTCATGCAAAACATATCCATAATAGTCATGTTGTCAAAGAAAACATAGACAAAAAATTCTCAAAAAGTAAAGAAATTTAAAAAATAAATGTACTTCAATTTGTATTCACATTTCATCACTTCTTTCTCCGGGACTGAAGAGCATTTTTCTTCAGAGTCATCTTGGATCATTGTATTCCTGATCATTTTACAATTTTGCTGTTACTTCATACCCAGTACATTTCACTTTGCATCAGCCCATTCAAGTCTTTCAGGTTTTTCTGAGAGCATCCTGCTCATCATTTCTTATAGAACAATAGCATTCCATCATAACCATATGCCATTACTTGTTTAGCTACTCCCTAACTGATGGGTACCCTCTCAATTTCTAATACTTTGCCTCCAGAAATGAACTGTTATAAATATTTTTCTGCATATAAGTCCTTTTCTTTTTTAAAACTCTTTCAGGTAACAGATCTAGTAGTGGTATTGCTAAGTGAAAGGGTATGCATGGTTTTATGAGTTCAGTGATTTTTAGAAAGCATGGAAAGACTTGCATGAAATGATGAAGAGCAAAATGATCAGAGCCAAGAGAACACTGTATACAGTAACAGCAATATTGTTTTTAAAATGACTTTGAGAGAATGTTATTTTGAATACTATAAAATATCTAAATAAACTATAAAAGACATATGAAGAATGACACTATCTGCATTCAAAGAAAGATCTGATAAATAGAAGTATGTATAAAATAATTTTACATACATACACATACATTTTGGGTAACATCTATATATATATATTTTAGGATAAGGAAATTGTATGTACCCATGACCCCACTTGCAGGGACAGCCTATGCTTTGGATAATCTTAAGCCTGAATAAAGGGGCAAGGTAAACACTTCTATGAGGAATAAGACTATCCAAACCAAGGCCCCAAGTCAATATGCCCTTTCTATTACACCAAGCTGTGTGAACCCTGAGAACATGAGGGCCACTCCTCTCCTGGGACCCCAGCCACATCCTTGAGAAGAGATAGGATAATTGTCCAACTCCTGAAACTAGCCATTCCAGGGAGACATTGCTCTTGGGGGGATCTTGGAAGGATTGGCCTCCATCCCAGGTCTCACACAAGATACCATGCTTGCTGAAAACACCTGGCAATATGCCTTCTTTGTTCTCAGCACTACTTAAATTATAGGATTTAGACCCCAAATTGGAATGTCACCCATGAAGGAGACATTCTGCCTGGGACCCTCCTGAGCAGGACCCTGATAGCTATACCTGGGATTCCCCAGATTGTGTGGTCAGGTGATGGTGCTTCCCTGCATTGATGATGATTGTAAATATGTATATATCAATCATAGTTGCTCTTATTTACTATTCCTAAGACTTTTACACTGTTATTTCCAGTTTCCTTCCAAATCGCCTATGTTCTATATAATATATATGTGTGTGTGTGTGTGTGTGTGTGTGTGTGTGTGTGTGTGTGTATGTATATATATATATATATATATAGTCTATATTGGATCTTTTGAAGTGCTGAATGTCCCGATTCCTAAACCTCCTTAATCAGATAAGTGAATAGAGCAAGGGCCCTGGAGTCAGGAGCACCTGAGTTCAAATTCGGCTTCAGACACTTAATATTTACTAGCTGTGTGATATTGGGCAAGTCACTTAACCCCAATTGCCCTGCCTTACCCCCTCCAAAAAGCAAAAAGCAAAACAAAACAAACAAAAAAAGAATAATTGAAAGTCCTCTATTTTATTGAATGCCCACAATTTCCCCTGAAATATTATATTCAGTTTTGCTGGGTAGGTGATTCTTGGTTTTACTTAGCTCCTTTTACCTCTATAATATCATATTCTAAAATCTTTGATCCCTTAATGTAGAAGCTGCTTGACTTGTAATATTTTCTCCCTGACCTGGGAATTCTGGAATTTAGTTATAATATTCCTAAGATTTTTCTTTTTGGCTTCTTTTTCAATTGGTGATTAGTGAATTCTTTCAATTTCTATTTTATTCTCTGCTTCTGGAATTTTGGGGCAATTTTCCTTCATAGTTTCTCTTAAGGTGATGTCTAGCCTCTTTTTTTGATCATGGCTTTCAGGTAGTCCAATAATTTTTAAATTATCTCTCCTAGATCTATTTTCCAGGTTAGTGTTTTTTCCAATATTTAACATTGCTTTTTATTTTCATTCTTTTGGATCTGCTTTATCATATCTTGATTTCTCATAAAGTCATTAGCTTCTATTTGCTCCAATATAATTCTGAAGCTATTATTTTCTTCAGTGAGCTATTGAAATTTCTTTTCCATCTGGCCAATTTTTAAGGTGGTCTTCTCTTCATTGGCTTTTTGGACCTTTTATGCCACTTGAGTTAGTGTATTTTAAGGTGATATTTTCTTCACTATTTTTTGGGTCTCCTTAGGTAAACTGTTGAATTATTTTTTATGATTTCCTTGCAACACTCTCATTTCTTTTCTCAATTTTTCCTCTACTTCTTTTATTTGATTTTCAAAATCCTTCTTGAGCTCCTCAGTTGCCTGTGAGCAATTCATATTTTTCTTGGAGGCTTTTGATGCAAGAATTTTGACTTTGTTTACTTCTTCTGGGTCTATGTTTTGATGCTCTTTGTCACCAAAAATGATTTTATACTCTGATTTCTCTTCTCTGTTTGCTCATCTTGCCAGTCAAATACTTGACTTTTGAGCTCTTTGACTCAATAGAACTGCTTCCAGAGTGGAGAGTTCTGTGTCCCCAGTTTCTGAGGTTTATGCAGCTGGTGTCAGAGCTTCTTCAAGGCACCTACCCCAGCACTGTGAGGAGGACTGCCTCTCCACAACCTCAACAATCCTCACCCCAGGATCACCACCCAATACTGCAACCCAGACACAACCAGGGCAAAGCAAGAGAATCCTGCCTCAGCACCAACAAAGAGATTCCTGAAAATGCCCTCTGCTCAGTCAGCTTGGTTCTCCCGACTACCTGTGTGCCTGGAGTTTCAGAAGCAGTCACCACAGCAGCACCTGCAGCCACAGTCACCTCTGCCACCCTGTGAGCAGGGACTGGATTGTGTTCTTCTCTCACCCCCACTTACCTTTGACTTTCTTTTTGGCATTTATGTGTTGAGAAATCTGGAAATCTTCAGAGCTGCCAGTGATTCCATATCCTGAGTTCTGCTCCAGCCAGTCTGTGTTGCAGGCCTCTGCCAACATGGCCATGTGGGATTGCACTCTACTTCCAGCCCCATGAAATAGACCTTTCTTGTCAGTTTGCCAGACTGTCCTTGGCTGGAAACACATTTCACTCTGTCTTTTTGTGGTTTTGGTAGATCTAAAATTTGTTTAGGGTGATTATTTGCCAGAATTTTCTGGTAATTGGGAATGAGCTACGTTCCTGCTTTTGCTCTGCCATATTGGCTCCAACCCCCTCTATTGTAATCTTCAAGGAGTATGTTCCTTGGGCAAAATTTTGTACCTGTTATGCTAAAATGTTAATTTTCTTCATATATTTTTCTTCTAAAACTCTCTTTTCTTTTCTAATTCTTTCCATTGTCACTTTCATTTAATTTATAATATTATTTTAAAATCCTGAATTTTTTGCAACATTATTTTTAAGAATATTAATTGATCTTGTAGACACAGCATATTTTTATTTGAGGTTTTAGGTCTTTATAGTTCTGTCCTGTTCTATCTGGGATGCTGCTGCTACATTGTTTGAGTGTCAAGTACTATGTTCTTAAAGAATCACAAGCATGACTTAACTATGGAGTTGAAAATTTTTTATCACCTCTCAGATATCTAATCAAGGGCACAACCTGACTGCTCTCCTCTTGGACTTTCTAGAGTATGTCAGTTATCTTATCTATGCGTAGTACTTTCTTAGACATTAGTCAGCTTAAGGCCCTGTCAGATAGCTGAGAGGGTCAACAGATTAAGAGTGACAGTGACACTGACACAGAACTATTCTGGTCCCAGGGATGTATTGTAGCTCTGTCCTGGGTATACCCTCTATCCTGGCCTAGCTTTCTTCAGGCTCTGTGGCTGAGTATCCACCCACTCCAGTTGTCCTGCACTGCTGGCCCTATTCTATTCTGTGCTCTGAGGTCTGAATCCATAAGCCAAGTCCCTCTGGATAACATCAGAGTATAGGCCGATGCCCTACTCTGCATCTTCTATCTGCTCTGTTTGATCCAATATTGAGGGTCCAGCCCTATTCCTAGCCCTAAGGGCTAAGTGGTTGACTCTTTCAAGGACTTAGTTATCATTTTTTAGCATAGTATGAAAGACGAACTTTTGGAAAGGCACTTTTTGGGTAACATATCCTTTCTCCAATAGCCCTTCAGGGAGAGGAACTTCAACTCTCCCAGTTCTATTCAAGATTCATAATATTTAGATTGATAAAGGACTTGGGATACCATGTAACCCAAGCCTCGTTTTTATAGATGAGGAAACAGGCACAGAGAAGGTTAGTATCTTTCTTGGGTCACACTAGTAGTAAACAAAGTCTGAGTACCCTTCTACCTTCCTTACTTTTCAGTTACAAATTACTGATAGATTCCCTATTGACTACTTTCGATCAATACACAGTAAGGAGATGGATTAAAATTTAGTGTCTCCTACTAACAGGAAAGGTCGCTAAATATTATCATTTTGGGATTCCCCAGTCCATAAATGTAGTAGTAACATTTAACCCATATCCATTTCTAATAAGTGACTTTTAATTCAAAATTAAGTTATACAAATAATTTGGGGACAAAGGCAAGAACTTTTGACAGAGTCCTAGAGCAAAGAAAACCTTGCTAAATACCGAGAATACTCTGAGAAATTTGTGGGAGAATACCTGAGCTCCACCGTTATTCAGTAATAATAGATAAATAATAAAAGGTGCTATAAGAAACAGAGCAGGGGGCGGCTAGGTGGTGCAGTGAGTAAAAGCGCCGGCCTCGGAGTTGGGATGACCCGAGATCGAATCCGACCTCAGAAAATGAGCACCCCCACACAAATAATGACTAACCTTGAGCAAGCTACTTAACCCCAATTGCTCAAAAAAAAAAACAAAAAACAAAACAAAAAAACAAAAACAGAGCAGTATGCTCATAAAGGTTTATCAATTAATTCTCCAAGAAAAAGTAGTGGACATGAAACACTTTCAAGTTTAAATCCCATTTTATACATATTTCCATGGCTTTCTTAAATCTAGATAATCAACGCATCTATACATCAAGTTCTAATTTGTGGCATTTGCAAATTTCTGAGGTCAAATGCTACTCACAATGCAAATTTTATAATCAATTCAGAGTTTTGGGCTGCTTTTACCACACTTCTGGACAAGGACATGTTGAATTCTGAGAAGCATGAAAGTCTTAAATGCACTGACACAAAGTGAAGTAAAGAGAGCCAGGAGAACAATGTACACAATAATCATAATGCATAAATGAATGGAAAATTCATCAGAAAATTGAAACTAAACCTTAAGAAATTATATGGGACAAATTTGGCCCAAAGAGAACATATGAGAAGAAATCTCCACCTGCTCTTGTTCAGAGAAGGAGGTACATGGATGTGGGATATTGCATATACTATTAGATTTCTTTCTACATGTTGATTTTTTTTACTGAACTTCTTTCATTGACTTCCTCTTTTGTTCCCCTCTCCTAAAACAGTTATACAATTGGCCTTCTGGGAGGCAGAAAAGAGAAGAGATAAAATCTAGGCAATGTAACATTATGTGGTATAAATAAAAATCTATTTAAAATATTGACAGGGCATTTCAATTGTTTTCCTCATAGTTGGTTCTTTCGAGAAATCTTATGTGACTTGAGAATATAAATGGAAGACAACCTGCAGAAAAGAGAATTTCAGGCTATTATTTTCCTTCCTGTTGTCTCCCCTTCCTCTCCTTAGTCAGGGCAAGAATATTCATAAGTCCTCAAGAGAAATTTGGTTCAGCTAATTCATACTGATGTCATGAACACTTAATTTTCCCAGTAATAATAATTACATAATTAGCATCTATGATATTTAGAGCCATTCATTTTAAAGATGAGGGGACTGAGGCCCAGTGAGTTTAAATAACTCATATAATGTCACACAAATAGGAAGTAAGACCTGTGTGCCCTGATACATTTTTTACACTGTTATGTGTAACACCTTAAACTTTCCCTAGGCTCCAAAATATCCCCTCTCTGGAACTTTAGATACTTTGTGCCATGGTATAGTGAGCACTCGGGTTGAAATTCTAATTTGCCTACTCGAAAGGGAAGCCCCTACAGCCTGTAGAATCCTAAGCTCAAAAAAGAAATCATAGCATTTGGCTGCTCCTTGAATCATATGAATTTCTAAGTAAGAACAAAGCTGAAGTACTAGAGCACACTTAATAAACCCTTATAAGAATACATCTGCACAGAATTTTGGAAATGCAATCTAAAGAACTTTAAATTAAGAGAAACAGCAGAGGGACAAGAGCATTTCTGGCTAGTTGCTCCTCAGGCTAGATCAGAGGGCCAGAGATTTAGATCTGAAAAGGACCTTAGAGGAAGGGATCACAGAATCCAAACACTTCAATTTACAGCTGGCTAAGGTGAATTACAGATAGGCTTTGTTCTTTTGAACTTAGAGGGTAGAATCTGGAGCATTTGAACAAAATGAGGTTTGATGTAAAGACAATTTTCCTCATGATAAGAGCTATCCAAGTGTAGAATTGGTTCCTTCAGGAGTGGTGACTTCACCCATACTGGACACCTTCAAGGAGGGGCTAGATGACCACTTGTCATAGTCATATGTTATAAACACATACTGCGGGGATCTCTGTAGGGTATAGGTTGCAATAGATGTCCTCTAAGATTGCTTTGCAACAATCAGATTTGCATTTAAAAAATAAGTTATACAAATAATTACTGGAGTGAGAGGTAGATAATCTAATAGGGTCCTGAAGCAAAGGAGATCTTTACTAACTGGAGAATTCATTAAGGCATTTTGGCAAGGACACCTCCGTTCTACCTTCTCTTATAGTTTTGAGAAATGCAAAAAAGGAAGCTGGTTTCCCTGTTATAAGTCCAGGTCACTTTTCCAATGCCTTCCTACCTTAGACTTTCCCAAATCAGGCAAGATCTAGCCACACAGCTAAGAAGTGGTCATAGGAACTTGGCAGTTCACCCTGACTCCCAATTTACAGCCCTGAACAGCTCACCCATTCTGACTAATGTGTGACTCCCTCTTTTCATAATGAACATGCCTCCCACCACAGAGAATGACATAAAGCTCATAATGGTAAGCAAGTTCTCGCCGGGCCGTGGCCATGGGCCGGGAGTGGAGCCCGCGGCCATCCGAGGCTGAGCCCAAGCCAGAGTCGGAGCCGCAGCCGGAGGCGCCAACCGCTCAGCCGCGTCCTCCCGGCCGGGCCGCGCTGGAGCCCAGCGGCTGCTGCGCGGCCCCGGGCAGCTCCCTCACGCCGCCCAAGAAGATGAAGAAGCGCAAAGAGCTGAACGCGCTCATCTGCCTGGGCCCCGGCAACGGGCGCGGCCGCAGGCGCCGCGGGCCACCGGCTGCTGCGCACCGAACCGCCCGCCTCGGGCTCCGCGTCCAGCTCGGAGGAAGAGGACGAGGATGAAGATGATGACGAGGACGAGCTCGGGGGCGGCGGAGGAGGGGGGGGGCGCCCGCGCGTGCTTCGCTAGGGGAGACTATTTCCGCTGCTGCAAGGTCTGCTATGCCCTGTGCGCCTTCGTGATCCTGGCCTGGCCGTGTGACTGGTGGTCTGCGTGGGCCTGGTGTGGATGCAGGTGGCCCTCAAGGGGGACCTGGACGCCCTCAAGGACCAGTTCAGAATCCTGGAATCTAATCAGAAAAGCTCATTCCAAGAGATCCCTAAACTAAATGAAGACCTCCTCCGAAAACAAAAGCAGCTGGAGAAGGTTGAATCTGGAGACCTGGGCTTGAGCAAAGTCTGGAGAAACATCACAGAAATGACCAGATTGCTTTGTTGACTTCCACAGTGAACCACCTCAAAGCCAACCTCAGATCTGCTTCAGATTTGATAAGCCTGCCTGCCACTGTCGAGAGCCTTCAGAAGAGCGTGGCCTTCATTGGGAGCACCTTAAGCAGCGTCCGTCTTGCTGTGGAGAACATACAGAAAACAGTTGACGAGCACAAGAAGACCATTGAGACCCTCCAGAGTGACATGTTGCAGCATTCTGAGAAGGAAAGCAGCAAGGCAGCTCCATCACCCTCCATGATCCCAGGCCTGCGCAGGAAAAGCCCAAGAGAGAATTTCCAGCAGGACATGCTGCACCTTCAGAGCTCATTAGAAGAGGTCAACAGGACACTCATGGGCTACCAGAGACAGAATGACCTTAAGCTTCTGGGGATGGATGGGACAGTCAGGAATCTGAGCCAGAGGGTCACCTCGATAGGAAGCAGCCTGGTGGCTCTGAACAGGTTAGGAAAGAGAGAGAAGCTGCCCTTCACCACAAAAGAAGACAATGCAGACTCTCAGGCCTCCAAGCTGAGGGAGAAGCTCCAGATAATCACGGCTCTCACAAGCAAGCCAGAACCCAACAGGCCACCTGAGGAGGCCTCAGAGGGAGAGAAAAAACAAAGTGCTACATTAAAGCTATCCACATTTCCAAAATTTTCCCCAAGATCTCTTGGAAACCAGGTGGAGGCTGCCCATCTGAGATCTGTGTCCATCCCAGAAGTTTCCAGCCTGAACAGATCTTCTGAATTTGTTCCAAAAGGTGGGCCAGGGACCCGAGGGGAAGCTGTCCTACCAGGATCTCTGGGACCTGCTCGGCTCTACCATCCCATCTGCCAAGAGCATGGCAGAGTTTGACATGGACAGAGATGGGAAATATTCCTTCCAGGAGCTGAGATTGGCTTTAGGTATAGAGCATATGGAGCAGAATTAGAATTGGAAACCCAACCCAGGCCTCCAGCTGGCCATCGCCTGACAAGTCACCCATCCCTCAGCCCAGTATCCCCACATCTTCGAAGCTGCATAGCACCCCTCATTTGGAGAAGCTATATAATGGTTATTTTTCCTTCTGGCCGGAGGCTCAGCAGTAACTGTGCTTTCAGGGCACCCACAGGAATGTCGCTTTTAAAACTCCCACTGATCCAGGGAGCCCTCCTTCCTCTCTGGTCCCTCGTGAGAGGTCAGACCACATCTTTAAACTGAAAAATGTGTACATAGAGAAAGAAAAACCCCTATTTTCTATTTTACATAAACTTGCCTTAAATTAGCTGCACTTTATAGAAACCCAGAAAAATCTTGTCTTTTCTGTCCAAGAGAGGCCTTTTCCAAGCATTTGTTAGTAGTTGGCATTGAACAGGGATTTATGTTCACTGGGGGGCTGTGAGAAAACAGTTCATAATCTGCCATTAATGTCTAGACATTTCCCCCATGACCCAGGCAGGAAGGCTGCTGCGCACTAAGCAGTCATCCTGCCCCAGTCCTGACCAGAGAGTCAGAAAAGGGCCTAGTGGGCCCCTCCAACCTTGTTGGACATTCTTCAGGTTGTCGAGCTTAGCTAAAGTGTCTGCAGGAAAGGATGGCTTGAAACCCTGGAATCTGCTCTTTGTGGCTTCTCCCCTTCCTAGGATATTGCCTCTCCCCTCCCCCCCAGTCCTGCCTGCCCCCTCCTCAGAGCCTCTCCTTCAGGTGATGGGATGGACACAGGCTCATCCCCCACATGTGGTCTTGGCCCAGTCACTGGGGCCACCTTGGGAGACCACCTCTTCTCTGCCCACAGCCCGTGTCAGCTTCCTCCCAGGAGGTTTCTGTGGGCAACAAGATCACAAAATGAAAGGTCAGACTTGTGCCCTTGGGTGCGACAGGAGGCAGGAATCTCCTTGAATCTTAGCAAGTGCAATATCTTTCCTAGTCCTGCCCCCACGGTGGGGTTGGTGGTGAGTGTCCAGTGCTGCTAGGAGTGTTCTCTTCGCCTTCCTGGGCAGTAAGTTCTGACCCCATCTGCCATTCCCAGAAGGGTCTCTGGATCATAGAGGAGGAAATATCTGCAGAACTTATAATGGGGACCAGGGAGTCTGGAGAAGTCGCCTCGAGGAAAACCCCTTTATTTAGATGAGCTTTGTTCTGGTGTTGGGCCCTTCACAACCTTGCAGCAAAGCATCATACCTTCTTGGGTAGGTGCTGTCCCTTTGGCATGATCCTTAACTTAAGTATGATTCACAAAACCCTTGTATAAACAGAGAAGATCAGCTAGGGCAAGCAGGCCAATGCCCTTCTGGGAATGTGTCCCATCTGCCACCATCGAAGGCTTCTCTCCTTGCATCCCCTTCTGGGCGAACTATGCTGTTGCCCAATGGGATGACTTTATCTGCTGTTTACAGGCCCCCTGGGTGCCTGAGACCACCATCCTGGCCATGCCTGCAACCCTGTTTGATACACCTGTCCCTATAAATTCTCTAACAACCAAATAAAATTCTAGCAATAAAACATCTGTCTGCCAAGGAACTGAATCAGAGGCTGACTTCACCCCCTCTTCCACTCTCTCCCTCCCTTCTTCCCCGCTTTGCCATGCTCCCCTACTCCCCTACACACTCCCATAGAGCATGGACCATCTTGCCCTCAGTCAAATACCTTTTGAGACAGGTGACCCTGCTCTGTCCCTGAAGCTGTGGAGGTCTGGCCAAACAAAGCCCACACCCAGAGAGGATGGATGTCTCCTGCCCCTGGGGTGGTCTAGTCCCCTAGAGAGGAACTTTGCACTTTAATAACATGTAACAAGTTTGAATTTCTCTAAATAAAACATATTTCCT
>WOXC01004926.1:0-288923 GCA_011680675.1 Gymnobelideus leadbeateri
GGGGGCAGAAACCAGATGGCGATGTAGAAACAGTGCGTCCAAGCCACTCTCCACCCAGATCACCTCCAAACCACATAAAAGGGGACTCTGAACAACTTCTGGAGCCCCAGCACCCACAGAATGACACAGAGAAGCTAACCTCCCACTGAGGACAGCCCAGCAGCCCTGCAGGAAGGACCAGCACAGTGGTCTGGGAGCCAGCAGCACTCAGCATGCAGAACACAGGTCCGGGCTGCGAGAGTCGAGGTTTTAGCCCCAGGGTGGCAGGGCCAGCAACTGGCTGGAGGGACCCCAGAACACCAGCAGCTGTGGCGATTCCAGAGTTATCAACATAGACATGCATAGTACAAAGTGAGAGGTTAGTGCCCTATGGCCTTTGGGACCAGTATTTGGGAATGTGTCGGCTTCCTCCCCTGAGGGCTAGAAACCTCTGAGGAGACACACCATTTTGTGGTTTTCACAGGCAGCTCCAGCTCCTGGCCTGCGAACTGTAGCGAGATCCAGTGATCAGTCTTGGGGGGGTAATTGCACTTGCTTAAACCTCCCTGGATATGGATTGTGATTTGGGGTGGAGGTTGGGGGTGGGTTTCCAGCTTGCCAGAAATGGAAGTTATCCCCCCACACATTCGGGACGAAAGTGCCCATCTGGCGACAGAGCCATACTGTGGCAACAAGCCCAATAGTCAAGTAATAAAGTGGCAACATGCCAAGGCAAAGGAAACAAATCAAACAGAAAAATGCATCCTTAGACTCCTACACTGCGGGCAAAGAGGATCAAAGCATAGAAGAGGAAGAGGGCTGTAAGGTCAGAAATCCTCCTCCAAAAGCCCCAGTGAAAAACATGAATGGGTTACAGGCCATAGAGGACCTTAAGAACAACTTAGAAAATCAAATAAGAGAAGTGGAGGAAAAACTGGGAAGAGAAATGAGAAGGATGCAGGAAAAGTATGAAATGAGGGTCAACAGCCTGACTGAGGAAAACAACACCTTAAAAAATAGACTAACTTAAATGGCAAAGGAGGCCCAAAAGGGCAATGAGGAGAAGAATGCCTTAAAAAGTCGAATTTGCCAGATGGAAAAAGAATGTCAAAAGTTCACTGAGGAGATTCATTCCTTCAGAGTTAGACTGGAGCAAATGCAAGCTAATGACTTTATGAGAAATCAAGATGCTGTTAAGCAGATCCAAACAAATGAAAAAGTAGAAGGCAATGTGAAATATCTCATGGGAAAAACCACTGCCCTGGAAAATAGATCCAGGAGAGACAATTTAAAAATTATTGGACTACCTGAAAGCCATGATCAAGGAAAGAACCTAGAAATCACCCTTCAAGAAATTCTCAAGGAAAACTGCCCTGATGTTTTAGATCCAGAGGGCAAAATAGAGGTTGAAAGAATCCATCCATCACTTCCTGAAAAAGATTCCAAAAAGAAAACTCCCAGAAATATTATAGCCAGGTTCCAGAATCCCCAGATCAAGGAGAAAATATTACAAGCATCCAGGAAGAAACAATTTCAATATTGTGGAAACACAATCAGAATAGCCCAGGACCTGGCAGCTTCTACACTGTGGGATTGAAGAGGATGGAATATTATATTCCAGAGGGCAAAAGAGCTGGGACTGAACCCAAGAGTCATCTACCCAGCAAAGCTGAGTATTTTGTTTCAGGGGAAAATAAGATTATTCAATGGAATAGAGGACTTTCAAGCATTCTTGAGGAAAAAACCAGAGTGGAATAGAAAATTTGACATCTAGATGCAAGAAGCAAGAGATGCCTGAGAATGTAATCAGGGAAAAGAAATCAAAAGGAACTTATCAAAGTTGAACTATTTACATTCCTACATGGAAAAACAATAACTGTGACTGATGAAACCTTTTCTCAGTATGAAAATAATGGAAGAAGGGTGTATGGTCATATGAATACATATGTGAATGTGTGTATATATGTTTACGGTTATATATGGATAGAGGGCATAGGTTGAATTTGTTGGGAAGGGAGGATACTCAAGGGGTGAAATTATGAGTTGAGAGAGGAAAGTGGCAAGAGGAGATGGGGAGAAACAGGGTAGGGTAAACTACCTCATGTAGAAGAAGCAAGGGAAAGTGGCTGCAAGGGAGGGCAAGAATAGGAAGGCAAAAAGGCAAAACCACATTCTCATTGAATTTGGTTCAGGGAGAGAATGACATACATACTAAATGGGATATCTCAACCTGCAGCAGAATAGGGGGAAGGAGGGTGAGAAGAGGGATGATGGATGGGAGGGCATTCTTGCGGGTAGGGGAGGTGGGAAGTACCCACTATAGAAGAGGGACAGGATCAAGTAGGGAATGGACCAGGTGGGGGGTGGGATGAGTGGGAGAAAATTATAAGCAGCCTTGTACAATATATCTGTCTGGTAATGTTTTGCATAGCTAGACATGTACAACATATACTGAATTACTCATCTCCCCAGAGGGAATGGGTGACAAGGGAGGAAGGAAATGGATCTGAAATTCTAGGTCTTATGATTAAATGTTTCAAATATATATAAATATATATATATATATATATATATATATATATATATATATATTTTTTTTTTTTAAATACTATTATTAATACTCTTTTGCTTGTAATTGGGAGATAAGATGTGCAGGCATTGGGACACAGATTCACCTTCCTCTAATGGAAAATCGAAGGGGGTATGGCAGAAGATATGGGAGAGAGCTGATTGAAGGAAGAGATATCTTGTGGGACTGCTATTCTGGGAGGGTGTGTAGGGGAAAAAGAGGGGGAAAATAATTGTAACTCAAAATCTGGTAGAAATGAATGATGTAAAACAGAAGTCAATAAAGCATTTGTTTAAAAAAAAGAGATGATGGACAAGGTAAACAGGGAAAAGAAATCATCATGAACTTTTCAAAGTTGAACTATTTACATTCCTACATGGAAAAACAATAACTGTAGCTGATGAAAACTTTCTCAGTATGAAAATTGATGAAGAAGTTTATATGGCCACATGAATACATATGTGAATGTGTTTATATATCTTTACAGGTATGCATAGATAGAGGGCACAGGTCTAATTTAAAGGGAAGGGATGATACTTAAGGGGTGAAATTGAGAGGTCTGAGATGAATATAACAAGAAGAGATGGGGAGAGACAGAATGGGGTAAACTATCTCATATAGAAGAGGCAAGGGAAAGTGGTTGCAGGGGAGGGAAGGAACAGGAAGGCAAAAAGGCAAAACCTTATACTCATTGAATTTGGCTCAGGGAGAGAGTGACATTTATACTAAATAGGATATCTCACTCTACAGGAGAGTATGG
This sequence comes from Gymnobelideus leadbeateri, assembly GCA_011680675.1. Taxonomy (NCBI): domain Eukaryota; kingdom Metazoa; phylum Chordata; class Mammalia; order Diprotodontia; family Petauridae; genus Gymnobelideus; species Gymnobelideus leadbeateri. The sequence goes on from WOXC01004926.1 coordinate 3,309, forward strand.
GGGAAGGGGATGAGAGGGGGGATAATGGAATGGAAGTCTGCCTGGGGGGAGGTAAGTTGGAAGCACCCATTTTTTAAAGGGGATAGCATCAAAGTGGGGAGTGGATCAGATGGGAAGTGGTATAGGAGGGAGGGAAATGTAGTCAGTCTTTTACAATATATCTACTATGGTAATTTTTCTCATAGCTATACATTTACAACATATACTGAGTTGCTCTACCTCACAGTGGGAGTGGGTAGCAGGGGAGGAGGGGAATGAGTCTGGAATTAGAAGCTTTAAAATCAAATGTTTTAAAATATATATACATATATGTTATGATTAATATTTTTCTGCATATAATTGGGAGATAATACTTGTGGGCATTGGGGCATGGGTATTCACCTTCTTCTAATGGAAAAGTCAAAGGGGGTATGGGAGAAGAGATGGGAGAGAGTAGATTGGATGAGGGGATATCCTGTGGGACTGTTGCTCTTCTGGGGTCATGGGTAGGGAAAAAATTGGGAAAAAATTGTAACTCAAATCCCACAGAAATGAGTGATATAAACCAGAAGGTACTAAAACATTTGAAAAGAAATGAAGTAAATTACTTAAATAACCCCATCTCAGAAAAAGAATTTGAACAAGGCATCAGTCAATTCCCTAGGAACAAAATCTTCAGAGACAGAGGATTTTACTGGTGAATTCTATTAAACATTTAAAGAAAATTTTATTCCAATACTGTACAAACCATTTGTGAAAATTAGTGAAGAGGGGGTGGAGCCAAGGTGGCAGAGTAGAAACAGCACTTCCAAGGTGCTCTTCCCCCAGATTACCTCCAAGCCATGTAAAAGGGGACTCTGAACAACTTTTGGAGCCCCAGCTCCCAAAGAACAGCACAGAGAAGCTATCCTCCTGCTGAGGACAGCCCAGCAGCACTGCACGGAGTGGTGAGTGCAACATTCTGAGAGCAGGCAGCACAGTGAGCTGGGAACCGACAGGCAGGGCTCTGGGAGCTGAGCCCAGGCCTGCTTGAGCCACCGTTTTAGCCCTATGGAGGCTGGGCCAGCAGCCAGCTGGAGGGACCCCAGAACACCAGCAACTGTGGTGATTCCAGAATTATCAGCACAGATATGCCTAGGACAAAGTGACAGGTTAATGCCCTATGGACTTTTTGACCAGTATTTGGGGAACAGGTGGGCTTTTTCCCCTGGGGGCAAAAAGCTGCTAAAGAATCACAGCACAGAAGCCATTTTGCAGCATCACTGGTGGCTATCTCTCCTGGTCTGTGAAATGTAGGGAGATGCAGCAATCAGTCTGGGGGTTAACCGCTCTTGCTTTAAAGTGCCTGGATCTGGATTGTAGTCTGGGGTGGCAGTTTGGGGTGGGTATCCAGCTTGCCAGAGCATGTGGAGGCTTTACAGAGGCCACCCAACCTGTGGAAGCTATGAACAACCCACTTTTGGGATGTAAGCTCTCCTGTCTGGTGGCAGAGTCCTACTGTGGCAACGAGCCCCAAAATCAAGTAAGTAACTCGCAACATGCCTAGGCAAAGGAAACAAAATAAACAGAAAAATTCAACATTGGACTCCTATTTTAGGGGCAAAGACGATCAAAGCATGGAGGAGATCTGTGAGGTCAGAACTCCTGCACCAAAAGCTCCAAATGAAAATGCAAGCTGGCTACATGCCATAGATGACCTTAAGAAGCAGATAAGAGAAGTGGGGGGAAAATTGGGAAGAGAAATGAGAAAGATGCAAGAAAAGTATGAAATGACAGTCAACAGACTGACTGAGGAAAATAATACCTTAAAAAATAGGGAGAGAGCAGATAGGATGAGGGGATATCTAGTGGGACTGCTATTCTGGGGTGGTGGGTAGGGAAAAAATGGCAAAAAAATTGTAACTCAAAATCTGGTGGAAATGAATGATGTAAACCAGAAGTAAATAAAGCATTTGTAAAAAAAAATTAGTGAAGACGGATTCCTACCCAATTCTTTTTATAACACAAACATGTTACTGATACTTAAATCAGGAACCGATAACATGGAAAAAGAAAATTATAGACCAATTTTTCCCATGAATATAGGTGCAAAAATTTTGAATAAAATGTTAGCAAAAAGATTACAGCAACTTACCACATGAATAATACACTTTGATCAGGTAGGATTTATTCGAGTAATGTAAGGATGGTTAAATATTAGGAAAACCATGAGTATAATTGATCATATCAACAATAAATCTAGAAAAAAACCACATGCTTATCTCAATAGAAGAAGAAAAGGCTTTTGACAAAGTACAGCATTCATTCCTATCAAAAACACTAGAAAGTATAGGAATAAATGGAGCCTTCCTTAAAATAGTAAGTAGCATCTATTTAAAGCCATCAGCAGATATTATATGTAATGGCTAGAAGAATTTCCAGTAAGGTCAGGGGTGTAACAAGGATGTCCACTATCATCCCTCTTATTCAATCTGGTACTAGAAATATTAGCGGTAGCTATTAGAGAAGAAAAAGAAATCAAAGGAATCAAATTAGGCAAAGAAAAGATCAAGTTATCACCCTTTGCAGATGATATGATGATATACTTAGAGAATCCCAAAGAATCAAGTAAAAAATAATTGAGACAATGAATAAATTTCACAATGTTGGAGGATACAAAATAAACCCACATAAATCCTCAGCATTTCTGTATATCTCTAATGAAATACAACAGCAAGAGATAGAAAGATAAATCCAATTTAAATTTACTGTAAACATTATAAAACATTTGGGAATCTACCTGCCAAAACAAACACAGGAACTCTATGAACAAAACTTTTTACACAAATAAATTTAGATCTAACTAACTGGAAAAGACATCAATTGTTCATGGCTGGGTTAAGCTAATATAATAAAAATGCCAGTTTTTCCTAAATCAAATTTTATATTTAGTGCCATACCAATCAATTTACCAAAAATTACTTTATAGAACTAGGAAAATAAGAACAAAATTCATTTGGAAGAACAAAAGGCCCAGAATATCAAGTAAATTAATGAAAAGAAATGCTAGGGAAGTTGGCCTAGCTATACCAGATTTTAATCTGTATTATAAAGCAGCAGCCATCAAAACTACTTGGTACTGGCTAACGAATAGAGCAATGAATAAGTGGAATAAATTAGGTACATGAGACTCAGCAGTCAATGACCATAATAATCTATTCTGTGATAAACCCAAAGACCCCAATTTTAGGTATAAGAACTCACTATTTGACAAAAACTGCTAGGAAAACTGGAATATAATATGGCAGATACTGGGCATAGACCATAATCAAACACCATATACCAAAATTAAGTATAAATGGGTGCATCATCTAGGTATAAAGGATGATACTGTAAACAATCTGGCAAAGCAAGGAATAGTTTACTTGTCACATTTATGGAGAGGGTTAGACTTCATGACCAAACAAGAATTAGAAAGCATTATAAAATGCAAAATGTATAATTTTGATTATGTGAAATGGAAAAGGCAATATAACCAAAATTAAGAAGGAAGTGGGAAATTGGGAAATCCTTTTTGCAACCAATGTCTCTGATAAAGGCCTCATTTCTAAAATATACAGACAATTGAATCAAATCTAAAAAAATTCATGTCATTCCCCAATTAATAAATAGTCAAAGGATATGAACAGGCAGTTCTCAGAGGAAGAAATTAAAGATATCTATAAGCATATGAAAAAATGCTCTAAATCACTATTGATTAGAGAAATGCAAATCAAAACAACTGTAAGGTACCACATCTCACCAGTCAGAATGGCTAAGATGACAAAACAGAAAAATGATAAATGCCAGAGAGGATGTTGAAAAATTGGAACACTAATACATTGCTGGTGGAGTTGTGAACTGTTCCAACCATTCTGGAGAACAATCTGGAACTATGCCCAAAGGGCTATAAGTAATTTCATATCCTTTGACCCAGCAATACCACTTTTAGAGTTGTATACCAAAGGGATCATAGAAGCAAGAGGAAGACCCATATGTACAAAAATATTTGTAGCAGCTATTTTTATGATGGCAAAGAATTGGAAATTAAGGGGATGCCCATCAATTGGGGAATGGCTAAACAAGTTATGGTATATGAATTTAATGGAATACTATTGTGCCATCAGAAATGAAGAGCAGATGGATTTCATATCTGCCTGGAGAGGCTTATGAGAACTAATGCTGAGTAAGAAGAGCAGAACGAGGAAAAATTTGTATACCATTCCAGATACAGTGTATGTGTGATGAGCAACTTTGATGAACTGGGATCTCTCACAACTCCCAAAGACTGATGATGCAGAGAGATGTCTACATTCAGAGAAAGAACTCTGAGAAGAGAACAGAGTAAGAACAGAGTTTGAATGCTGATTGAAGCAAATTACTTGCTCTCTTTCTTTTTCTTGTTTGGTTTTGTTTCCTCTTTCCCATTGTTCTTTCCATCTGATACAATCCTTCTTTATAACCTGACTAATGTCTAACATGAAACTATTTGCAGATCCTATTCTTGATTGTATGCTGCCTGCTGAATTGAATCTTGCAAACTCAAAGTAAAAAAACAAATTAATAAAGTCCAAAAATTTTAAAAAAAAGAATTTTAAAAAATTTGAAGAAAGGGTTCCTGGCACTAACAGATCTCACAACTGTACTACAGAGAAGTAATCCACAAGTACAACCAAAATCTGATATTGGATAAGGAACAAATAGGATAATAAGTAAAACAATATATTGACACACAATATGAAGACACAAATGAACAGAGTATGGTAGCATTTTATAAACTCAAAGATTTGCTCTTTTACAATCTTTTACAGATGTGTGTATGTATTATTTTAAATGTTAATATTTAACAAAAGCTGTAGCAAAAACTCGAGTGTAGTCTGGCATAAATCTAACATAGACTAATATCTCACACTGTATACTTAGAAAAGCACAAAAATGATTGCATAATTTGGAAATAAAGTTTACTATTATGAGTAAATCAGTGAAGCAGGGGAAAATTGCCTGAAATCTAAGTATAGCAGAAGAGTTGATGAACAAAAATAAAGAAGTTCATCAGAACTGAAATAGGAAATATTAATTATATGAAATATATGTTTTAAAACTAATAAAGCAATGCAGCTGAAATTTGAAGAAATTCAGTAAAACTGGGAAGAATTATCTTCTGGAAATTTCTCTGATAAAAACATTATTTCTAAAATATTTAAGGATGAGTCCAAATTACAAAAATAAGAGCCATTCCCAAATTTATAGCCAAAAAGATATAAATAGGTAACTTTAAAAGGAAGAGTACAAAACTTTCAAGAAACACATAACAATAATTTAAATCATTAATAATTAGAGAAATGCATATTGAAAAAACTCTGAGGTACCACCTCATACTCAAAGATTGGCTATAATGATAAACATAAAAGGAAAATGACCAAAGCTTGAGGCAATGTGGGAAAATTTGCCTCAAGGTGTAAAAGAATTGCATAGAAGAGTAAAAATGAAATCACATGCAAAAAAGTTTAAAGGGCTAGTAACTTATTGACCTAAAGATATTTTCTACAGCTTACCCAAGGATGTTTGGCATACTGAATCCCTTATATACAGGTTTTTTGAGGTGAGTTACATGTGCAGATTAGTAAGTATATTAATTGGGATGGGGATTTTCTAGTTCCCTAATAAATATCAATTATAAACTGATAATATAATCACTAGCATCCATTCTAAAGATCAAAGAAGAACACATTAACTCTTCTGAAATGAGGGTAGCAATAGATTGCCAGTTAAAAAGCTTATAACTCTAAAGAGTTTCCCATAAATCCACCAAAAATGAGGACAGACAGTCACGTTGTTTTGCCATGATGAAATGACACATAGCAAGTGAGAAAGCTCTATTACTCTGTCCAACAGTTTGAATAAACTAGCTTTTTTTTCCTACTAGGAAAAGAATTTAATATAATTAATTAATGAACAAATATTCATTAAGTTATTACTATTGACAGAGAAGAATCTTCAAAACTGTTTAAGTTCAATCTAGTATGCCCTTTACGATGCCTCCAGGAGGTAGAGGACTAGGAGTTGGAGTAACCAAGAAAAACATCCTTCAGATGGTGGTACTTTAGCTGAGCAGTGAAGGAAGTCTGGGATTTTAAGAAGTGGAAATAAAGAGGGACAGATGGCAGGCATGGGAGGTATCCAGTACAAAGTTATGGAAAAGAGAGATTCTATGTTGTGTATGAAGGAAAGCTAGTCAATTGATATCATTGGTTTAAGAGATGAATGGTGGGAAATAGTGTATGAGAAGACTGAGATTTGAGAAAAATTCTGGATTAGGAAGAGCTTTTCAAGGCAAAGAAATTAATGTGTATTCGACCATTGTGGCAATAGGAAGCTACTAGAATTTATTGAGTGGGAAACTCACATGGTCAGATACACACTTTAGCAGGCAAGTAGAGGATGGACTGGACAAAGGACAGCTGGGAAGCAAAGAGACCAAATTGGAGGCTATTGTGATAGTCCAGACAAGAGGTGATAAATGACTGAACTAGGGTTATGGTATCTGTGTGGGTGAAGAGAAAGGGACATATTTGAGAGATGGTTTGGTATCCAATTAGATAAAGAGTGAAAATGATGTATTAGGTGTTCAGGGAACACTATTTCCTTTTGGTGTGAGGACTTGATGAACACTTTTTAAGGCTAATTTTCTATCTTTGATGTCCACTTCTAAACAGCTCTCACCAATGACTCCAAGAAGCTGTAGAATGTGCAGGTGGCACACCCAGGTAAAACCATCTAGGTAGATGGGTTAAACCATGTAGAAAGTAACTGAGGAATCTCAAAGTCATCAGTGAAATAAAGGAATGTTTATTACAAGCACCTGAAGACTTCCCCTTTGGAATAGGTTGACACAAACAATTTGTTCCAACTTCCATGAAGGCAACCAAAGTAGTCACTGTGGAGTGCTTAGAGTTTGGTAAGTCATCAAAGATACCAAGGTTATCTGTTGCAACTCAGGATACCTCATCTTCATTTTTGGGTTGCCACTTAACTTTGGGAACATGGAATAGAGAATAAGAATGACAACTTTGTGCAACTTTACCTCGCTTAAATCCAATTCAGACAGAAGTCAAGATATCTCTTTGATGACATTGATTCTGTTTGAAAGCAAAGGATGAACAGCAAGAGAACTGCTCAGAAGGCAATTTTATGGTGCAGTGAATAGAACATCAGGTCTCAAATCAGGAAGTTCTCTTTCTGAGTACAAATTGTCCTAAGATACTTATTATCTTTGTGACCCTGGGCAAGTCACATAACCCTTTTTTCCTTAGTTTCCTCTTTTGTAAAATTATCTGGCAAAAGAAATGACAAACCACTCTGGTATCTCTACCAAGAAATCCCCAAATTGTGTCATCAAGTGCCAGACATGAGTGAAAAATGACTGAACACAGCAATAAGGAACAGAAGCACAGATTTTTTACAACTAAAATTGATGCTGACATAATTTACCATGTGGTATTCTTTGTACTGTAGTTATTTGTGTGTCATATCTCTCTAATTAGATTATATATTCTGTGCAAACAACAGACTCTTTTCCACTTGATGAGATATTTTTAAAGTTAAATATCCTTCACTGAAAATAACAGAAATCTTTCTCCTATTCAATGTATAGGAGAGAGTAAACTTTCTCCTTTATGACTTATTGGGACCATTATTGTATTGAAAAGCTCTCAGTGAATGACAAACACATTTTTATGCATCTCCTTCCATTTATTCAGAAGAATTTTCGAAAGTCCTCATTATCAATTATGCTAGCAATACTACCATGTTTGGCGAAGCCAGTAATAACATAGGACCAACAATGATTTACATATTAAACATTGATATAAAAATATCAAGGATACTTATGGTAGGGGAAAAATAGACAAGTAATATAATGAGAGTGAAATATACCAGATTTGCAAAATGAAGGTGTCTAACTGATTAGAGCTATCTTTAATTAACAATTTGTAAAAAGGCAAAAAATGATAATTGATGATAGTTCATAGACTTAGAGTTATAAGTTCTTTCAGAAGCCTTTGAATCCAACTACTGATTTTATAAGTGAGGAAACAGGTTTATATCAGAGGGTAAAAATTTTGCTTAGCATCACACAGGGCTAATTTATCAAAACTTATAACTAAACCCACACCTAATTTCAAGTATAGTGCCCTATCCAATACACTGCACTGATTCAGATTGATTATTAATTTATACAATGGATGGCATTCTCACACCAATGAGATCATAGAATTGATGAAATATCAAAGTAGGAAAAAATCATCCTAGCTTTACCACTGATTACATTTGTTTCCCTTAAGAAAAGTGAGGTTAGTGGATATCCCTCAGGAGAATACCATATTAGGAATCATTCTTAATGATTTTACAATGAAAACATTCAAATAAATTATATTAATAACATTTGAGAGGAAGAAAAATTTTATCTGTGCACGTGTGTGTGTGTGTGTGTGTGTGTGTGTGTGTGTGTGTGTGTGTGTGAGCATGCACATGGGTTTAGGTCAAAGGAAATTGAATGTTTTTAGAAGAATAAAATTAAGCACAGAAATGGCCTTGTTTATGAGGGAACCAAATTAAAACCCAATTTGTATTGTTTGCTAAGTCATGATTGAGATATGAAATGTGTCTTCAAATGTTTTAGAGATGAACATGAAAGATCAGAGAACTCCTTTAGCATATCCTCGAGCTGGTACCATTGGCCTTTACTCTGACCATCTCAAAAATCAGGCTAACAAAAATACTGACAAGTAAATCCTCCCAGGTGATTTGTTTACTTGTAGGAACACCTTAACAAGAATATCTTAGTAACCATTTTTTTCTGGAAGAGTTAGAGAATGGTATTCTTTGACTAATTGGATAAAAGGAATGGTAATGACTTACACATAGATTATAAATTTTCTCAGAAATGTAAGATGATAAACTATAATTAAAAGTAAAACTATATGGGACATAACATACTTTTTTTAAATGATGATTCACAAAGCATTTCAAGATTTGAGAGGCAGCACTCTTTGATAAAGAATGCTAGATGTGGAATAAGAGGACCTAGGTCTAAATAACTTCCGAGTTACTCACTATGCATATGACCTTTAGTACCTAATTTTTTCTATACCTCAATTTCCACATTTGTAAAATAAGAAAGTGCAGATGATCATTTAGTTTCTTTCTGACTCTGTCACCTGAAAAAATATTATCCAGTGAACTTGGACTTCTGTAGGGACAATATTATTAATCTTATCATTGCACAATATTTCAAAAAACATAATTTATTTCTGTTTGCTTTCATTTCTGAAAAATGAGAATAAATTTTATATATTTCATAGCAGAAGCAAATAGGTGGCATAGTTGATAGAGTACTGAGACTGATGTTAGGAAGACCTGAATTAAAATCCAGCTGCAGCATTTACTAGCTATGTGATCTCAAGCAATCATTTAACCTCTGTTTATGCTTCCTTGGCTACAAAATAGGGATAATGAAAATAAAAACACTTATCTCACAGACAGGTTGTGAGAATAAGATATATTTGTAAAGTACTTAGTGTAATACCTGCCATATAGTTTGCATACATGTATATAATATATATTTATGGAAATGTACAAAGATGCACATACATATTGTGTATATACATGTATGTGCATATAAGCACATGCCTTGATTAACGTGACATGTAGGCACATATAAGATTCAATGTGTATATATATTCTTTATGATTTAATGTCTTTATATTCATACCCTCATTTGATCAGATCTATAAGATAGAAAGACAATTTATTATTATGTCTATGATATGGATAAAGAGATTGAAATAAGAAAACAGAAAGTTTGTAGCAAGGTTAATTTGTAGCAATCCCAGGACTCTCCCAGTTCAACAGATGTATAGTCCAATATTCTTTCTACTACACAACACTGGAAAACCCTCTAGTATGAATGGGAAAATCATGACCTCTGCTTTTCCTCAATCCTTTACTACAATTTGATAAATTCCATTGAGATATCTTTGAAATATTTTCAACATCATTTCCTGCCTTCCCCCAATATTGTGACTGTGTACATGTTTCTTTTTAGAACACACTATTCAAATATATGTGTAGTATTTCTGAAACCTACACAGAATTTTGAAGCTCGGGTTATAAAGGACATTTTCCCATTCCTTAGGAATTGATAGATTAATGATATTCATCTTTTTTTCTTTAATTATATCTTCTAATTTCTACAATCAAAGGCATAAGACTCAAGGGTGAACAACTTGTATTGAAAAAACTAAAGTCATATGGCATTTGTCTTTAGACAATTAAATTATAAATATGCAATTTTCCTTATAACATTCCTTGAAGTTTTAAAATTTTTAATAATGAAAATTATTTTTTACTTGGTGATTTGCTAAGTGATGACACTGATGAAATAAGATTGATCAGGATGATTAACTAAGTGCACATGGTGAAACAGCAGATCTATTGTTAGACTTGTAGTCATGAAAACCATAGTTTGAATCTGGCCTAAGAGATTTACTAACTATGTGACCCTGGGCAAGTCACTTAACCATGTTTTGCCTAAGTTTCCTGATCTACAAAATAAGAATATTAATAGCACCTACATCTCAAAACTTTTGTAGGAACAAGTTAGATAATGTTTACACAATACTTTGCAACCATCAACATCTTATATAAATGGTAGGAAAGTAGTAGTATTAGTAGCAGGAGCAGCAGTAGCAGTAGTAGTAGTAGTAATAGTATCATTAGTGGTGGTAGTAGTAGTAATACTAGTAGTAGTAGCACTACTGTTAAAACTAGTTGGGGTTTTTTTTTGCTTTTTTTTTTTTGGAGGGAAATTGGGGTTAAGTAACTTGCCCAAGGTCACACAGCTAGGTTATTGTTTGTGTGTGTGTTAAGTGTCTGAGGCCGGCTCCGAACTCAGGTCCTTCTGACTCTAGGGCCAACGCTCTACTCACTGGCCATCTAGCCGCCCCTAAAACTAGTTGTTTTAACAGAAAATTCTTAGTCAGTTTTTAAGTGATTCCCTACATTGGGGAACATAGAAATCCATAGATTTCTCTGGATTTTTGTGGAAAGAGAAAAATGGAAGAGCTGTGGAAAAACAAAATGCCTGTGCAGTAGAAAGTGCCCTTCTTATTGTGGAGGTTCAATGCCACCTTTCTCTGCTGATCACATGCAGTTATAGAAAGATTACTTTGTACATACTTCAAAAGAGGTGTTTACCTAGTGTGGAGTTTACATTTCAAAAGAAAGAGACATAAGCTATGTCTACATGATAAAAAATATCTGATGAAATAAGAAATATTCTAGGCAATCATCAGTATATTTAATACGACAAACAAGGATATCTGAAGTATCTGTTTCTTGGGAATTCCTGAAAATTGATGACATTTTGGTTAGGTTTTTTGCCTTCTTAAAACACAGTAACAACTATGTCATTAACATTAAAGTTTCTATGAAAATGAAGAAGAGAAAAGGAACAGATAATTCAAATTACTAATAATTCTGAAGCAATTTTGACTAGGCTATGATATATAGTAGACAATGTGCTGTGGTAATTTTTGAAAGCACATTTATCTTCCTAAGACAGTTTATTTAGGATAAAATTAAAATAAGTTTGCATTCTTTTATCAGTACCAGCTGGATAGTGGGAGCTGGCAGTCAAGAGTATGCTAGGTATTGAAAAGTAGCTGGCAGAAGATCCACAATTTACCACAGATAATCCTCAAAAGAGATAATCCATAGCTTGACTATATCCAGTACATTGGCAAAGAAAAAAAAAATCTGATCCCAAAGGAAGAGCTGGTTCAAAGACTACAGACAAAGAAAAGTGAGTGGGAGAGTAGAAAATGGTATAGAAATAAAATCATGCCAGAATAATTTGTCTATCAGTACTTTCTTCCTCAACCCACTCTATTATCATTCACTCTATTACTTCCTTTTTCTTCTTTATCATATTGTAACTTTGGGTTACACTCTCCATGAACTTTGAAAAATATGTCTGTGTCTGTGGGTGGGCAGGAAATGGGACGGGTTCAATAATAATTGATATTTGTATACTAATATATCAATCTATCTCTCTATATCTGAGTTTTATAAGATTTTACACACACACACGCACACACCTACATTATGAGACAAGTTGTAGAAAAATTTCTATGAATGTCAGTCAAATTAGAAAAATGCGTCTAAGAATTGTATTGATTTACTCATCGTCAGAGTGGTAATAAGCTTTGCAGTTAGATTCTCCCACGAATCTTAGCATTCCAAATACATCACATTGCACCACAATCCATGAAAGAGTGCTTCTAGGATCTTTACTAATGTGCAGGTCTTTCTAGGGTAATTGCCCTGCTCGTGAAACTCCAGTGGTTCCCCACTACATTCATGAGCAAATACAAGATCCTCTTTGACTTTTAAAGCCCTTCAAAATCTGGCACAGTTTTTACCTTTTTAGTCTTCTTACATTTTACTCCCCACCACATATGCTATCATCAGGTTTCATTGACCTTCTTGCTGTTTCTTGCTTTTAGAACATTTTCTCCAAAATGTGTGTGTTTTTACTGTTTGTCCCCCATGCCTATAATTATCTCATTGATCATTTCTACCTTCCGGCTTAGGAGCCAGGTTATGCTTAATAAAAGTTCTCACAAATTATCTAGCTGGGAGTTTCCCTAAATAATGGTCATCACTGAGATTATCATGAATGGAAACTTCTGAAATATAAATTACTCAAAGGTTTTTGACATCATATTTGTTTGCCTTCCATATGTGTGCACATGCAAGTACAACATGTATGCATACACACATACACTGCCACACCCCCATCCCCATTCTGTGATACAGCCTAGTTGCTATAAATTGATATACAACTGTATTTAACAAAGTTGATTATCTCCAAATCAAGTTGCTCAGTGTGACAACATTAAAGCATTATGTAATTTGATTCTATTGTTACATCCCCTTTCTATATATAGGAAGAGATTTTGTTTTGTTTTGTTTTTTAGGTAAGAGTAAGAGATTAGAACGATTAGAAATGTAATTCTATTACACTACTACTGTAATTAAGGCAATGGCTCCAGTTCTCCCTGATGTATGACAAAGGGGTATATTTAAGACATAGCAAAGCAATGAAGAACCTAATTACAATAAGAGAACAAAGCATCCTTAGTGCCTTTATGTAGCTTTGGAGCTGGCATCTGGCAATATAGTGCTACTACATAAGGATTTGGGAAAAGTCCTAACTTCCCAGTGAATGTATTCAGAGTTGCCTTTTTGTTTTTATCAGGATACCCAATAGCAAAGACTACAAAAGTGTGTCAATAACTACACTGGAATCCAATCCAGTATTTTAAAACCAATATTTAATATAAGTCAGAAGAAAGAACTTGATTCTTTGAAATACAAACAAAAGAGAATATATATATATATATTTATATTTATATTTATGTTTTATGAATACTATTGTTTTACCTTCTTGAAGATAAGGACCATTTCATTTTTTTCTTCATATTCCCAATAGCAAGCACAATATTAAACTTAGTGGTGACTTAAGGAGTGCTTCTTGATTGTTGACTCAAGGGCTTGCTACATGTAAGTAACTGAACTAGTTGGTAGCGATTCCAGGGTGAAAAACAGAGAGGTTCTGGCCATTGAGCTCCAAGTTTACTGTGTGAAAGGAGAGGGGGAAAATGCATGTACACAAATAATCTTAGCATGAATTAGAATGGAAACAGACCATAGGAGGAGTCAAAGCAAGAGCCATGAAAATTTGAAGTGAAACGGGCCTCTTTTATGCCTGAGAATCAGGGAAGACCTTGTGAACAATATGCAAGCGGATCCTCACCATGAAAGAAGAGAAAGCAATCCTAGAAGCAATAGATCAACATTGAAGGTTGATTTGGGGAGAGCAAAATGGTAAGATGTGTACTTTAGGAATATGCCTTTGGCAACTATCATATTTGTAACTACTTTAAACATTTATGTGATAGGGCAGCTAGGTGGCGCAGTGAGTAGAGTGTTGGCCCTGGAGTCAGAAGGACCTGAGTTCAGATCCTCAGCCACTTAATGCACACACACACACACACACACAAAAAAAGAGTTATGTGAAGAATTAGTCAAGCTGAGTATAAGAGTATATAATGCTTTGGGGGATACTCACACTTACTGGATTGAATATTCCAACAAAGGGGATTAAGGAAGAATAGTCAGATACCTAGAAGGAAAACCAAGATCAAGATGATCATAGAAGCCAAGGGAAGAAAGCAAGAGGTGGATGACAATCAAAAACCATAGAGAAGATAAGTAAATTAAAAACCAAAAGAAGTACATTAGATTAAGCAGTTAATAGATCACAGGTAGGGGCACAGTGAGTAGAGCACTGGCTCTGGAGTCAGAAGGACCTGAGTTAGGATCCGGCCGCACGCACTTAACACACACAAACAAAAAACCTAGCCATGTGACCTTGGGCATGTTGCTTAACCCCAATTGCCCTCAAACAAACAAACAAACAAACAAAGAAATGAGATCACTTATAACTTCAGAAAGAGTAGTTTCAGATGAGTATTGGGGCTGGTAGAGAGACTGCAAGAAAATGAGAAGTGAATAACATAAGGGAATAGCAGCATGTTGAGTACTTTTTCTAGAACTTCAAGTGTAATAGGAATGCATCCTTTGCACTATGCTGTTCAATGTTGTTGTTTTTGTTTGCGTGTGTGTGTGTGTGTGTGTGTGTGTGTGTGTGTGTGTTTCAGAGACTGATAAAGGGATATACCTTTATCTACATGTCTTAGCATAAAGACCTAGATAAAGTCACACTTACAATGTTTTCAATTGACTCAAAGTATGAAATCTATCTAATAAAGTATATGTGAGAGTGAGGATGCAAAAAGATCTCCTCAGGTCAGAATATTGAACCTAGTGAAAGAACAATTTAAGAAGGAAGTATGCACTAGAGTTAAAGATATTTACATGAGAGAATTATCAGAAAACAGTAATTTCGGTGGCTAGGTGGCGCAGTAAGTAAGAGCGCTGGCTTCGGAGTTGGGATGACCCGAGATTGAGATCGAAACCAGCCTCAGAAAATGAGCACCCACATATAAATAATGACTGGCTGTGTAACCTTGAGCAAGTTACTTAACCCCAATTGCTTATAAAAAACAAACAAAAAAACTAATCTTTGGGGGCGGCTAGGTGGCGCAGTGAGTAGAGTGCCGGCCTTGGAGTCAGAAGGACCTGAGTTCGGATCTGGCCTCAGACACTTAACACAAACACAAATAAAAACCTAGCCGTGTAACCTTGGGCAAGTTACTTAACCCCAATTGCCCTCCAAAAAAAAAAAAAGTATTAAGAAAACAGTAATTTGAAAAAAAAGATCTGAGTATTTTTACAGAATAAAAACTCAATGAATCAATAGTTAGTCAGTCAACATTATTAAGCACCTGCTATAAACTGGGTGCTATGATAAGCACTGGATTATATGAATTTTTTTAAAGATTATATGGTATTAAATTGCACTAACAGAGGCAAACTATCCGGGAATATAGAGGTGGTATCCCCTTTACATTCTGTCTCATTTCCAGGTTGGGTTCTTGGGATTGGAAAGGAGGAAAAATTCACAATTTTTGTCAATATGGGAAAAAGAGATTTTCAAGAGATTGAATTGGGGAATAAAATAAGAGCTAAATATAAAACTAGTGTAGGATTTCAAAGATGTGTGACTGAAAGGTGGCACTATTAGCAAAAATAAGGAAGTTTGCAAGAGGTGGTTTTTTCACCCTCAAGTAAAGTGGGTATGAAAGTGAAATTTTCAGTAAGCATCTAGAAATTTTGAACCTTGAAAGAGTGGATTATTGTTTTAGTTTAAAATTCTTCCTATTCAATCATCATTCTAAGTCTTCTTATAAAATGGGAGGACTATATGATATTTTTCTACCTTAAGAGGGAGTCATTCTAAATGAGATTAGAGTTGGCTATGCTCTGAATTCTGTGTAGAAAAGATATATGAGATCATATGTGTAGGTACCTAAGAAAAGTTAAAATTGTTGAAATGAATTTTCAATCTACGGCCAAAATGAATATGTATTTCTTTATCCTCCTTTTAATACTCAACACATATCTTTTGTGTGTCTCACTGAAGTGTTGGAACTTATGATTCTCTGACAACACATGAATAAAATCCAGGAAACAATATGCAAAACGAATGTAGAAACAAAAAGCATAGGATAAAGAAACACAGACTCTACTTTCCTAAAGAAAATCCCTCATTATAGATTTTGATTACTTGAACAAGACCCTTCTAGTTGCAAAGGTATGTTAGCAATGGATTAGATATCTAATGAAGGCTGATAGTGATTAAGCTTATAACTTTATCTTAAAAATTTATTTAATATTTCATTTCCCCCCAGTTACATGTAAAAGAATTTAATGTTTTTTTTAATTTTGATATTCAAATTTACCCTCCTTTATTTCCCACTAAAAAGGCAAATGCTTTTATATAGGTAAAAATATTCAGTACATGAAAAAACCGTATTTCTGTATTAGTCAGGTTGTGAAAGAAAACGTAGGGAAAAAACTTTTAAAAGGATACTACAATCTGCATTCAGACTCCATTACTTCTTTCTCTGGAGATTGATATTATTTTTCATCATAAGTCCTTCAGAATTTTCTTTGATCTAACTTATCCAGGGGGGCGGAGCCAAGATGGCAGAGTAGAAACAGCTCCTCCAAGCCTCTCTGCCCCCAGATTCCCCACAAACTATGTAAAAAAGGACTCTGAACAACTTCTGGAGCCCCAGGACCCACAGAACGACACAGAGAAGCTAACCTCCCGCTGAGGACAGCCCAGCAGCCCTGCAGGAAGGACCAACACAGAGGTCTGGGACCTGGCAGCGAGCAGAGCGCAGAGCACAGGAGCCGAGCCGAGCCGAGCCCAGGTCCGCTTGAGCCGAGGATTTAGCCCCAGGGCGGCAGGGCCAGAAGCCAGCTGGAGGAACCCAAGAACACCAAGAGCTGTGGCGACTCCAGAATTATCAACATAGACATGCCTAGGACAAAGTAAGAGGTTAGAGTCCTATGGACTTTGGGACCTGTATTTGGGGAATGCGTCAGCTCCCTCCCCTGGGGGCTAGAAGCCAATGAGTACAAACGCCATTTTGTAGTTTTCAGAGGCATTTCCGGCTCCCAGCCTACAAATCGTGGGGAGATCCAGCGATCAGTCTTGGGGGGTAATCGCTCTTGCTTTAACCTCCCTGGATCTGGATTGTGATCTAGGGTGGAAGTCGTGGGTGGGTTTACAGCTTGCCAGAAAAAGAAGTTGCCCCCCACACGTTCGGGACGAAAATTCCTCTAGCTGGCCTTAAAGCCATAGTGTGGCAACAAGCCTAAAAGTCAAGCAATTAAGTGGCAACATGCCAAGGCAAAGGAAACAGAAAAATGCAACCCTAGACTCCTATTTTGGGGGCATAGAGCGGGAAAAGGACTGTGAGGTCAGAAGTCCTGCTCCAAAAGCCCCAGGGGAAAACATGAGAGGGTTGCAGGACATAGAGGACCTTAAGAAGGACTTTAAAAATCAAATAAGAGAAGGGGAGGAAAAATTAGAAAGAGAAATGAGAAGGATGCAGGAAAAGTATGAAATGAGGGTCAACAGCCTGACTGAGGAAAACAACACCTTAAAAAATAGACTAGCTCAAATGGCAAAGGAGGCCCAAAAGGGCAATGAGGAGAAGAATGCCTTAAAAAATCGAATTTGCCAGATGGAAAAAGAATCTCAAAAGTTCCCTGAGGAGATTCATTCCTTCAGAGTTAGACTGGAGCAAATGGAAGCTAGTGACTTTATGAGAAATCAAGATGCTGTTAAGCAGATCCAAACAAACGAAAGATTAGAAGGCAATGTGAAATATCTCATGGAAAAACCACTGACCTGGAGAATAGATCCAGGAGAGACAATTTAAAAATTATTGGACTACCTGAAAGCCATGATCAAGGAAAGTACCTAGAAATCACCCTTCAAGAAATTCTCAAGGAAAACTGCCCTGATGTTTTAGATCCAGAGGGCAAAATAGAGGTTGAAAGAATCCACTGATCACCTCCTGGAAAAGATCCCCAAAAGAAAACTCCCAGGAATATTATAGCCAGGTTCCAGAATCCCCAGATCAAGGAGAAAATACTACAAGCAGCCAGGAAGAAACAATTTCAATATTGTGGAAACACAATCAGAATAGCCCAGGACCTGGCAGCTTCTACACTGAGGTATTGAAGGGCATGGAATATGATATTCCAGAGGGCAAAAGAGCTGGGAATGAACCCAAGGGTCACCTACCCAGCAAAACTGAGTATTTTGTTTCAGGGGAAAATATGGTCATTCAGTGGAATAGAGGACTTTCAAGCATTCTTGAGGAAAAAACCAGAGTTGAATAGAAAATTTGACATCCAGTCGCAAGAAGTAAGAGATGCCTGAGAAGGCAATCAGGGAAAAGAAATCAAAAGGAACTTATCAAAGTTGAACTATTTACATTCCTATATGGAAAAGCAATATCTGTGACTGATGATATCTTTCTCACTATGAAAATAATGGAAGAAGGGGTGTGGTCATATGAATACATATGTGAATGTGTGTGTATATGGTTACAGTTATATATGGATAGAGGGCATAGGTTGATTTTGTTGGGAAGGGAGAATACTCAAGGGATGAAATTATGAGGTGAGAGAGGAAAGTGGCAAGAGGAGATGGGGAGAGACATGGTAGGGTAAACTATCTCATGTAGGGGAAGTGGTTGCAAAGGAAGGGGAGAATAAGGAAGGCTAAAAAGGCAAAACCATATTCACATTGAATTTGGTTCAGGGAGAAAATGACATACATACTAAATGGGATATCTCAACCTGCAGCAGGATAGGGGGAAGGGGGAGGAGAGGAGGGATGATGGATGGGAGGGCATCCTTGGGGTGAGGGGAGGTTGGAAGTACCCACTATAGAAGAGGGACAGGATCATGTAGGGAATGGACCAGGTGGGGGGTGGGATGAGTGGGAGGGAATTATAAGCAGCCTTGCACAATATATCTACTATTATAATGTTTTGCATAGCTAGACATGTACAACATATACTGAATTACTTATATCCCAAGAAGGAATGGGTGACAAGGGAGGAAGGAAATGGATCTAAAATTCAAGGTCGTAACATTAAATGTTTCAAATATATATATAAATACTATTATTAATACTCTTTTGCCTATAATTGGGAGATAAGATATGCAGGCATTGGGACACAAAGATTCATCTTCCTCTAATGGAAAAGTCGATGGGGGTACGGGAGAAGGTATGGGAGAGAGCAGATTGGAGGAAGCGATATCTTGTGGGACTGCTATTCTGGGAGGTTGGGTAGGGGAATAATGGGGGGAAAATGATTGTAACTCAAAATCTGGCGGAAATGAATGATGTAAAACAGAAGTTAATAAAGCATTTGTTTAGAAAAAAAAACCAAACAAACAAAAAAAGAATTTTCTTTGATCATTGTATTTCTGAAAATGGCCAATTCATCCACAAGTGATCATGACATAATATTTCTGTTCCTGTATAGAATGTTCACATGGTTCTGTTCATTTCACTTTGCATTCTGGGAGCATCCTGCTTGTCATTTCTTATCAGTACAATAGTATTCCATCATAATTATATAGAATAACTTGTTCAGATATTCTCCAGTTGATGGACATGTCCACAATTTCTAATTCTTTGACATCCCTAAAGAAGCTGCTATAGGGCGTGGCTAGGTGGCACAGTGAGTAGAGTGCCGGTCCTGGAGTCAGAAGGACCTGAATTCGGATCCGGCCTCAGACACTTAACACATACAAACAAACAAACAAAAAAAAAATCCTAGCTGTGTGACCTTGGGCAAGTTATTTAACCCCAATAGCCCTCCAAAAAGAAAAAAAAAAAGCTGCTACAAATATTTCTGTACAAACAGGCCCTTATCTTTTGCTTTTGCTTTTTATCACTTTGGGATATAGACCTCTTAGTGGTGTTACTGGGTCAAAGGGTATGCATTGTTTTTATAGGCCTTTGGGCATAGTTCCAAGTTACTCTCCAGAATGGTTCAATCAGTTTGCCACTCCACCACCAGTGCATTAGTGTGTCAATTTTCCCACATTCCTTTCAAGACCTGTAAGTTTACTTTTTGTAATATTAACTGCTCTAATAGGTATGAGGTGGCACTTCAGAGTTCCTTTAATTTGCATTTCTGTATCAAGAGTGATTTAAGCACTTTCATATGACTATAGAAAACTTTGATTATTTTGTCTGAAAATTGCCTGATCATACACTTTGACCACTTATTAATTGGGTAATGTGCCTTATATAAATTTGATTCAGTTCTTTATAAATTTGAGAAATAAGGTCTTTATCACAGAAGCTTGTTATAGGGTTTTCTTAGTATCACTATGTATTTCCTTCCATCCTATTTTCTTCCTTCTTATCCTTTCCTTTCTCTCCTTTCATGCTTTCCATCCTCAGGAAGAGTTTTGCTCCTAACATGTACTCATCTTCTTTTATCTGCTTCCCCTCCTTCTTTCCCCTAGGGTAAGATAGTTGCTTGCTTGTTTCTTTGTTTTGTCCAACTAGCGTGATATTCCCTATTTGAGCCAGAAAGGTCAATAGCATCTCCCCTATCTTCCCTTCTATTGTAAAAACTCATTTGCATCTCTTTTATGTAAGATAATTTGCCCCATTCCATCTCTCCCTTTCTACTTCTCTAAGAGCATTCTTCTTTCTCTCCCCTTAATGTTTTTAATAGTATTTATATATATTTGAAACATTTAATCTTAAGACCTTGAATTTCAGATCAATTTCTTTCCCCCCTTGTCACCCATTCCCTCTTGGGAGATAAGTAAGTCAGTATATGTTGTACATGTCTAGCTATACAAAACATTACCATAGTAGATATATTGTACAAGGCTGTTTATAATTCCCTCCCCCTCATCCCACCCCCACCTGGTCCATTCCCTACATGATCCTGTCCCTCTTCTATAGTGGGTACTTCCAACCTCCCCTGCCCCTAAGGATGCCCTCCCATCCGTCATCCCTCCTCTCATCCCCCTTCCCCCTATTCTGCTGTACGTTGAGATATCCCATTTAGTATGTATGTCATCTCTCCCTGAACCAAATTCAATGAGAATGTGGTTCTGCCTTTTTGCCTTCCTATTTTCCCCCTCCTTTGCAACCACTTCCCCTTGCTTCTTCTACATGGGATAGTTTACCCTACCCTGTCTCTCCCCATCTCCTCTTGCCACTTTCCTCTCTCACCTCATAATTTCACCCCTTGAGTATCCTCCCTTCCCAACAAATTCAACCTATGCCCTCTATCCATATAAAACTGTAACCATATACACACACATTCACATATGTATTCATATGACCACACACCTTCTTCCATTATTCTCATACTGAGAAAGGTTTCCTTAGTCACAGTTATTGTTTTTCCATATAGGAATGTAAATAGTTCAACTTTGATAAGTTCCTTTTGATTTCTTTTCCCTGAATACCTTCTCAGGCATCTCTTGCTTCTTTTGTCTGGATGTCAAATTTTCTATTCAATTCTGTTTTTTTCCTCAAGAATGCTTGAAAGTCCTCTATTCCACTGAATGACCATATTTTCCCTGAAACAAAATACTCAGCTTTGCTGGGTAGGTGACCCTTGGGTTCATTCCCAGCTCTTTTGCCCTCTGGAATATCATATTCCATGCCCTTCAATACCTCAGTGTAGAAGCTGCCAGGTCCAGTGCTATTCTGATTGTGTTTCCACAATATTGAAATTGTTTCTTCCTGGCTGCTTGTAGTATTTTCTCCTTGATCTGGGGATTCTGGAACCTGGCTATAATATTCCTGGGAGTTTTCTTTTTGGGATCTTTTTCAGGTGGTGATCTGTGGATTCTTTCAACCTCTATTTTGCCCTCTGGATCTAAAACATCAGGGCAATTTTCCTTGAGAATTTCTTGAAGGGTGATTTCTAGGTTCTTTCTTTAATCATGGCTTTCAGGTAGTCCAATAATTTTTAAATTATCTCTCCTGGATCTATTTTCCAGGTCAGTGGTTTTTCCCATGAGATATTTCACATTGCCTTCTAATCTTTCATTTGTTTGGACCTGCTTAACAGCATCTTGATTTCTCATAAAGTCATTAGCTTCCATTTGCTCCAGTCTAACTCTGAAGGAATAAATGTCCTCAGTGAACTTTTGAGATTCTTTTTCCATCTGGCAGATTCGACTTTTTAAGGCATTCTTCTCCTCATTGCCCTTTTGGGCCTCCTTTCTTTCCCATTTGACTTAGTCTATTTTTTAAGCTGTTGTTTTCCTCAGTCAGGCTGTTGACCCTCATTTCATACTTTTCCTGCATCCTTCTCATTTCTCTTTCCAATTTGTCCTCCACTTCTCTTATTTGAATTTTAAAGTCCTTCTTAAGGTCCTCTATGTCCTGCAACCCGCTCATGTTTTCCCCTGGGGCTTTTGGAGCAGGACTTCTGACCCCACAGTCCTTTTCCTGCTCTATGCCCCCAAAATAGGAGTCTAGGGTTGCATTTTTCTGTTTCCTTTGCCTTAGCATGTTGCCACTTAATTACTTGCCTTTTGGGCTTGTTGTCACACTATGGCTCTGCTGCCAGACTGGAATTTTCGTCCCGAATGTGTGGGGGAGAGCTTCGGTTTCTGGAAGCTGGAAATCCACCCATGACCTCCACCCCAGATCACAATCCAGATCCAGGGAAGTTAAAGCAAGAGCGATTAGCCCCCAAGACTGATGGTTGGATCTCCCTATCTTTCACAGGCCAGGAGCTGGAGCTGCCTCTGAAAACTACAAAATGGCGTGTCTCCTCAGAGGCTTCAAGCCCCCAGGGGAGGAAACCGACGCATTCCCCAAATACTAGTCCTAAAGTCCATAGGGCACTAACCTCTCACTTTGTCCTTGGCATGTCTATGTTGATAATCCTGGAATTTCCACAGCTGCTGGTGTTTTGGGGTCTCCCCATCTGGCTGCTGGCCCTGCCGCCCTGGGGCTAAAACCTTGGCTCACGGGGACCTGGGTTGGGCTCCCCGCACTCTGTGTGCTTTGCACTGCCGGCTTCAGGAGGGCTGCACTGGTCCTTCCTGCAGGGCTGCTGGGCTGTCCTCAGTGGGAGGTTAGCTTCTCTGTGTCATTCTGTAGGTGCTGGGGCTCCATAAGTTGTTCAGAGTCCTCTTTTACATAGATTGGAGGGAATCTGGGGGCAGAGTGACTTGGATGAACTGTTTCTACGCCACCATCTTGTTTCCGCCCCCCCGTAATTTTTTTTTTAGATATCATCATTTAATATTCAGTTCACAACTATGCCCTCTATATATGTCCCTTCTAACTGGTCTAATAATGATAAAATTTGGAGGAGTTACAAGTATCATTTTCCAATGTAGAAATGTAAAGAGTTTAACCATATTGAATTCCTTAGGATTCCTCTTTCTGTTTACCTTTCTATGCTTCTCCTGAGTCTTATATTTAAAAAGTTAATTTTCCATTCACCTCTGGTCTTTTCATCAGGATTGCTTGAAAGTTCTTATTTTAAATCAAACATGTTGTGATCCTGATTGTGCCTCTATGGCACTTAAATCATTTCCTTCTAATTGCTTGCAATATTTTCTCCTTGAAATGTGAGCTCTGAAATTTACTTGTAACATTCTTGGGGGTTTTCATTTCTGAAGGTGAATGGTGGATATTTTTCAATTTTATTTTATTCTCTTCTAGAAAATTAGGGTATTTTTTTATAATTTCTTGAAAGAGGATATCTAGAGCTTTTTTTTTAAATCATGATATCTAAGTAGTAAAATAAACCTTAAATTATCTGTCCTGAATCTATTTTATAGATCTGTTACTTTTCAATAAGATTTTTTTTCATTTTCCTCTATTCTTGCATTCTTTTTCAACTTTTTTTGTTGTTTCTTGATATCTCATGAAGTCATTATTTTCTACTTGTCCATTTCCAGTTTTTAGATCTTTTTTTTTCACTAAGCTCTTGTATGAAGCCAATTCCACTTTTTTAGTTGCACTTCTCTTCATTGGATTTTTGTACCTCTTTTACCATTTGCCCTATTCTATTCTTTAAGGTATTATTTCTTCAATAGTTTTGGTGCCTCCTTTACTAAGCTGCTGGTGTTTTTTTTTCATGGCTTTATTGCATTAATTTCTTTTTAATTAATTTCTAATTAATTTTTTTCATGGCTTTATTGCATTAATTAATTGCAATTTTCATTTTGTTGTTTGATTTATTTTCATATTTTATATTTTTGTTTTCCTATTTCTTATTTAATTTTTAATCTTATTTCAAACTCTTCCAGGAGATTTTTTTTTTTTTTGGCTATGACACAGATTTTCAATTTTTATTGAGCATTTGGATGTAGCAGTTTTTTGACATTCCCTGTCACCATAGTAACTTTCTATGGTCAGGTTCCTTTGGTTGCTATTTACTCATTTTTCTAGCTTATTTATTGACTTTTAGGTTTATGTTACAATTGGGCTCTGCTCCTGGGATGGAGGGGACACTGTCATATGTTTCACATTATTTGCACAGCTGTTTAAAAAAGTCACTTCTATGGATCTGTAAGTTTTCAGTTTTTCTAAGGTGGTATGATCCAAGAAGAGGTGTATCTATTACTTTCCTAGACTGTGCTCTGTTCTGTACTCCTTTCTGCCCTTAAACTTTGACCAGGGTCCTGGCTCCTCTGGGGCCTCAGGCTCTGGTGTGCTAGTACTCTTTCTCTCTGTGAGACAGAGCCCCAGGAAAACAACTAGGATCAAAATATTGGCAATGCATCAGTGTCCTGTTCCCAATACCAACAAGGGGACCACTATAATCTCCTTCTGATCAGTTATCTTACCCCCTTACCATCTGTGGGCTGAAATCTCTGGAAGCCACTGCTGCTGCTGCTAATTCAGTCACTCATAATACTTGCTGCTTATTTGTTGGTGCATGACCCACAAAGAATTGTGTGCCACTCTCCCTCTGTAGGTAAAGACCTTTTTCTGCCCATCTTTTAAGTTTACTGGAGCTGAAAAAATTATATAATCCTATCCTTTTGTGGGTTCTGTTGTTCCAGAATTCATCTGAGGACACTATTTAAAGTCATTTTGAAGGGGATTTGTGAGAACTCAGTTTAGTTCCTACCCTTTCTCCCCTGCCCTTGTCTCCATCCCTGGATTTATAAGTTTAATGTTGGTAAATAGATAGATAGATAGATAGATAGATAGATAGATAGATAGATATAGGTGTGATTATCTACTTGTAATAGAATGAATTTTTCAACTCATTTAAATTTTCCATTACAAAACAGAAACAACAAAATTTTCTCTGATTTTTATTTTGTATGCTCTTTTATTTTTGCCTATGTATTGTCTCTTTTGAGTTACTTAAATTTATTGTTTTTCATTTTATTTCACAATACAGGTATATACTTCATGGGTTAGGTTTAATGGTCAGTATATTTTTAAAAGACTGATATTTTTCTTAAATTAAAGAGTCTCTGCCCAAATATTATAAATGATCTCTCTGTATAAACATAGAAATAAGATATGGTTGAATTATAATTCATCTGAAAAAAGAAGTGAAAATTAATATAATCACCTTGATATCTCCAAAATTATGCTTGACTTCTAGATATTTTAAATGCTAGGATGTCTTATTGACTTCACCAGTTTTCATGAAGTTTCTTTTGTTCTATAGACAGTTACCACCTCATGAATCTAAATCAAAATGTAATATTCATAATATTTTTAGCAGCTTCAGGTTTCACTGTGGGACAAGGATTATTTCAAAAGAATATTCCTCATGTTTTTTTTTTTTTTTGTTGTTGTTGTTGTTTGTTTTGTTTCGTTTTTTTTTTTTTAAGAGCACTATCTGAAACTAAGAAGTAACAGGAAATGAAAGACTCTAGATTTTGAAAAAGGTTGATATCATTGTCCTTGTGATGCTTGTATCCATTTATAACAAGTGGCTTGAACTGGTTATCTATTCAAATTCTAAATAGGTTTACCAGTTCCCACTCATAATTAAAAGGGGAAAGCAGCAGGAATAAGATTCAGCACATTCAGGAGCAAATTATCTTCCTCAGCTCATTCTTAATGAATACAAAATCTGATGACTGCCACTGTGTCACATCTCAGCAAAGGTGATAATTTTTCTCCTTTTACTAAGATTTCATACAGCCATAATGCTAATTTGATTAAGTTAATAATGCTACAAATAGCTTGCAACCGATTCTTGCTATGAGATAATTAAAATGATGGTAGAATGCTTTTTTGTATTTCATAGGGCAGAAATGTCTTTAGATATAGATATAAATCACATCATTCTTGAGCAGGCTGATGAATGAGACACATGTATTTTTATGATGAAACAATTCTGCCATGTTTCTGTTACAAGGCAGTGAAAAAAGTATTCCTCTCTAAATGTTTTCATGTATGCTGTTGGCCAAGGATTTTCATTTGAAATAAAGATCAGTGGAAGAAGCAAAGTGGAAGTAGTGGAGCTAAATGTTATTTATCACAAAAGATAATATTCATGAAGACATAAACACAAGCAAAGCACAGATGTCCTGGCAATGAAATACTGTGCAGGTGGTGCCAAATTGGGGCTATCAAGAAGCGATTTGTCTCAGCAACTAGGCAACGGGGCATTTCACTTGCCCTCCAAGGAGGATTGGGGCCACCTGAAGAGTTAGCTTAATCAATTGTGAGGAATATATTTGGCAGCATAGTCAGATGGTAGCAAGCTCAGACTGTAGGATGGATTGATAGAACTCAGAAACCAGCATGAAGGGCATTGGCCAAATCATGCAACTACTCACAATATGGGGGAAATGGATATATTTGGCAAAAAGTTGGAGCTAAGGAAACAGAGTAATGATTTAGTTACTAGTTTGAGGGGATAGAATTATATTTTCTGTGGTTCATTGGAAAGCTTCAAAGGGTATTGTACTAGCTAATGAAAAGGAACATAGACTATTTCTTCAGAGAGACTCTATAGGTGGTAGTGTCATTAGAAATAGATGGTGAAGACTGGGCACAAGGCAATGTATGATATAAAGTTAAAGACAATTTACAAGCAAACAAGAATTTGAAAAGAATTGTACTCTCCTATATAAGCTATAGACTTTTATGATTTGGGTTGGAAATCTGTTACTTTAAATAAAGTAGTACTATTTTGGATTAGTTTTTGGTTGTTGTTGCTGTTGTTTCCTCCTTATAAGAAATGAAACAGGGATGTATAATTGAATTAGATTTGCAATAAGAATGTTATAGTTCAAACATTTTTGTTACTTGTGATACCTGTGGGCCCTTGGTAAAATCAATTGATCTCTAGGATTCAACTCTACATTGTCTCCTTTTCTAGAATCCGTAACCCCCTTATCATAATATCAATTTCACCCTGGCAAGCTTCATCCTTGGATCATTCACTGCCTTCACACTTATTCATATGCTTCTGACTGATTAAGGAGGAAATTGCAAACCCATTCTGACTGGGTTTACTACAACATTACATAACATCAAATGGACTTTCACTTCTTAATGTTCTTTTTGGGGGGAGGGCAATTGGGGTTAAGTAACTTGCCCAAGGTCACACAGCTAGGTTTTTTTTTTGTTTTGTTTTTGTGTGGGTTAAGTGTCTGAGGCCAGATCCAAACTCAGGTACTTCTGACTCCAGGGCCGAGGCTCTACTCACTGCACAACCTAGCCCCCCAGGACTTTTACTTCTGCTAGGCAATCATAGTATACTTCCTCAATTCTCTCTTGGCTTCCTTCCCTCCACTATCTCAGCTCAAAACTTTCCCTCATATTTTACAGAAAAAATAAATAATTGAGTCATTTTGCCATCAACTCCCTCTTCTCCCCTATTCCTCATCTCATATCATTCATATGTCTTCTGCCAATATTTCCTCCTTCAACTCTATCTCACATGATAAGGTGGAATTACTCTTTACCAAGTCTAACCTTTTAGCTACCCAAATGATTCCATTCCTACCTGTTTTCTCCAACTGATTATCCCATCTGTCATCCCCATTATTTGAATTATTTTCAATATCTCCACTTCCTACTTCCTACAGGGAACCTAGGTGTTGCAATTAATAGAGCATCAGTCCTAGAGTCAGAAAGACTCATTTTCCTGAGATACCCAGATACTTATTAGCTGTGGGACTATCTTTGCCTTGGTTTCTTCTTCTGTAAAATGAGCTAGACAAGTAAATGGCAAACCACTCCAGTACCTTTGCCAAGAAAATCTCAAAAGGGATCATGAAGAGTCAGACATGACTAAAAATAACTAAATTAACAACAGCAAATGCTTACAAACTTGCCCATGTCTTTCCTGTCCTGAAAAAAAATACTCACTTGAGCTTTCTCTCCCTATTGTCATTTCATATCCTTTCTACCTTTCTTAGCTAGCTCCTCCTTAAAACAGATCTCTACAATAGGTACCTCTACTTTCTTTTGTCTCATTCTCTTCTTAAACTCTTGAAATCCAGTTTTCTGAGCTTATTATTCCCTAAAAACATCTCTCTCCAAATTTGCCAATGTTCTCTTAGTTACCAAATTTAGTGTCCTTTCCTCAGTATCCATTCTCTTTGATTTCTCTGTGGCCTTTGACTATTGATTATGTTCTCCTCCTTAAAACTCTTTTCTCTCTGAGGTTCCAGGGGACCTATCTTCCTTGTTTCTCATTCTACCAATCTGACCGCTTTTTATAAATTTTATTTTCTCTATCTTCATCTACATCCTTGCAATGTTAATAAAATAGGAAGACCTCCCCTGCCCATTAGTAGACCTAACCTATGGAGCCTGTGATCACATGGATTCTGAGTCACATGGAGTCTGAGCTACATGGAGGCTGGGTCACATGAAGCCTAGTGTGAGAGGAGTCCAATGAGAGAGAGAGAGAGAGAGAGACAGAAAGACAGAGAGACAGAGACTGAGACAGAGAGAAACAGAGACAGAGAGACAGAGACACAGACACAGACATGGACAGGGGCAGACAGAGACAGAGAGAGAGAGAGAGAGAGAGAGAGAGAGAGAGAGAGAGAGAGAAACAGAGAGAGGGGGGCAGAGGCAGAGACAGAGAGGCAGACAGAGACAGAGAGAGAGAGAGACAGAGAGTCAGAGAGACAGAGACAGACAGATACACAGAGAGACAGAGAAAGAAACACAGACATGGACAGAGGCAGACAGATACAGAAAGAGACAGAGAAAGAGAGAGAGAGACAGAGAAAGAGAGAGAGAGAGAGGCAGAGAGAGACAGAGACAGAGAGATAGAGAGAGAGGCATACATATATATGTATTCAAGAGAAAGGAAGAGTCAAACGATATAGCAAACTTCATTGTTATTTTATTTTATGGCATTGCTATGTCCACCTCAACTTTCAAAAATCATAATCCTAATCAATCAGTAGTTGCTAACATCAAGGTAAGACCATCAATTATCAAAAAGAGTATGACCTACTGAAGGCTTACAGGATATTAGCATTTTTCACCAATAAAGTAAATTAAGGGATATACATTTTTAGAAATATTGATATTGCTCACTTAACATACTAAAGTGTAAACATACCATTTATATGTTTTAGATAACCAAGAAGCTTTTGTGACTCACTTTATTGCAATATTTCCTTTATTGCAGTCGTCTGGAATCTAAAATGGAATATCTCTGAGGTATGCCTCTAATTGGCATAATTGGGTGACATAGTAAAAGGGGTACAGACCAATAGTCAGGAAAACTCATCTTCCTGAGTTCAAATCTGACCTCAGACTCATATTAGCTTTGTCACCCCGGGCAAGTCACTTAACTTTGCTTGCCTCAGTTTCCCCATTTGTAAAATAAGAAGGAAATGGCAAACCACTCCTGTATCCTTGCCAAGAAATTGTCAAATAAGGTCAGAAAGAGTTCAATGCAAATGAAAAAAGATTTAACAACAACAACAACAAAAAAATGCCTATAATTATCAGGTGCTTCAATATTTTGTGATTTCATCAATGAAGGTATACTCCCCAAAGACACTAATCATACCAATCTATCTCTTCTCATTCTGTATATTTACTGTCTATCTTTTCCTGTGAATCTTGAAGAGGGAATATGACCCACCTGTTAAACTCCATTCTTTACTTCTCTTGGCATTGAATGAGTATGAGGGGAGAATAAGAGCTATTTATCAGTAACATTTATTTTTGCTATATGACCAACTTTTCTGACCATATAGCTCTCTGCTCTATCACCACGTTATAGCATTTATCTTCTACATATATATATATATTTTTTTTTTCTAATGCAGTGCACATTATTAGTGTGTTATTGGGAAAACATGAACCTCATCATTGACCTTTGAATAACCTTTTGTAATTCTGCAGAGACTTTGGCATTCATGATTCAAAACTATGGTACATTAACAGAAGAAGAAAAAAAAACATTGGTTAAATATGTGGTATCCTTTTGAGATGTCTTCATTCTGCCTCATTAAAATAAGTCATTAAGTCTTGCAAATAGTAAATGGATAAACAAGAGGAATAAAATAATAGGGACCCATTCTGGGGTGAACACAATTTTATTTTATTTTATTTTGGAGAAAGAAATAAGAGACAATGGGGGTTAAATGACTCACCCAAGGTCACACATCTTGTAACTATGTCAAGTGTCTGAGGCCTGATTTGAACTCAGGTCCTCCTGTCTCCAGGGCTGGTGCTCTATTGACTGTGAACACAATTTTAAACAGAATAGATGAAGGGATTCAACCAATATCAATCAGTAAACATTCAATAAGTGCCTGATATAAAAAAAAACAGGTACTATGCTAAGTTCTGGGATTACTAAAAGAGGCAAAAGACACTCCTCTGCCCTACGTCCTCTGTCCAAAAAATGCAAATACCTTAAAATCTAATGGTATTTCCCACTCTGTGAAAGAGATATAGTATAGAATCCAAGTAGAAAATGGAATAATTTTGATATTGAGATCTATAATCTCCCAAAAGTTTGTACTAATTATTCACATATAAAGAGGAATTTAATGAGAAAGTACAGATTATTAAATGGTTGAATAAACAGTATATTAAGGTCATCAATCAATATGTATACCTCTCTATATATGTGTATATATATATATATATATATATATATATATATATATACATGTACACAAGTACACTTATCCATTTATCTATATCTTAGACATAATTTTATTTCTAATACTTTCCTGTATTTCTACTTTTTGTCATTAATTCTTCTTTATTTTTTTATTTTTTCAATTTATTTTTAGTTTTCAACATTCATTTCCACAAGATTTCGAGTTACAAATTCTCTTCCTGTCTCTCCCTTACCCCCCCCACCCAAGATAAAAAGCATCCTGAATACCACTTCCCACAGTCTGCTTTCTCACATATCCGCTTCCATACCCGCTCTTATCTTTCTAGTAGGGCAATTTGGATTTCTATAGCCCAGTGCCTGTTTATCTTATTTCTGGGGTGCATATAAAAAATGATTTTTAACATTGGTTTTTAAAACTTTAATTTCCACATTCTTTCTCTTTTTTCCTCCTTACCCAACCATACTGGGAAGATAAGCAATTCAATATAGGTTATACTCTGTCATTATGCAAAATGTTGTGATAGTAGTTATATTGTGAAAGATTGACTATATTTTGCTCCATCCTATACCTCCACTCACTTATTCTATTTTCTACTTTGACCCTGTCCTTTTTCAAAATGTGTGCTTCTAACTACCCTCTCCCTCAATCTACACTCCATTCTATCATTCCCCCTCTTATCCCCTTGCCCCCTACTTTCCTGTATGGTAAGATACCCAAATGAGTGTGTATGTTATTCCATCCTTAAGGCAAATTCAATGAGAATAAGGTTTACCCATTCCCTTTCATCTTCCTGCTCTTCCCCTCCATTGTAACAATTTTCTCTTGCCTCTGTTATATGAGATAATTTACCCTATTTTATCTCTCCCTTTCTCTTCTCATTATATTCTGCTCTCATTTCTTAATTTTAGTTTTTAGATACGAACCCTTCCTATTCAACTGGTACTGTGCCCTCTGTCTACGTATACATTCATACACACATACACACATTCATATATGTATTTATACACACATACAACTTCCTAAATATGCATACATATGTATGTATATGCACATATATACATACATATATATGTATCTGTGTGTATACATATATATATTATAGATATATGCACATATATATTCCTTTCAATTATCCTCATACTGAGAAAAGTCTCATGACTTATAATTAATGTTTTTTTTCCATGTAGGAATGTAAATAGTTTAACTTTAATAAGTTCTTTATGATTTCTTTTTCCTGTTTACCTTATCATGCTTCTCTTGCTTCTTGTACTCAAAAGTCAAAGTTTCTGTTCAGCTCTGTTTTTTCATCAAGAATACCTGAAAGTCCTTTATCTCACTGAATGAACAGATTTCCCCTAAAGCATCATTCTCAGTTTTACTGGGAAGGTGATTCTTGGTTTTAATCCTAGCTCCTTTGACCTATGGAATATTATATTCCAAGCCCTTCAGTCTCTTAATGTAGAAGCTGCTGGATCTTGTGTTATCCTGATTTTCTTTCCACATTACTCAAATTGTTTCTTCCCAACAGCTTGTAATATTTTCTCCTTAGGCTAAGAACTCTGGAATTTGGCTATGATAATCCCAGGAGTTTTCTTTTTGGCATCTTATTTAAGAGATGCTCATTGAACTCTTTTAATTTCTATTTTGTCTTCTGGTTCTAGAATATTAGGGCAATTTTCCTTGAGAATTTGTTGAAAGATAATTTCTAGGCTCTTTTTTTGATCATGTCTTTAAGGTAGATCAAGAATTTTTAAATTATCTCTCCTAGATCTATTTTCCATGTCAGTGTTTTGTTTTGCTTTTTAATGAAAGATTTAACATTGCCTTCTCTTTTTTTTCACTTGTTTGGATCTGTTTTATAGTATCTTGATTTTTCATAAAGTCATTAGCTTCCATTTGCTCCACTCTAATTTTGAAGGAATTATTCTCCTCAGTGAGTTTTTGAAATTTCTTCTCCATCTGGCAAATTCAGTTTTTAAGGCATTATTTTCCTCATTGCCTTTTTGGGTCTCCTTTGCCATTTGGGTTAGTCTAAATTTTAAGGTGTTATTTTCTTCAGTATTTGGGGGGTCTCTTTTAGTTGGCTGTTAATTAGCTTTTCATGATTTTCTTGTATCACTCCCATTCCCCTTCCCAATTTTTCCTCCACTTCTCTTACTTTGTTTTCAAAATCCTTCTTGAGCTCCTCCATCTCCTGTAACAAACTCACTTTTTTGGAAGTTTTTAATGCAGGAGTTTTGACTTTGTTGTTCTGGTTCCATGTTTTGATCATTTTTTTTTTGTCCACAAAAAAGTATTGTATGCTTTGATTGCATTTCCTCTGCCTGCTCATCTTGCCAGCCAATGATTTGACTTTTGAGCTCTTTGCCGTAATTGAACTCTGCTTCCAGATTGGAGAGAGCATTATCCCAAATGGCTGTGGTTCTCACAAATGTTGTCAATAGCCATGAAGAGGGTTCCCTCTCTACATGCACCCCAAGCTCTGGCACACTGGCCATACACCCCAGGATAACCACCTAAGACCATGCTCCAGATCCAAGGAGGTCAAAGCAAGAGTGATTACCCTCTGAATGGTTCCTTGGTACCCCTAAGATCTGCAGGCTAGGAGCTCAGGAGGCAGTCATGTAACAGCAGCTATAGCTGCCTAGCCTCAGCCACCCCTTGCCCAAGTGTGGCTAAACCACACTCTTCCATCACCTGGTTCCAAAAGAGTTCTCCACTGACTTTTTACTTATACTTTTGAGTTTATTAATTGAGAGGTCTGGAGACTATCACAGCTGCTGTTGATTCAGTCTCTTGATGTCTTCTCTGGACAGTCTGTGCCACTGGTGGAGGCCACCCCAGGTCTCAGACCATGCAGCTCACATGGGAGTATGCTTGGCTCCCAGCGCAATGTGATAGACACTTCTTGTCAGCTTGCCAGGCTGTCTTCAGCAGGAGATTTGTTTCTCTCTGACACTTTGTGGATTCTGTAATTCTAAAATTTGTTTAGGGTCATATTTTACAGGTATTGGAGGTGGTTGGAGCAGGAGCTCATGCCAAGTTCTGGACTCTACTCTGTCATCTTGGCTCCAACTCTGACAAATATTTAAATACAAAAAATGACTTGGCCTAGAATTGAATAAGAGAAGTGTGATTTGGTTTGATTTTGGAAACTAAAAAGTTTATTTTCCCCCCTAAAGAAAGCATTCTTTTTTATGAACACTGATGAATAGTTCCACAAATGTGAGTAAAAAAGAGTTTGAGGCTCTTTTTTTTATAATGCAAAAATGTAATGTGTATATATATATATATATATATATATATATATATATATATATATATATATATAGATATATATATATAGATATATATATATAGATATATATATATAGATATATATATATATACACACACACACACACACTCACACACAAATAGTTATTGCAACCATTAAAGTTTTACATATAACAATAAAATATCAAAATTTAAACAAGAATATGGTTTAGAATGTGTATACCTTAATGCAGTGTATATGTAAAAAGATGTAAAAAAAGGTACAAAATCTTATATACAATTGTACAATTTTCCTCATAATATTATAAAATTCTATTCTGGATTCCATTACAATGAGTAAACTAAGATTCCCATCAGAATTATAAATCAGGTGATATGCAATTATTGAACATGTTACACAATGAAACTGCTGGCTTAGTATAAATAAAAATGATAACATTGAAAGTGATTACCATATATTAATCTCCTTAGGCAGTATATGTAAAAGATTGATGAAGGCTAATGTTACCTCTACCTAACTCTCTGCTACTCTATATTATCAAAGTGAATATCTTATGTGTGAATAGTAGAAGGCAAGCCATTCTCCTCCACAGTAAAATAGCAGATAGAAAAGAAATAATTCAACTTTGCCTAAATAACAGGGTGGCTAGGTGGCACAGTAAATAGAGCATTGGCCCTGGACTCAGGAGGACCTGATTTCAAATCCAGCCTCAGACACTTAACACAAAACAAACCATGTGGCCTTGGGCAAGTCACTTAACTCCAATTGCCCTACCTTACCCCGCTCCAAAAAGCCAGAAAAAAAAAAAAAGAACATTCAGCATAATGCAGTCTAGTGCCTTAATGAACCCCCAAATGAAAAACAACTTTTGGCATAGCCAAGATGGTGGAGTAAAAACAGTACCTCCATGTGGCTCTGGCTCCCACCATCTCCAATACCTGTAAAAAATGACTCCAAACAAATTTTAGAGCTACAGAAACCACAAAGTAACAGAGAGAAACAAATCTCCTACTGAAGGCAGCCTGGCAGGCCCTCAGAAAGGATCTATCACATGAGGCTGGGAGTTGAGCACAATCCCACATGAGCCACATGGTTCTGGCCCAAGGTTAGCCCCAATGAGTGGTGGCCAAAGCAGACTTCAGGAGATTGAATCACCAGCAGCTGTGGGCGTTCCCAGATTTCTCAACCCATAAACACCAAAAAGAAAATATAAGTCAGTTGGGAACTCAGTTGGAACTGGGTGAAGAAGAGCATGGTCTTGCCCCTGCCCCTGGGGCAAGAAGTTACAGAGGCAGCTGCAGTTGCTCCCATGTGTCTGCTCCTAGAGCTCCTGAGCTGCACATTGTAGAGGGAACAAGTGACCATTCAGAGGGCAATCACTCTTGCTTTAATCTGCTTGGATCTGGATCACAGTATTTGGTGGTGATCCTGGGATGTGTCACCAGTGTGCCAGAGCATGTGGGGGCTACAGAGAGGATGCCCTCCTAATAGTTCCAGCAGCTGCAAAAACCATAGTGATTTGGGACATATGGTCATTCAATGAAATAAAGGATTTTCAAACATTCTTGATGAAAAAAGCACCTGAACAGAAACTTTGACTTTCAAATACAAGAAGCAAGAAAAGCATAAGAAGGTAAACAGGAAAAATAAACCATAAGTAACTCATTAAAGTTGAACTAATTACATTCCTACATGGAGAAATGATCATTGTAACTCATAAGACTTTTCTAAGTATGAGGACAGTTGAAACAAATATACATGTATACAAACATACATATATATATATATTTGTAAAGGCTATGTATATATGTATATATATGTGTGTGTGTGTGCATGTGAGTGTATATATATATATATATGTATATATGTGTGTGTATACATAAAAATATATATGTGAGTGTGGGCATTTATATGTTCATGCATACATAAACAGAGGGCACAAGATGAGTTGAATATGAAGGGATCATAATTAAGAGGTGAGAGATGAATTTATTGGAAGAAGGACACAGGGAAAGATATCAGGGTAAATTATCTCATATAAAAGAGGCAAGAGACAACTGTTATAATGGAGGGGAAGATCAGGAAGGTGAAAGGGAATGGGACAACCTTAATCTCATTGAATTTGTCTTAAGGAGGGAATAACATACACACTTTACTTGGATATCTTACCCTACAGGAAAGTAGGGGGAAAAGGACTAAGAGAGGGGATGATAGAAGGGAGAGCAGATTGGGGGAGAGGGTGGTTAGAAATAAACACTTTTGAAAAGGGATGGGGTCAACGGAGAAAATAAAATAATTTGGGGGGACAGGATAGGATGGAGGGAAATAGTCCTTCAAAATATAACTATTATGGAAGTGTTTTGCGTAACTACACATATAGAACCTATATTGAATTGCTTATCTTCCCAGTGTGGGTGGGTGAGGAGATAAGAAGGGAAAAAATCTGGAACTCAACATTTTAAAAACAAATGTCTAAAAAAATTGCTTTTTACATGCAAGTGGAAAATAAGATATACAGGCACTGGGGTAAAGAAATCCATCTTGCCCTACTAGAAAGTTAGGAGTGTGGGATGAGGGAAGACATAAGAGGGAACAGATTGGGAAAGGGGTATTCAGTAGGCTTGCTATTTTGGGTTGGGGGCAGGGGAAAGTTGGGGAGAAAAATTTGTAACTCAAAATCCTGTGGAAATGAATGTTGAAAACTAAAAATAAATAAATAAATTGGAAAAAAATAGAAAAACAACTTTTAAGGCAGTGACTTGAGGAGAAAAAACAGGATCATCAAAAGCAAAATAGTGAAAGCCTCAGGTTTCTAGAATTGGGTCAAATGTGTCCAGTTGTAAAGAACAAAAGAATCTAAAAAATATAGGCCACCTCTTTTCCAGTATGTGTTAAAATTATAATTGGAGATACACCCTCCGAATTCTCCATTTGTATGATCACATTTACAATTATACATTACACATTATATATTGATCCAACAATGGCATTTCCATATTATAAAATTCATTTTTAAAGTTTGATTAGTTGGATGATGTATCTGACTATTCCCACCTTCTTTACACAGGATCTGTGAGCCACATGAAGAGGAAGATCAAAGTTGATGGGGCTTACTTAAATCTAGAGGCAATAATTTGAAATTACATTGCAAACAACCTATCTCATTAACTTTTTGACAAGATCTGTATCAAAGATAGTTTGGTAATATAAGGCCATAGTGAGAAACAATCCTTGAACTTCTTTTGGTGTGGGAAAATATGGTAAATATCACTTTTAATTTGGTTTTGAAAATTTCTTGACAAATCATTCTTAGTTGCAAAATAGTACCAAGCAGTTTTATATGAGGGTTTCCATGAACTTTCTTAGATTATAAAGAGGACTTTATTCCTGTTACCTTTGGGAACCATTAGATGAAAGCTTGGAAAACCTCTTCAAATAGAAATGTCAAAGTGAAGAAGCAACAATGTTAATTATTCCTGATCACTAACACTGTAGTTTTAATTAGGTCATCTTTTTACCCAGATTTTTAGATCATGTGCTTCAGGAAGAGCTTAACAAGGTTAGTAAAATGCCAGCTAGGAAGCCCATAATTCTAGTCCCCATACTAGGCCCCACAAATGGCCTCAGAAACCTAGCATAAAGGTATATCCACTTGTACAAACTTGCCCCTCACCCGCCTATGTAGATAGCCTGGTGATCAAGGCATAACCACAACAAAAAACTACTCCATTAACCTATCCTGCACTTGCCTATGCAAAAATCCTAGAGATCAAGGTGTAACCACAACATAAAACTACCCCCTTAGCCTGCATGCCCCCCTTTAGTTTACATCCCTATGTAGTAACAGTTGCCTTGTTAATCATTTGTTTTAACAATTGTAACCATCTATTGAAATGTATAAAAGTTTACCTGACAAACTGCTCTGGGCTGTCTTCCTTTGGTTTTTGACTAAGAAGGCAGACCCCAGCTGGTGAATAAACACTCTTAAAAATATTTAATTGGCTTGCTGTCTTGTGTCAATCTCGATTGTCCAGAACAGTATAAAGACACTGGCAGAGAGTGTGAATAATGAATATTCATGCAGATAGCCCATTAACCAAAGTAATTCCTCTCACCCCTGTGTTCAGGCTTATCTGACCCCCAGATGTAACCAGAGTGTTGAAGGGTGCCAGTGCTTGGGTCACATTTACTTTAAGTATCTAGCTCATTTTATCTCCATTAGTATGTCTCCACAGTTCCCCAACATCACATCGGATTGAGAAAGGGTAGGCTGACTAAATATAGTTGGATGTTAACAATTAAACTATATGCCTATGGCACATCACGATGTGTAGTTTTCCATACTCAGATAAGGCCAAAGTTGAGACTGAGGGAAATTGTGAAATAAACAGATCACGTGCTTCCTGGAGACAATCTTGCATGAGTGAATAATATTTTTATACTATCAATAGTATTATGCATATACATATATATGTATATGTATATATATATATATATATATACACACACATATATATATTAAAACAACTTTGTGACTTTATCTAAATTCCTAAAATCTGCAAGTTTGATGTGTATATCAATCATTTAGCAGGATTCTATTGAGTCTAAAATCAAGGTAGTTCATTTTTTGATGAGAGCAAAGGGTGAAGGATGATGGGGCCCATTAAAATTTATAGTATCTGTGGGTTACTAGATAGGAATGCCAATTCAGGCTAACACATGATGGAGTTATACATAACATTGAAAACCTGGGATAAGCATGAAGACCATAGGGCAGCTGAGAAACCAAGGTCTCCCAAAGTGAGGCAAAGAAAAGGAAGCTGGTAATAATCTTTTAAATACTTTCCCAAATAAGGGATGTTCAATGTGACCCATTATAAAGGGTGCATGATAAAATACAAAGAAATTAGAAGTAGGAAGACCATAAGTAATTCACCAAATCCAGGGGCTCTGCCTGCTGCTTTCTAGGTGGGTAACCATAGACACAATTTATCTATATCTTGATCGTCAATTTCTTCAACTATTTAGCAAGTATATTATCTTCACTATGTACCTCACAGGGTTATCATAAATATCAGTTAAGATATATGTTCCATACTATGTAAACTTTAAAACATTGTACAAATAGATACTACTATTCTAGCAATTTTTCATTATTCATTGATAGCAGGCTAATCCTGTAAAGGCTAGTGACCTCATTAAGGGGAAAGAGAAAATATTTATATTAGAGATAGCACAATTTGAATGATCACATCATAATCACAAACTATATTCAAAGTTGGAAGGGATTATGTGTCAGTAATTTCACTTTTTGTTCATGT
Source organism: Gymnobelideus leadbeateri (assembly GCA_011680675.1). NCBI lineage: Eukaryota > Metazoa > Chordata > Mammalia > Diprotodontia > Petauridae > Gymnobelideus > Gymnobelideus leadbeateri. The sequence goes on from WOXC01004926.1 coordinate 43,065, forward strand.
TAAAAATCTTTAAGGACTGACATTTTAGACAACATATACTTATTTATAAATATATGCATGCATTTGTATAAAAGGGGATGTAGATTAGATCATATTTACAAACTGCTATGAATATGCTGTGATGATCTAAAATTTCACTTGTCAAAGTATTTCTAATAGCTAATTTCAAGAATTAGCAGTATGGCATATAAACAAGGAAAGAAAGTAACAAAACAAAAATTAGTTACATCACTATTCTTTGAAAATCTACCTCTGTGTAGTAGAACCAAGGATATCCAGTCAGTTTGATCAAAAGCTGTGTTTGAAAACATGCCATTAGAATTCAGTATCCAAATCAATATAGTCAAAGCTTCCTTTAACTTTAATGCAAGCAAATGATGCCTTTTTCTTGCCAAAAATATTCTCTCTCAATCTCTCCTCTCTCTCTCTCTCTCTCTCTCTCTCTCTCTCTCTCTCTCTCTCTCTCTCTCTCTCTCTCTCATACTTTCTTGATAGATACATATAGATATATAGATATTGATATATCCTATCTGTAGTTAAAGTTGTTCTAGCAATCTATATACTGATTTTTTCCATCTACTTATCTATTCCTTTTTTAGCTACAGCAGTCAGTTTATCTATTTAGTTTTGTTAGTCTTTGTGCCTGTCTATCCCCCACTATATTTATCCATCTATCTATAGTTCTGCAGTCTTTTTATTTGGTTAACTAGTTAACTGTCTAGCCTAGCCAGAAAAAAGAAGAAACACACACACACACACACACACACACACAATCCATCAATCAACCAAAAAACAAGGCAAAATTTTGTGTTTCATCAACCAATTACTCCCATGACTCTCTTCTTTCTGTTTATGGAGAGAGCTGGAACTAAAGTGCATATGAAAGTCATTACTTTCTTTATAAGAAGTCTTTTTGTGTATATACCCCTCTCCCTTCTTCTAAGTTTCTAGACTTCTGGCAAAACTCAGAAATGTATGCCAGCTCATGATTCCTCTCTCAAAGAAATTCTTCAAAGAGCTACTGGGTATCCAAAGTAAGCCAAGCCAGGTTCCACAATGATCTCAGAATTCATCCCTGTGCATGCCAGCATATAAAATGTAGAATCCTTTGTAGGAGTAATATCCTGTCTTAGTTGATTTTGAATTAGACTGAGCTATCTCTAGATAAAATGGAATTTTATGACTCAGTGCCTAAACTGGCTGGCCAACTGTTTTCTCAACTTGACTAATGCTAGCATATATGTTTATTTTAAAATATGGTATTATCAACACAGACCTGCATAGTATATTCTCAAAAACAGAGCTTAATTTTTGTTTTATGTTAGCTATTTTTTTTTATGTTAGAAGTTGTGTTATGCGATTTCATTTTCTTGTGTATCTCTAAAAATAGAACATTAGGAGGAATACTAACAAACTTGTTAGACAAAGAACCTCTATTTTAGTTATTGTAGTAAAAACTTATGGAGTTAAAGTTATATTATTGGTATTTTCCTTTTCAGCCAGGAGATTGGTAAAGGGAGATAGTGTGTCAAGCCTGGAATTTCCAAAACCACTCCTCAAGGTGATAGAAAAAGGTTGACTTTTAACTATTTGGTAACAGAATAATTTTTTTCAGAAGTTACTTAATAGGAGAATATCATTATTTTCTGGAATGAGAAGTGATCCTTTGGAGGCTCATTTAGGATAAACTTATCCTCAGATCTTTATCCCTCCCCGTTTTAACTGCATCCTTATATATACACTTCTCAGGATTACTATGTCTTAGGCAGAGAAAGTAGAGAATTAATTTTCCATTTGGATAAAGGGTCCATAATACTGTTGTTCCCTTTAACAATCTAGTGAAACCTATGGACTTCCTCTCAGAATAATATTTTGCTATTGTGTTTTGCTATTGTTTATGTTTGTCTAACAACTTATAGGTGAACAGGGTTAAGAGGCTTGCTCAGAATCACACAGTTGTTCTGGGGCCAAATTTGAGCTCAGATCTTCCTGACTCTTGGCCTAGTGCTGTATCTACTGCACTGCCTAGATGTCCTTAAGAGCATTAAGATAACAGGTAAAATGTCTTCTTTAAGAAATAGCCAGTAGGACAGTTATAGCAGTCATAGAATTCATAAAAGGTTTAAGTGAACAATAGAAAGGAGACAGATTATGAAAAGCTTTAAATACCAAAGTGAGTTTTTTTTTTTATTTGATCCTAGAGGTAAGCCGGAAGTACAAAAACTCATTGAACAAAAGAAGTGACACACTCAGATATATTCTTTAGAAAAAATTACTTTAGCAGCTCAGTGAAGGCTAGATTGTATTTGGGAAAGACTTGAGGGGATAAATAATAAAGCTTTGATCTAAGCAGGATGGTGATCTAAACTAGTCTTGTGTCTATTTAAGTGGAGAGAATGGGATATTCATAAGAGATGCAGCAAAGGTAAAAATGGCATCCAGTTCGACATACCCAAGGGGTAACTGGCAATGCATGTTAGTTTCAGAGAAATCTGAGAGTAGGATATGCAGATCTTTGACTCACATTCATAGAGATGATTATGAAGCCCATGAAGGCTAATGAGCAAGTGAGACAGCTTAATACAAAAAGTGAAGGGGACTTATGCCAGGAGATGTCAAAGGTTATTGAATATGATGAGGATTGGAAGATTGAGAAGGTGCAGTTGGACAGGTGGGAGGAAAACATGAGTATGGCAGTGTCTTGAAAAATCTATTTCTCTATAATGAGGCACAACTGTGAGAGGCTGTTTTTCAACTTGTTGCACAGAGGTGCCACTGTGTGTCTCAAAGGGAGGAAGAATAGTATCTCTAACCACTACTCCTATCTTTCTCCAAAGGGAAATTTCAGTTCCTGCCAGGAGGGAAAGGAAGCATGTGGGGGCAGAAGCCATTATATTCTCTTCAGAGAGGTGGAAAGAAAGGTTACCTTTCTTCCCCAAATATTATTAGTTTAGGGCATATTATCAATTTCAATTTTACTTCTGATAACTGTGTCATTACCAAGAGGAAGCAGGACCCCAAGTTCTATATCCAAGACAACTCCCTTCCCAACAAATGCCTGTTCTGCCATGAATGCACATAGCAAATAGCAAAGAAACACATTTATCCAAATCATAGCAAGACAGAAATCAGAGAAGGTATATTTTGGTGAATATATACCAGATAATACAGAATGAAAGCACTTTCCCATTGAGTGTGAGGTAGCTCACTTTTGCCAAGAGACAGAAACCCATATCTCAGCAAACTGGAAATTTCCATAAATTCTATGGCAGCAGGTTCAGGATAGTGATGGAAACTGTGAGATCCTCTCATGTCTTGTCAGTGGATTTTCTTTCAGCAACTGAAGTGGAGTTTGCCTCTTCCATTTTTCTTCTTTAAGCTGAAAGTGAGAGTGGAGCAGAGCAACTGGAAACTTGAAGACAGATAAGAACTAAAGCTCCCCTGCTCTCTCCAATTTTGCCCCAACCCTTCCACAGGACAGGACATTCATCTTCTACAATTGGAAGAGAGTCTCATAACAATAGGCTTTGGGAGTGGGATTTTCTACTGATCATTTGTCTATCTGCCTATCATCTTGTTATTGCTATTTCTATCTCTGCAGATTTAAAGAAAATCTGTAGAGATTGATATAGTTGTGCTTTTGTATACACATTTGATATATTCATATGCAAAATTCCATATCAGTACCCTAGAAAGAGAAAATATTCCAAAAATTGTGTATCCAAAACCTTTGTTGTTGTTGTTGAGTAATTTCAGTTATATTTAACTCCTTGTGACCTCATTTGTTTTTGTTTGTTTGCTTGTTTTGGCAAGGATACTGGAGAAGTTTGCCATTTTCTTCTCCAGCTCATTTTACAGGTGAAGAATAGGGGCCAACAAGGACAAGTGACTTGCCCATGGTCACACAGATAGTTAGTGTCTGAGGCCAGAATTAAATCCAAATTATCCTGCCTCCAGAGCCAGGACTCTATGCAGTGTACCACCTAGCTGCTCTTCCATCACCCATGAGTCTTATTCTGATTGTCCCCAAATTCCAGAAGTCACAGTTGAAATGTATATAGAGATAAATCATAAATTTAAATCAGATAAAACTTTAAAATTCCCTAACATTTACATATTTCCAAATGTGAAATGAGTGACTTCAGACAGTAGTGGATTCCATCTCCTTGGAGGTATTTGAGAAAAAGCTGGATAATCATTTGGTTATTATGGCATAGAGGTGAATTTTAGAAGCAAATAAACAATTTGGAAGAAACTTAATAGAACATTCAGTTCAGGGTCTTCACTTTGCTAATGAGGTAGCAGAGTCCAAAAAGATTAAATGACTTGCCCAAGATAGCATGCTTTAATGGGCACTTTCCACTACAGAAATAAGCATAAGTGGACCTCTGCAAGCTGCAGAATGCCCAAGAACAGTAGAGATCTACTCATTATAACTAGAGCAGATAATGTGGGGAAGATTTATGGATTTTGAATATTATTCTCATTTTACAGTAACTGAGAAAGTATTAGTACAGAATATTTTAGGTCTATCATAACATTGGGGTCACTTTGCAATAACAGTTCTGGTAATGGGTTTCCTCATCCCTTGCACCTGAGTAAACAGGATTTTCTAATACATCTTTTCCTCTTAGCTTAATACTAAAAGAGGGAGGAGCCTTGAAGTGAATGAGGGATTTTTATTAAAATGACAAATGAGAATTGAAATTGTAAGTTCTCTGATGATCTCTGTCTAGTGGCAATCATCTGTCATTGCTTAGAATAATTTGTGCAGATATATTGTTTCACTTCTACGGCTAATTTTATCTTCTTATTCATGAAAATCCAATTAAGTTCATTTTTAATTGTGTGAAATTGAGCATAAAAATTGATTTAAAATACACAGCTAAGGTAAAGTTAAGCCTCTCTAATGCTGGTACTTTTGCGAGGAATAGGTTACAACTTTTATCCCTCAAACTCTGATATTAAAGTATGGAAAGAAAATTCAGTCTATTCCTTTGATTCACTATTCTATTCCTCAGCCAGTAGCAACTAGTTTTGAGGACTGCTGCTTTATAATGCAAATTAAAATCTGGTATAGCTAGTCCACCTTCCCTAGCATTTCTTTTCATTAATTCCCTTGATATTCTGGACTTTTGTTCTTCCAAATGAATATTGTTACTATTTTGTAGCTCTATAAAGTAGGTTTTTTTTTTTGGTAAATTGATTGGTATGGCACTAAAAATATAATTTAATTTAGGTAAAATTGTCATTTTTATTATATTAGCTCGACCCAGCCGTGAGCAATTGATGTTTTTCCAATTAGTTAAATCTGATTTTATTTTTGTGAAAAGTGTTTGAACTAAGATTATGAGGGAAGTGGAAATTGGGAAAGAATTTTTACAACCTATGTTTCTGATAAAGGACTCATTTTTAAAATACACAGAGAATTGAGTCAAATCTATAACAATACAAGTAATTTCCCAATTGATAAATGGTCAAAGAATATAAACAGGCAGTTTTCAGAGGAAGAAATTAAAGATATCTATAAGCATATGAAAAAATGCTCTAAATCACTATTGGTTAGGGAAATGCAAATAAAAACAACTCTGAGGTACCACATCTCACCAGTCAGATTGGCTATGATGACAATACAGGAAAATGACAAATGCTTGAGAGGATGTGGAAAAATTGGGACACTAATGCATTGCTGGTGGAATTGTGAACTGATCCAACCATTCTGAAGAGCAATCTGGAATTATGCCCAAAGGGCTATAAATAATTTCATACCCTTTGACCCAGCAACACCACTTCTAGGGTAGTTTCACAGAGACATCATAGAAGAGGGAGGAAGACCCATGTGTACAAAATATTTATAGCAGCTCTTTTGTGGTAGCAAAGAATTGGAAATTAAGATGGTGCCCATCAATTGAGGAATGGCTGAACAAGTTGTGGTATATGCATGTGATGCAATACTATTGTGCTATAAGAAACAAGGAGCAAATGGACTTCATATTTACCTGGAGAGGCTTATACAAACTGATGCTGTGTGAGAAAAGAAGAAGCAGGAAAAATTTGTACACAATGACAGGCACAAAGTATGTTTGACAACCAACTTTGATAAATTGGACTCTTCTCAGCAATGCAGGGTTATAAGTCAACCTCAAAAGACTCGTGATGGAAAGAGATGTCTACATCCAGAAAAAGAATTGAGTTTGAATCCAGATTGAAGCAAACTACCTGGTCTTTTTCTTTTTCTGGTTTGGTTTTGTTTCCTCTTTCCCATTGTTCATTCCATCTGATACAATCCTTCTTTTTAACCTGACTAAAGTCTAATATGAAAGTATTTGCAGATCCTATAGTTGATCGTATGCTGTCATGGGGGGGGGGAGGGAGAGAAAATTTGAAACTCAAGGAATTGTCGAGTTGAATCTTGGAAAATAAAAGTAAACAAACAAATCAATAAAGACCAAAAAGAAAAAGAAATTAAAAACATTTAAAAATGGAAATAAAAGAAAACAAAAGGAAAATTCAGACTCACAATAATATGTAAGGTTCCAAGGTACTATGATAATTAGCTGTTTAGAAACCATTTGTTTTTACTTCTTCAGGGCTAAATTTTGGATTGCTTAGACTTGCTTTATATTCAGTGTAGCTGGAGAAATAAATAGAACCAAAGTGCTTTTATTACCTGAAGGCAAAGTCATTCCAGCTAGTATGTAGGTCATCAATATCTTTCAGAGCAAATATTTTAAGTTGATCATTGAACATTAAAGCCCACTTCCATTCTGTGAATGCAAGTTTTAAAATAGTTTTTCATCGGTGATATCCTGGAAGTTCATCAGAAAATAACTCTTTGTAGTAGAAAAGATTTTGGATGAGAATTAATAGTTCTAATCATAAAAATGAAGACAAAATGAAAGAGAGAGAGGCAATAGGATAGTTTTATACAAGTGCCCAAGATAGTGCCCAGGATAGTTTTATATAAGAACAGATACCTATGAGATTTAACTAAAGAGACCAAAATGTTGAGCTTGCTTTGAGACCTCTTTCTTGTGAACACTATTTGTCACTACCATTTGCACGCAACTGGTGTGGCTTACCATAATACATCTTGAAAACAAAGGCATATCTTCAGGAGGTTACTGTTTCCCTCAGAAATCACTGAGGTATCAGATAGGTTTATACCATTAGCACATTAATTAAAATATCAAAGATTTCCTACATCTCTAGAATTTTATAAATCTATTTTTACTTTTCCTATTTTATTTTTACCAGATTAATTCATTTTTACCTCAGAAGGCAAAGACACATTCTAATAAGTATGAGATATAGGGAGAGGTGGCATGTGGTAGTAGCTAGAAAGGAAGCATCTGACTTAACATGACTTTGACTCACCAAGACTTCTTCATTGTAAACAAATTACAAGTCCAAATGTATGTGTGAAAAAAATAGACAGGGCAAGGGAGGGAAGATATAGAAATGAAGACTTTATAGAGAACAACCCAATATACATAGATATACAAAGCAATTAAGTCAGGATTCAGGGGGTTGGATAAATAATAAAATCTACTTTTTTTACCCAATATTTAATAGCCAACATTTTATATAAATACATTAAGTATTAAGTCAGTGACACCTAGCAACTTAAAAATTAAGCCATAAAATTTAAGAATTTGAAGCCGGGTATATTGAAGTACATTTTGAGATTTAGAATGGCATAGTGGAACTGGCCTTGTATTTAGAATGACCAGAATTTAAGTTCCATCACTAATACATATTAGTGCTATTTGGTGAGTTATTTAACTTTTTGATTCTCTAGACAATTCTTTAAGATTTTAATTTTCAGAAGAGATATGAAGTTACTTTGGTTGATGAAGTTTCTTTAACTAGGAGTTCTCTATGCCAATAAAATGATAGAACTCTTCTAAAAATAAGGAGTGTGGTACATCTCACAGGTTCTCAAACTCAAATAGTTAGGAAAATAGTGAAGGCATAGGCTCCTAATTACTTCCATTTGAAGCAAGTTCAGTCAGACATATAGGAGTTTCTGACTGGGGGTCACTGATATGAACATTAATACCTGGAATGCTGAGATTCAACTTTTGAAGCAACTTGAAAGTATGTATCTCACCATCCCTTAAAAAGGAAATAGACTTGATTCATCATGGATGTCTGAGGTATTTTTTAGTTTTTCCTACTTCCATGTTTTATATCTTATGGTCCTTATAGCATCAGAGACTAACACTGACAGTCCTTGATTCTGGATCTATAAAAGGACCTTCTTATCTACCCATGTAAAGAATCTATTAGGGAGATACTAAATTAGGTACTTAATCTCTGAATTCATACCTTTGTGGAAAGCATTGGGAAGAGATCACATTAATTTTATTTCCTCAAGGTCAATTATGAATAAGATAGCACTTTATCATTAATAAAAATGAGGTCATAAATACACCATTTAAATTATATGGACAAACATTCTTTGTTCTCAAAGAGGACCAATCATATCATGAGAAGGATGTCTTGATTCCGGTCTGAATTGTATTTAAATGAATCAGAACTGTACAAAGATATGTGTGCATATGTGTATACACATATATATGTGTGGCACAAATACATGTGTGTATATGTATAGATGTGTATATATTTATTTCAATGCAGAGCATTAAGTATATATGGGTGTATTTTCATAGCAATACAAGCTTTCCCTACTAAAATCATACATATAAAAGCTATATGTTTATTTACATAAGGAATAAATTGATACTTAACCAAAAGCAAAATTATATATGCAAACACACATGTAGCATCATTTTCAAATCCTAAATTAGGATAATTTCAAGTATATATTGTATCAAAAACCTCTACCCATTTTTTACTGATGAGAGTGATCTAAATAAATGATCTTGGAATTCTTTTAAAAGGGGTATGTACCCATAATTATTCCCTTTACTGATTGTCTTAGCAGATACCACCAACTATTTCCTTTAAGTGATTTCCTTAAATAAATTAAAATTTAATATGAAATAGAAGAAAAAATAAAATATGTATGGTTGCTTGTTGCTTTTTGAAAGAGATCAAAAAGATGTGGTGTGGGCGGGGAGGAGGTTGTTTTGCGAAGAACTTGGACAACTGTTTTTATAGGGAAAAGAAGGAAGGAGGGATTATGGAAAGATATCTTTAAGTTATAAAAATTTTATTTTGGTTGCTTCATATATCAATGTATGCTGAATCTGTAAGGCTGATCAACAAACATGTTTTTATTGTCATTTTGTTTTATTTTGTTTTAAATCCCAGGAAAAGGTCAGATTAACATTGGGGATTGGAGCAGTAACAAATAAGGAGAATAAACAAAGGTCTAATATTGGAGATCATATTTAAAGTGAAATATAAAAGGAAGGAATGATTCCAAGAAGTAGAGGTGAGAAAGGAGAGCATTCAAGACATATAGGATAACCTCTCCAAAGTCCTGGAAGGCAGGAGATGAAATGTTGCTCATGAGGAAATGCAAACAGTCTCACTTTGTGGGGACACAAAGTACATGAAGAAAAATATGAAATTGACCATGAAGAATAAGTTACTTTAATTCAATCATTCTAGACAATGCTAGTCTCAGTTTTGGACCAAAATATAGGCATAATAAATTAGATATAAGTTAGGCTTCATTTTCCCTTTACTATATATTTAAGAACCAGAAGAATTCTGAACTAATTCATATCCCATGTTTTATCTGATAAAATTCAGGGTCTTCACACTCATAATAAAAATCTACTCTAAATCTGCATCCAGGAAAGTTTAGATGAATTTTCTATTCAGTAATCAAGTACTGCTGACTTGGTTGCCTCAAGGGAAAAATGCTAAACAGGATCTTATAGGCAGATACTGGATGCAAATGCAATGCATTACTTTTGGACCTCTGCACTTGATTTCGAACATGTCAGCTCACTGGGCTGTGCTGGAGTGTAGGCAAAGATGAATGAACCATTTGGACTTCAAACTGATCTATATGACAGCAATTCACAAAAGTGATTTTCATTCAGTGAGATTGCATTTTCCCTTTCTGTTTTAGTAAAGCAGGAAAAAAAGGGAGATGTAGCAAAGCAATTCCTTATTATATTGATCAGACATTTGACATTAGAAATCTCTAACCTTTAACCTTTCCTTTTACAAAAATCTGTCAACCCCTCAGTTATACATGAAATGAATGTGTATTTCAGTAGAGACAATGGTCATTTTCATTACCATCACTATAAAAGAAAATTCATATATTTTAAAGCCCTCTATAAATGGTTATTTAAAAATACAAAATGTGATTGATCACCAGGCAGAGGAGCAGATATGAAAACTGGGAGATGAAGATGGAATACAAATACTTAATCATAAGTGGAAAAAAGAATGAAATCAGAAGATAACTATATTCTGCTTTGAGATAATAGTCTTTCATGTGTGAATGAGTCACTTAGGATATCTAACATGGGAATATAAATCTAGTTGCAGTTCAAATACAGTTTTCTCCCCAAGTAATATACTTGTTTAGAACTAGAAGCTTTTAGTTTAGAAAGTCTAATTTAGAGTAGGTTGATATTTCAGGAATTTCTACTTCACATCAATCAAAGCACATCATTTCACCATACCTTCTTTATCTCCACCCCCCAAAGTATATCTTATGCCATAAATTAAAGATAGGACCATAAAGCATTCTGAAAACTTTCTGAGAGGATGTCCAGATACCATGGTAATAGAGGCCTCATGTAAATATAAAAAAGATTAAAATTTGTGACTATGCTCAAATTCATTCCAGCATATTCTAGAGATAGAAAATTATTTTAAAATATTTAGCATCTGGTGTTGTACTAGCTTCTTATACAACTAGAGTGCTGAAAATCACTTGTATATTCCAACAATATGTTAAATTGTACCTTAAGATGATCTCATTCAGGAAAAAAAATATGACTTGTTTTTCCTAAATCTTTTTCAAAACTAAAATGATAATAAAATGATTCCTTTAGGTTATACATTTAAAGCATTGACTATAGGCATAGCTGAAATGTTTATCAAATCCGGGGATGACCTAGCAGGGCAAGTAACACATTGTATGGAAGATTTGGAACTCCCAAGAACTCAATAACTTGGAACAATGGTTAAAATCTAATTAGATGAAATTTGATTGTTTCAATGCCTCAGTCCATGAACCAATCAACAGTCATTAATTAAGCAAAGAGATACTAGATATTGTGTTTGGGATTAGAATTTTTTTTAATGAAACAGACTGTCCTCAATAAACTTAGATTTAGCTGATGGAGACCCCATGAATACACACAACTCCAAAACCTACTGACATAATACAAGGTATTTTCTTTTGTTGTTGTTGATTGTTTTTGGAAGGGGAGGCATTAACACATGGAAAAGTCTCATGCAGAGGGTAATATTTCAGCCATGCTTTGAAAGAAACTAAGTAGCAGAGATTTGGAGGGAGTGCATTCCAGCCTTGGGTGTCAGTCTTTGCAAAAGAATGAACACATAAAGAAGACAGGTAGTGTGCTAAGTGGATAATGCAAGCAAATGAGACACTCCCTGCTTGCAAGGATCTCACATGTGGGGTAAGACAAGATTAATAATAATAAGGATTCTAGAAAGCAGAAGAGGGGAAAAGTGAGGAAAGGCACACGAGAAACAATTCAGTGGGGAGAAGAGGAAGAGTCTAGACAGAATTAAGGTGCATGAAGATGTAGACTATTCTTTCTAATTATGAAATTTTGATGTCCTATAAAATGTCGACTTCTTTCATACTCTCTCTATAGCAATCTATTGTCAATAGGTGGATAATCTCTCAAATCCACTTCTTCATTACCTCTTATATTCCCTGTTCTTTTCTCAAACTTTCCATCACTCCAGTTTGTCCCCCTCCTCCATTGAACACCATCTTCTGTTCAAATTTTCTAGAAATTTTCCCTGAATTTTTATAACATTCCATATCTCATAATATTTTGTGTGCATAACTAGTGTCCATGTTGTGTTTTTCATCTTTAAATTCATACCCCAGGTACCTCAAGACCGAATATGATGATAATCTGTTGAATAGACTAATATTCTTCACTGAGTTGGAAGAAGGGTATATTCAAGCAAGCAAGAATCCACCCCCAAAGAACCGAGAGTAGTTTGACTTTGGTGGATATCTGCTCTAGAACAGGAAACCACATGACAAGAAGAGGAGATTGCCTTTACTTGAGAGAAAACTCCTAAAGGAGACCTGGTGTGCAAAGAACAGAGAAATACAGGGCAGTCAGAATGGGACTTTCTGTCCCTCATGCTGAAAACAAGAAGCAAATGTCCATAGTGTTCATATTCAAATTGCAAGTGTTCCTGGTACTCTTCCTTAGTCAAGCCTCTGACTTCAATGATAACAATCACTGTGGATGAGTTGAGTCCCCAAATGGGTGCAAAGATGCAATCTGTCAATCAGGATGGTGAGAAACTGCATTGTGAGCCAGATCCAGGAAAAGGGTAAAGAGAGAGAGAGAGAGAGGCCAATGGTAGCAATTAAAAAATCTGGTGGCACAGAGAAAAAATATTATATATATATATATATATATATATATGTATATATATATATATATACATTATAATATATAATCCACCCCAACATATATTTTTTTTCAGATTCAATATGACTTACTCTATATAGAATCATTGGATCATAGATGCAGAGGTGAAAGAAAACTAAGTAGGTATCAAGTCTAACCCCCCACATTTTTATATAAGAAAACTGAGGACCAGAAAAGTGACTTTGCTCACAGCCATATAGGTACTGAATAAGAAGAATTACAAACATGCAACTTATTTCCCTCAAATGGCATAAGGTTTGCAAAACAGAATGCATGACTCTTTGTAGACCCTATATAAACACTTATGCCCTTCCCCTTCCCTCCTAAACTCTTTTCTATTCTGACACATTGAGAGGGAGGAGGTTTCTTTTCCATAAGATGGTCAGAGAAAATTTTAATTTAATTTGTAAGATAAATTGTGTGGCCGTAGGATGATCATCTGTTTCCTTTAAATATGGAAAGCTAATGCTGAGAGAAAATCACTCCAGATGCAGACTGGAGATTAGAGACTTGTCTGTTTTTATTAATTTTGAGGCACCTAGCATTCTAGTAGGCTATATTTACTCCTATTCCAATTTTGAATACAAACATGGGCCTTCCTTTTTTCTGTAACTCAGATCTCTACAAAATAAAGCAGTCTAGCACAGTGAGGAACAGTGATCTCCTACTCATGTGTTACAGAGAGCTTAATGAGACTACTATATGAGTAGTTTGGTTATAATGCCACTTGGTGAGCAAACCAGATTGCTTACTGGTTAATTAATCAAATAATACCTTGGCTTCTATGAGCTTAAGAAAAGAGGAATGTGAAAATCTTATCACCTCAAGTATTACATGGGATATCCATAAAATGCACTTAGAGTTTATAATTATGTGATACATGTGTACTTATAGTATCCCTCCAAACCCACTCCCCTTGATAATATAAAATATTTGAAGACAAGAACTATATAGACTGTAGTCTTTATATTCCCAGAACCTTGTACATACTAGGTACCTAATAAAGGCCTTAATTTGAGTACTTACATGAACAAAAACATTAAATCAAAATTCACAAATATAAAACTGGAGGAAATGTACAAGCATAGTTTTAAGTACTCAAAATTGACTTTTTTGATGCAATTAATTAAAAAAAATCTCCCATCCCATTCTATAATTCTTATAGTGATTAAAAAAACACAAATTTTTTTCTTGTTCTTTTGTTTCAGTTGTGACTGACTCCTTGTGACCCCTTTTGTTTGTATTTACTTATTTGGAAAAGATAATGGAGTGTTTTGCCATTTTCTCCTCTAATTCATTTAAAGATGAAGAAAATGAGACAAACAGAATTAAGTTACCCAGGTTCACACAGCTGGTAAGCATCTGATGCTTAGCATTTAGTCTTTCAGAGTGGTATAATTTACAGATTTGGCACACATTTCCATTGATGATATTGTGCCCACTGTGGCTACACTGTTTAGGCACAGATTTAAATAAAGACACAAAGAAAAACCTTTTATTGGTGAAATTTTGTGATTTTATCTTTTCTAGGTATTTTTCCATATCTTCCTAGTATATCTAACTTCCTGTGCTGACTATATCTTCCATGATCATAACCAGACACATTTATTTCTCACTTTCTTTTAAAATATACAAAGAAGCCTACTCACAAGGAACTCAATGAATGATTTAGGCTATTTCCATATATATTGTTTTGTATTTAGGCTCTATTATAGGCTTAAGATATTTTTTTGAAAAGTCAAAGTTATTATTGGATATCCCCTCTTCCCCATCTATTCTTTGCTTAACAGAATATAAATGAGGTCAAGAAATATTCACAAAAAAGAATTCATATTAAAGAAGAGAGTTTTCTCCAATTCTCATTTTCAACATTTTTCTTTGAATCAAATAATTGAAACTCTGATTCTTTTTTTTAACAAATGCTTTATTAACTTCTGTTTTACATCATTCATTTCCGCCAGATTTTGAGTTACAATCATTTTCCCCCCGTTATTCCCCTACCCAACCTCCCAGAATAGCAGTCCAACAAGATATCGCTTCCTCCAATCTGCTCTTTCCCATACCTCCTCCCATACCCCCTTCAACTTTTCCATTAGAGGAAGGTGAATCTTTGTGTTCCAATGCCTGCACATCTTATCTCCCAATTATAAGCAAAAGGGTATTAATAATAGTATTTATATATATTTGAAACATTTAATCTTAAGACATCGAATTTCAGATCCATTTCCTTCCTCCCTTGTCACCCATTCCCTCTGGGGAGATAAGTAATTCAGTATATGTTGTACATGTCTAGCTATGCAAAACATTATCAGAGTAGATATATTGTACAAGACTGCTTATAATTCCCTCCCACTCATCCCACCCCCCACCTGGTCCATTCCCTACATGATCCTGTCCCTCTTCTATAGTGGGTACTTCTAACCTCCCCTCCCCCCAAGGATACCCCCCCCCCCCATCAATCATCCCTCCTCTTATCCCCCTTCCCCCTCCTCTGCTGCAGGTTGAGATATCCCATTTAGTATGTATGTCATTCTCTCCCTGAACCAAATTCAATGAGAATGTGGATTTGCCTTTTTTTTCCCCTTCCTATTCTCCCCCTCCCTTTCAACCACTTCCCCTTGCTTCTTCTACATGGGATAGTTTACCCTACCCTGTCTTTCCCCATCTCCTCTTGCCACTTTCCTCTCTCACCTCATAATTTCATACCTTGAGTATTCTCCATTCCCAACAAATTCAGACTATGCCCTCTTTCCATATACACACACATTCACATATGTATTCATATGACCACACACCCTTCTTCCATTATTTTCATAGTGAGAAAGATTTCATCACTCACAGTTATTGTTTTTCCATATAGGAATGTAAATAGTTCAACTTTGATAAGTTCCTTTTGATTTCTTTTCCCTGATTACCTTCTCAGGCATCTCTTCCTTCTTGTGTCTGGATGTCAAATTTTCTATTCAACTCTGGTTTTTTCCTCAAGAATGCTTGAAAGTCCTCTATTCCACTGAATGACCATATTTTCCCCTGAAATAAAATACTCAGTTTTGCTCGGTAGGTGACCCTTCGGCTCATTCTCAGTTCTTTTGCACTCTGGAATATCATATTCCATGCCCTTCGATCCCTCAGTGTAGAAGCTGCCAAGTCCTGGGCTATTCTGATTGTGTTTCCACAATATTGAAATTGTTTCTTCCTGGCTGCTTGTAGTATTTTCTCCTTGATCTGGGGATTCTGGAACCTGGCTATAGTATTCCTGGGAGTTTTCTTTTTTGGATCTTTTTCAGGAGGTGATCTGTGGATTCTTTCAACCTCTATTTTGCCCTCTGGATCTAAAGCATCAGGGCAGTTTTCCTTGAGAATTTCTTGAAGGGTGATTTCTAGGTTCTTTCTTTGATCATGGCTTTCAGGTAGTCCAATAATTTTTAAATTGTCTCTCCTGGATCTATTTTCCAGGGCAGTGGTTTTTCCCATGAGATATTTCACATTGCCTTCTAATCTTTCATTTGTTTGGATCTGCTTAACAGCATCTTGATTTCTCATAAAGTCATTAGCTTCCATTTGCTCCAGTCTAACTCTGAAGGAATGAATCTCCTCAGTGAACTTTTGAGATTCTTTTTCCATCTGGCAAATTCGACTTTTTAAGGCATTCTTCTCTTCATTGCCCTTTTGGGCATCCTTTGCCATTTGAGTCAGTCTATTTTTTAAGGTGTTGTTTTCCTCAGTCAGGCTTTTGACCCTCATTTCATACTTTTCCTGCATCCTTCTCATTTCTCTTTCCAATTTTTCCTCCACTTCTCTTATTTGATTTTTAAAGTCCTTCTTAAGGTCCTCTATGGCCTGCAACCTGCTCATGTTTTCCCCTGGGGCTTTTGGAGCAGTACCTCTGACCTCACAGTCCTTTTCCCACGCTATGCCCCCAAAATAGGAGTCTAGGGTTGCATTTTTCTGTTTCCTTTGCCTTGGCATGTTGCCACTTAATTACTTGACTTTTGGGCTTGTTGCCACACTATGGCTTTAAGGCCTGATAGAGGAATTTTCGTCCCGAACTTGTGGGGGGCAACTTCCGTTTCTGGCAAGCTGTAAACCCACCCACGACTTCTACCCTAGATCACAATCCAGATCCAGGGAGGTTAAAGCAAGAGCGATTACCCCCCAAGACTGATCGCTGGATCTCCCTACAATTAATTGCAGGCCGTTAGCCGGAGCTGCCTCTGAAAACTACAAAATGGCGTTTGTCCTCATTGGCTTCTAGCCCCCAATGGTAGGAGCCGACGCATTCCCCCAAATACAGATCCCAAAGTCCATAGGACACTAATCTCTTACTTTGTCCTAGGCATGTCTATGTTGATAATTCTGGAGTTGCCACAGCTGCTGGTGTTCTGGGGTTCCTCCAGCCGGCTGCTGGCCCTGCCGCCTTGGGGCTAAAACCTCGGCTCACGTGGACCTGGGCTCCGCTCGGCTGCCTGCGCTCTGCTGGCTGCACGCTGCCAGGTCCCAGACCGCTGCGATGGTCCTTCCTGCAGGGCTGCTGGGCTGTCCTCAGCAGGAGGTTAGCTTCTCTGTGTCGTTCTGTGGGTGCTGGGGCTCCAGAAGTTGTTCAGAGTCCCCTTTTACATAGTTTGGGGGGAATCTGGGGGGCAGAGTAGCTTGGATGAGCTGTTTCTACTCTGCCATCTTGACTCCACCCCCCTGATACTCTGATTCTAATCAACTTAAAAAAGGTTTTTGCCTTAACCAACCATATTTTTCTCAAAAATATATATTCGAAGATGGAATAGTCAGATCTTTTCCTCAGTCCTCACCTTTATTTTACAACTTTGTCAAAGGAAAAGGTTAATAAAGAGGTCAATATGGCTTAGTGGGTTGTCTTCTTAATTATAAGTAATTTAATAGACAATTCCTTTGTGATGCTGACCATTGTTTTCAGCACTTGGACTACATACGTATCTATATAGATATTTTTTTACTGTTTGTTTACTTTTTGATGGCTTTGTTTAATATGTGAAGGATCTTTGGGCATGTATGTATTGTACATAAGTTAAAATACGGGTAATGTCGATTACTAGCCTTATAACCTTGTATATAATGCTCTCAACTTAATCTTCATCATCTTTTAAATGAAAGAGCTGGATTAGATAAATTGGAAGGACACTTCTAGCTTTATATTTATGACTGTATGGCCTAGTTTTGCTTCAAATACCTCCCCTTTATCTCCTTCCATTCCCTTCTAAATCCTCTCCAATATGGCTTTGAACTTCTTCAATAAACTGGACGTAGTCTCCATTACCAACCATATCTTAATTGCCAAGCATAATTACCCTTTCTCAATCATCAACTGTCTCGATATTTGTTGCTGTTTTTCACATTGTTCATCTGATTCTCCAGAACAATTTTTTCTCTCTGGGTTTTAATGATATTCCTTTTTTGCTATTTCTCCTACTTGTCTAAACCGTTTTTTTTTTTTTTCAAACTCCTTTCCTGGGCTTGCTTCTACGTCACACCTGCTAATTGTGGGTTTCCCTAAAAGCTGTGCAATGGGCGTGCTTTTCTGTAATCTCAACACTGTCTCACTTGGTTATCTAAACATCACCTATTAGTTCAATTATTATCTCAAGACTAATAATAATCAGAATTACATAAATAGTCCTAGACTATATCAAGATTGCCATTTCTTTATGTCTACATACCTAAAGGACATTCAGAACTGGATATCTAATAAACATCTAAGCTCACCATGTCCAAAACAGAAATCATCTTTTTCCCTCAGTTGAGCCTTCTTATGACTGTCCAGGATGCTACCACCTTCACGTCATCAATGCATAAATATACACACTTGCCAAATGTTAAATTCTTATTATAATATGGCAAGTTTTGACAACTATTTGTGTTTATTATTTACAATATTTTACCTTGTCATACATTATTTCTCTCTCATATATGTGTGTATACATATATGTGCATATATACAAGCATATACACGTGCATACATATACACATATATATTTAGGGATGGGGAGTAATAAGTTGCCAGAAATTATAATTTTCCCTTTACATGGCATTTTTACAATGCACCTTCACTTTACTTAAACAGCTAACACTTTTGTTTAGACACATATCTCCCCTTTTTGGAACTATTGCAATCGTCTCACATACATGCATACATATGTACATACATACATACACACATATGTATAAATGCGTATGTCTGTGCACTTATGTGTGTATGTGTGTATGCATGTCTGTATATGTTCGTTCCCCAATTAAAGGAAAAAAATTAACATTTATTTTAAGTTTTGAGTTCTCTAAATTCTATATCTCCTCCCCTGTCTTCCCTTCTCCCTGAAATAGTATGCGATCTGATATAGGTTATACATATACTCCAATAGTCTCTTAATTAATATCTTCATTTCAACTTTATCTATATTCAAATCCAGCTCCTATACAGCTGCCAAGGTGATTCTCCTAAAGCATAAGTTTAACCATATCACCCACACACACACACTCAACTTCCGCTGGCTCCCTATGTTATTTCTAGCATCAAATATAAACTTAGCTGTTTGGCATCTTATAACTTACTCCCTTTCTATCTTTACATTCTTACTAAACATTATTCCCCTCTACACCACCTACTTTCTAGGCATATGAACCTACTTACAATTCTTGGCATACAAAAATCCATGTATCATCTTTGTTACTTTGCACTGTCTGTCCCCAAGAGAAAAATTACTTTCCTCACCACATCTGCCTCTAACAATCTCTGGCTGTCTCTAAGAGTCAGTTCAAATGCCACCTTATGCATGAGACTTTCTTATATCACCCAGATATTGGTGACTTCCCTTCTCAAATTATCTACAATCTACTCCGTTGTATGTATCTGGGCACATATACATGCCCACATAGGTTGGTGGGACATGAGTATGCATGCATGTATATGTATCTGTGTATGTTTGTGTGTATATAAATATATATATACATATACATATATATGCATGTATGTGTATATAATTGTATATGAATTTATGTGTGCGTATGCATTTATTTACATGTTTTCCAACCTACCCTAATGTAAGCTCCTTGGGCACAAAAACAATGCTTGGCAAATAGTAATCTAAGTACTGGAGAAATAACACTTCTATCTATCTATCTGTCTATCTATCTATCTATTGCTATTTATAATATACATTCAGGGAAGTTTAAAGGCATATTCAGAAGGGAAGGAACAAATGATAAAAGACACTAGAAAGGGATAATAAATTCTCATTAACTCATTGATCACACTGCAACAACAATTCACATTCATGATCAATAATGACTATTGAAAACCCAAATGAGCTATTTTTCCTATATTGTAATCCATTCATTTTTTCATCATGTATAAATAAAGGCTTATTGTAGAGCCTAGATACTTCACAAAATAAATATAACACTTTTTTAACTTCTCACATTCCACCTGTTGAGTATCTGCACAATAGCCAGAAATTTATATATATATATATATATATATATATATATATATATATATATATATATATGTATATATATATATATATATATAATACACACACACACACACACACACACACACACGTAATTCAGGGCTTGGAATTCTGACTATTAAGTAATACCTAAGATGAATCATTGAGGAACATAATCCACTTGAAAAGAATATCTAGTAGACTATATAGTAATCTATTGTAATCTTCCTTCCCTATTCTTATTCTTCACCCCCTGAAGTCATTCAAATATCAAGACAGAATCCTTTCTTTGAAAGAGGTTATTTGCTACATTATAGTTCAGTTACCTACATCATATGTCTCCTGATTTTTTTTACTTTATGTTACTCCGTGAAATGGTAAAGGTCTGGCCAAGTTCACCTCTTCATATATCACTAATAAATCAACAGGGAAAAAGAAAGAATTTAAAATAAAGTTTAGCTTTCCCTAGTTGTAGGGTATAATAGGGATTTCTTATGGATAAAAATGTGTTCTTCTCAGAACTAGATTTCTTGGGTTCCTACCATCATGGTTCTTATTGTTCCTTGAGAAATCAAAGTATATGGGATTTGAGATTCTATGGTTAATCTTTTTCAATATCTTAGTATTTGTCAATATAAATAGAATCCAAAGACTCTAAAAGGAGAAAAGAAGGAACAATCATATACCCCTATTGGGAACCAATGAATAGGTGTAAATTTAAATTCTAAATTATATTTTCCAATTTAGAGAGAGAGAGAGAGAGAGAGAGAGAGAGAGAGAGAGAGAGAGAGAGAGAGAGAGAGAGAGAGAGAGAGAGAGAGAGAGTATTCTAGATAAAATTATAAAGTTTGGGAGCCAAGATGATGGGGTAGAAGCAAGCTCACCTCATAGCCACCACAAATACCTATGAAGTATGGCCCTAAACAAATTTTAGAGCTACAGAATCCACAAAGTGACAGAGAGAAACAAATATACAGCTGGAGGCAGCCCAGGAGACCTACAGGAAAGTCCATCACAGAACTCTGGGAGCCAAGTCCAGCCTTGTCGGGACATGCAGTTTTAGCCCCAGGGATGCACCTGAGCAGCAGTGGCTGGAGCAGACTTCAGGACAGTGAATCACCAGTAGCTGTGGCAGGTTCCAGACATATCAACCCATAAATGCCAAAGAGCAAGTAAAAGTCAATGTGAAACTCTCTTGGAATTGGTGGGGACAGAGAAGCAGGCAAGCCACTGCCACCAGGTTGAGGAACTATTTATATTCCTACATGGAAAACTGATCATTTTAAATTATGACACATTTCTCAGTATGAGGATAGTTGAAGGGAATATAAATGTGTGTATGTGTATATATTATGTATGTATATATGTACATACATACATACATATATGTCTATATAGGAGGGTATATGTGTGTATGAATGCATATGTGAGTGTGTGTATATATGTGGATGTGTATACATAGACAAAGGGCACAGGGTCAATTGAATAGGAAGGGATATCTAAAAAATAAAATTAAGAGTTGAGAGAGGAAAAGAAACACATTTGAAACAAAGGGATACCCACAAGGTAAAGGTAAAAGGTTGGAGTAAAATTTATTATGCCTCAGCTAAAGTAAAAAAAGCAGGGGTAGCAATACTTATCTCAGATAAAGCAAAAGCAAAAATAGATCTAATTAAAAGAGATAAGGAAGGAAACTATATCCTACTAAAAGGCACCATTGAGAATGAAGCCATATCACTACTTAATATATATGCACCAAGTGGTATAGCATCCAAATTCCTAGAGGAGAAGTTAAAGGAATTAGAGGAAGAAGTAGACAGCAAAACTATACTAGTGGGGGACCTTAATCTCCCCCTCTCTGAACTCGATAAATCTAACCTAAAAATAAACAAGAAAGAGATTAAGGAGGGGAATAGAATCTTAGAGAGACTAGATACGATGGATCTCTGGAGAAAACTGAATGGGGATAAAAAGGAATTTACTCTCTTCTCAGCAGTACATGGTACATACTCAAAAATAGACCATGTACTAGGGCATAAGAACCTCACAATCCAGTGCAGAAAGGCAGAAATCTTAAGTGCATCATTCTCAGATCATGATGCAATAAAAATTATATTCAATAAAGGGCCATGGAAAGATCGACTAAAAACTAATTGGAAATTAAACAATTTAATCCTAAAAAATTGGTGGGTCAAACAAGAAATTATAGAAACAATCAATAATTTCATTCAAGAGAATGATAATAATGAGACAACATACCAAAATTTGTGGGATGCACTAAAGGCAGTTCTCAGGGAAAGTTTTATATCCCTGAGTGCATACTTAATTAAAGCAGAGAGAAGGGAGGTCAATGAATTGGACATGCAATTGAAAAAGTTAGAAAAAGAACAAATTGAAAATCCCCAATTTAGTACTAAATTAGAAATACTGAAAACCAATGGAGAGATTAATAAAATTGAAATTAAGAAAACTATTGAATTAATAAATAAAGCTAAGAGCTGGTTCTATGAAAAAATCAACAAAATTGATAGACCCTTAGTCAATATGATAAAAAAAAGAAGAAAACCAAATTATGAGTATCAAAAATAAAAAGAGGGAATCTACCTCTAATTAAGAGGAAATCAAAATAATAATGAGGAATTATTTTTCCCAATTGTATGCACATAAATATGACAATCTTAGTGAAATGGATGAATATTTACAAAATCACAAATTGCCCAGATTAACTGAAGAAGAAGTGAATTACCTAAATAATCCCATCTCAGAAAAAGAAATCAAACAAGCCATCAAAGAACTCCCTAGGAAAAAATCTCCAGGGCCAGATGGGTTCACTAGTGAATTCTATCAAACATTTAAAGAAAAATTGATTCCAATACTCTACAAACTATTTGGGAAAATTAGTGAAGGAGTCCTACCAAACTCTTTCTATGACACAAATATGGTACTGATTCCTAAATCAGGAAGAGATAAAACAGAGAAAGAAAATTATAGACCAATTTCCCTCATGAATTTAGATGCAAAAATTCTAAATAAAATATTAGCCAAAAGACTCCAACAACTTATCACAAAAATAATACACTCTGATCAGGTAGGATTCATTCCAGGAATGCAAGGATGGTTTAATATTAGGAAAACCATCAGTATAATTGAGCACATCAACAATAAAACTAGCAAAAACCACATGATCATCTCAATAGATGCAGAAAAGGCTTTTGACAAAGTACAACATCCATTCCTATTAAAAACACTAGGAAGTATAGGAATAAATGGAGCCTTCCTTAAAATAGTTGCTAGCATCTATTTAAAACTATCAGCAAGTATTATATGCAATGGGGATAAACTAGAAGCTTTTCCAATAAGATCAGGAGTGAAACAAGGATGTCCACTATCACCCCTCTTATTCAATCTGGTACTAGAAACACTAGCAGTAGCAATTAGAGAAGAAAAAGAAATCAAAGGAATCAAATTAGGCAAAGAAGTGACCAAGCTGTCACTCTTTGCAGATGACATGATGATATACTTAGAGAATCCTAGAGAATCAAGTAAAAAACTACTTGAGACAATAAATAAATTTGGCAAAGTTGCAGGATATAAAATAAACCCACATAAATCCTCAGCATTCCTGTACATCTCTAATAAAACTCAACAGCAAGAGATAGAAAGAGAAATCCCATTTAAAGTCACTGTAGACATTAAAAATATTTGGGAATCTACTTGCCAAAACAAACCCAGAATCTATATGATCACAACTACAAAACACTTCTCACACAAATAAAAACAGATCTAAATAGTTGGAAAAATATCAATTGCTCGTGGCTGGGTCGAGCTAATATAATAAAAATGACAATTTTACCCAAACTAAACTATATATTTAGTGCCATACCAATCAATTTACCAAAAAACTACTTTCTAGAGTTAGACAAAATAATAACAAAATTTATTTGGAAAAACAAACGGTCTAGAATATCAAGGGAATTCATGAAAAGAAATGCTAGGGAAGGTGGACTAGCTATGCCAGATCTTAATCTGTATTATACAGCAGCTATCATCAAAACTGCTTGGTACTGGCAGAGGTGTAGAGTAGTGGATCAATGGAATAGATTAGGCGCAGGATACCCAGCAGTTAATGAATATAGTAATCTATTATTCGATAAACCCAAAGACCCCAGTTTTTGGGATAAGAATGCACTATTTGACAAAAACTGCTGGGAAAACTGGAATACATTATGGCAGAAACTGGGCATAGATCATTATCTAACACCATATACCAAAATCAAGTCCAAATGGGTACATGATCTAGATATAAAGGATGATACTGTAAGCAATTTGGGAAAGCAAGTAATAGTTTACCTGAAAGATCTGTGGAGAGGGGAAGATTTTAGGACCAAACAAGAATTAGAGAACATTATAAAATGCAATATGGATAATTTTGATTACATTAAATTCAAAAGCTTCTGCACAAACAAAGCCAATGTAACCAAGATCAAGAGGGAGGTGGGAAATTGGGAAAGAATTTTTAGAACTTGTGTCTCTGATAAAGGACTCATTTCTAAAATTTATAGAGAATTGAGCCAAATCTATATGAATACAAGTCATTCCCCAATTGAGAAATGGTCAAAAGATATGAATAGGAAGTTTTCAGAGAAAGAAATTAAAGATATCTATAAGCATATGAAGAAATGCTCTAAATCACTATTAATTAGAGAAATACAAATCAAAACAACTCTGAGATACCACATCTCTCCAATCAGATTGGCTAAGATGACAAAACAAGAAAGTGACAAATGCTGGAGAGGATGTGGACAAATTGGAACACTAATACATTGCTGGTGGAGTTGTGAACTTTTCCAACCATTCTGGAGAGCAATCTGGTATTATGCCCAAAGGATTATAAATAATTTCATACCCTTTGACCCAACAATACCACTTCTAGGGTTATATCCCAAAGAGATCATAGAAGTGGGAGGAAGACCCATATGTACAAAAATATTTTTAGCAGCCCTTTTGTGGTTGCAAAGAATTGGAAACTAAAGGGGTGCCCATCAATTGGGGAATGGCTAAACAAGTTGTGGTATATGAATGTAATGGAATTTTATTGTGCTATAAGAAACGAGGTGTCGGATTTCATAATTACCTGGAGAGACTTATACAAACTGATGTTGAGTGAGAAGAGTAGAATCAGAAGAAATTTGTATTCAATCACAGACATACCATATCTGTGATGACCAACTATGACAGACTGGACTCTTTTCAGCAATGCGGTGATATAAGTTAATCCCGAAAGACTCAAGAAAGTGAGAAATGCGCCATCCAGAGATATAATTATTAAGAACCGAGCCTGAATCCTGATGGAAGCAAACTAAATGATCTTGTTCTTCTCATTGTTTGGTTTTATTTCTTCCTTACCATCTTTCATCCCACCTAGTACAATACACCTTTGTAATTGGAATAATGTCTAAAATGAATGCATTTGCAGACCCTATACTGTACTATATGCTGTTGTGAGGGGAGGGGGGAGGGAAGTAAAGGAAATTTGAAAATAAAAAAAAAAGAGTTGAGAGAGGAATATAAGGAAAGGAGATAGGTAGAAACAGAATAGGGTAAATTACCTCACATAAAAGAGGCAAGGAGAAACTGTTACTTTGGAGGGGAAGAACAGGAAGGCCAAAGGGAATGGGTCAACCTTACTCTCATTGAATTTGGCTTAAGGAGGGAATAACATAAATACTAATTTGGGTGTCTTAACCTAGGAATGTAGGGGTGAAGCGGATAAGAGGGGTTATGATAGAAGGGAGGGCAGATTTGGAGGTGTAGTTAGAAGCATATATTTTTTAAAAGGGACAGGGTCAAAGTAGTACATAGAACAAATGGGGGGGCAGGATAGGATGGAGGGAAATATAGTCAGCCTTTCACAATCTATCCACTATGGAAATGTTTTGTGTAACTACACATGTGCAACCTAATATTGAATTGCTTATCTTTCTAGTAAGGGTGGGTGATGAGGGAAGAAGGGAAAGAATCTGGAATTCAAAGTTTTAAAATCAAAAGTTTTAAAATATATAATTGTTATTATTATTATTATTATTATTATTATTATTATTATTATTATTATTATTATTATTTTATTTTTATATGCAACTGGGAAATAAAATATACAGGCACTGGGGTATGGAGATCCATCTTGCCCTACTAGAAAGTCAGAGGGGGAATGGGGGAGGATATACTTGAAAGCAGATGGGGGAGGGGGTATTCAATGGAATTGCTGTTTGGGGATGGTGTGTAGGGGAAAGATGGGGAGACAAATTGTAACTCAAAATCTTGTGGAAATGTATGTTGTAAAGTAAAAACAAGCAAACAACAATAACTAAAGTAAGTATCAACTCCAAAAAATTTTAAAGTTCAAGTTTGTTTGGTAACCTTATCCCCTTGAATATCTAGTGGGCTAACCTTGTGGCATCAGAGTCCACTTTGGTATATCCCATGTCATCTAAACTTAAACCTTAACAACTGGTTACCAAGTTCTTTGCTGAGCCCTTAATTACCTACCCTTTTATAAACACAATTATCAGATTTCCTGGGTTCTTTCTTCAATGCCTTTATTGACAAAGGCTACCTAGTCTGAAAAGTAAATGCAAATTCTGGAAATAATGTAGGTCTTTTACTAGGAAGTATATTTGTCTTTTAACAATGACTTGGGATAGCCATTGTTTACTTTAACCAAAAATAAAAGGGCTAAGGGAAAATTTTAAATAGTGCATCCTGCATTGATATTTTTTGTTGCTTTTCAAATTCCTCTAGGGGATTTCCTATTGGTTTTATATACATTTAGAACTAGCTCTATTCAAGATATTTATTTAATAAACATGAAATGCAAATACATAAAATAAATTATAGTTAAAGAGTAAAGACTAATACCTCTTGTTTGTTGACTGCCAAACCTTTTTCAGGGTTACTTTCCACCTTTGGTGTCTGCCAGGTTCATCTAATTCTCACTTAGGACTCCAAGAAACTAGCATACACAGCAGCCACAACCAAGTAAATCCAGGCTGAGGGTGAGTAAGGCATCTCAAACCCTTCCACGATTTAGGGGAGTGTTTACCCCAAGCATGTCAAGACATCCCCAGGAGAATGGATGGATGACTATTTGTTCCAATGTCCATGAAGGTGGCTGAAGTAGGCACTGCAGAGCATTCAGAGTTTTGTTAGACATTGAAGACACCAAGGCCATCCACTGCATCCTAGACTATCCCTATTTTTCTTGATTTTATCTTGTCACTAGTCTTTGATGAATCTGGAAGCCAGCATGAGGACAATAACTTCACACAACTCTGCCTCACTTAAGTTCACTTTATACATAAATCAAGACCATGTTGTCATTTTTATGTACCTCTAAGTTCTGTGGCAACAGTGAAGTGACAAAGTGTCAAGGATGGATACACTGGGAAGTGTAGTCAGAACCCTACACACAGGCAGCCCAGACAAAAAGATCCTCTTCTGACTGGACTAAATGAGTAATGGGATTCAACAGTCATTCTGTGTGTCTAAGCAGCCTCTTTGAAGGACCACTCTGTTCATCTTTTGTCATGAAGAAGGGGGTATTAAAGGTGCCCTAAAAATTATCTGCTTCATCCAAGCCTAGAAAGCTTACCATGACAGGTAGAGATTCCATTCTGCAGTAGAAACACACACACAAAAAGGACAAAAACCTCTGCAAAGATGATTCCTGTCACCACAGGTACATGGAATGTGCACACACTTGTGGACAATACAAAACCCAGTAGACCTGAAAGATAAACAGCTTTTATTGTGAGATAAATCAGATGGTATTAAATCCAAACACTGGTCGTGAGTGAAACAAAGCTGGAATATGAAGCTTACTGAAGTCATGGTTCAACACATTTTTGGAAGTCTTTGTGGTGAAAGTGAGAACCATGAGTTTGTCATTGGTTTTGCAATCAAAAAGGATCTAGTCAATAACTTTGTATGCCTACCAAAAGGAGTAGATGACAAGATCATGATAATGCAATTTTCCCTTGTAGGAAAGTATGATACCATCATCATCATCAGTGTGTATGCTTCTACCTTGACAGACACTGATGAGGTCAAAGAAATATGTTATGAATACCTGGAGACCCTCATAATCAATGTTCCAAGAAAAGACACACATAATTATGAGTGACATCAATGCAAGAATTAGAACAGACTACCAGAAATGGTAGGGATTGCTTGGGTGGAATGGAGTCAGAAACAGCAACAGCAATGGTCACCTCCTACTGAAGTCCTGTGTATCTCATGACATTCTCACCAAAATACTTTATTCAATTTACATAAACACAATAAAACTTTGTGGATGGACACTCACAGCAAGCATTGGCACTTAATAGACTTTGTCATTGCAATAAGACACAGACAGGATATGATACTGACAAAGCCAATATGTGTTACAGAGGGATGGACTGAACATAGACTCCTCCTCTCCAAGCTAACTATTTGCATTTGAGAAAAGTTGCAGTCTTGAGGAAAGATGACTACCATAAGTCTTAATATTAACAGATTAGAATGCTTCTCTGAGTGGGAACAGGTTGTTGCTCACTTGGATGGGAAAATGAACACACAGCTGGCAGCAGTGGAGGATAAAAGGAATAACTTTCAGAGATTTGGTGTACAGCACCACATTTTCTCATCTGGGTCAGAACACTTGCAAACATCAAGGTGTTTTGACAACAATGATGGGGAAATTTGGAAGCTGCTCAATGAAAAATGAGAACTCCACAGAGCTTATGAGCAGGATAGTACATCTACCTGTAAGAAGGTGATGTTCAACTCCATCAAGAGTAGAGCTTAGAGAGGTGCAAGAACCTTGCCTCAATAAGAAGGCAGATGAAACTCAGTTTTACACTGATAGCAACTATTAAAAGCATGTTTATGGTGCCAAGAAGGCTCTTTATGAGCCAAAGACATATATTATATATCTCAACTACTCAGTGCTGTTGGAGCCACATTGATTAGTGATAAGTAGCTGATTTCTAAAGAGATGTACTGAAAATTTTCATAGTTTTCTCAATAGACCATTAAGAATCAATGTTGAATTTATTGACCATGTACCTTGAGTTGAAGTCAATGCTTCTTCAGTTGAACTTCTAACTAAAGAAGAAGTTTTGAATGTCATTACATTCCTCTCATGTGGTAAAGTGTCTCTATTTTAGCTGAGATTTACATGGCATTGGATGGACTGATCACGTGAAATCTGACTGAATTTTTCAGGTTTATAAAGGAAAAGGAAGTAACCCTTCATTAGGTCAAGGATGCCTACATTGATTAAGCCCAAAGGGCCATAAGTAATTTCATAACCTTTGACCCAGCAATACCACTTCTAGGGTTGTATCCCAAAGAGATCATATAATTGGGAGGAAGACCCATATGTACAAAAATATTTGCCACTTTGGGGTGGCAAAGAATTGGAAATTAAGGGGGTGCCCATCAATTGGGGAATGGCTAAACAAGTCATGGTATATGCATGTAATGGAATACTATTGTGCTATAAGAAACAAGGAGCAGATGGACTTCATATATACCTGGAGAGGCTTATACAAACTGATGTTGAGTGAGAAGAGTGGAACCAGGAGGAATTTGTACACAATTACAGACACAATGTATGTTTGATGACCCACTTTTATAGATTGGACTCTTCTCAGCAATGCAGGGTTATAAGTCAACCCCCAAAAACTCATGATGGAGAGAGATGTCTACATTCAGAGAAAGAAATAGAAAAAACTGAGTTTGAATTCAGATTGAAGCAAACTACTAGATCTTTTTCTTTTTCTTGTTTGGTTTTGTTCCCCCTTTCCCATTTTTCATTCCATCTGATACAATCCTTCTTTATAACATGACTGATGTCTAATATGAAAGTATTTGCAGATCCTATACTTGATTGTATGCCATCATGGGGGAGAGGGAGAGAAAAATTGAAACTCAATGAATCATGGAACTGAATCTTGTAAAATAAAAGTAAACAAACAAATTAATAAAGAAAAAAAGATGAAAAAAAGGATGCCTCCATTGTCCATCTCTTTAAAGGTAAAGGAAATAGATTGTCCTGTGATAATTATGGGTGGGTAGGAAGGGTCATGTCTTTTTTTTTTTTTGTCATAGGTGATAAGGTTCTTGCCAGAGTCCCCCTTAAAGAAACAGTTCCTTCATCTGGAAGATGGACATCTACCTGACAACCAGTGTGACTTCAGAAGGGGCTGAGAAATGGCTGATATGGTGTTTGCTGCCTAACACCTCATGAGGAGAACTTTTTAGTGTGATATTTTCAAAAATGTTGTCAGATGCCTTCAACAAGGATGAAATGAATATTAAGGTTAGTCACCATGCTGACTATAAATTATTTAACTTGAAAAGAAAAATGTTTTATTTTTATTTTTATACCTTAGAAATAAATATTTCTTTATAAAAGCTTAAAAGAACAAAAAGAAAAAATGTAAAAGGCTACAAGTCAAGTCTAAAGTGGAATGAGAGGGGAGAAGCCAAAATGGCGGAGTAGAAACAGCACCTCCAAGGATCTCTCCCCGCAGATTACCTCCAAACTATGTAAAAGAGGACTCTGAACAACTTCTGGAGCCCCAGCACCCAAAGAACGACAGAGAAGCTAACCCCCACTGAGGACAGCCCAGCAGCCCTGCAGGAAGGGCCAGCACACTGGTCTGGGAGCCCGCAGCACAGCATGTGGAGAGCTGAGCCCAAATCCCCCGATTTTAGCCCCAGGGCAGCTGGGACAGCAACCAGCTGGAGGGACCCCAGAACACCAGCAGCTGTGGCAATTCCAGAATGGTCAACACAGACATGCCTAGGACAAAGTGAGAGGTTAGTGCCCTATGGATTTTGAGACAAATATTTGGGGAACATGTGGGCTTCCTCCCCAGGGGCTAGAAGCCACTGAGGAGACACTCCATTTTGCAGTTTTCAGAGGCAGCTTCAGCTCCTACCCTGTGACCTGTAGGGAGATCCAGCAATCAGTCTCAGGGGGTAATCCCTCTTGCTTTAACATCCCTGGATCTGGATTGTGATCTTTGGGGGGGGGGGCGTGGGGTGGGTTTCTAGCTGGCCAGAAACAGAAATTGCCCCCCACACATGTTCAGGATGAGGCTCCCCTGTATGGTGGCAGAGTTCTACTGTGGCAACAAGCCAAAAAGTCAAGTAATTAAGTGGTATCATGCCAAGGCAAAGGAAACAAAATAAACAGAAATATGAAACACTAGACTCCTATTTGGGGGGCAAAGAGGATTGAATCATGGAACAGTCAGAGGACTGTGAGGTCAGAAACCCTGCTCCAAAAGCCCCAAAGGAAAATATGAGTGGGTTAAACACCATAGAGGACCTTTAGAAGGACTTTAAAAATCAAATAAGAGATGTGGAGGAAAAATTGGGAAGAGAAATGAGAAGGATGCAGGAAAAGTATGAAATGAGGGTCAACAGCCTGACTGAGGATAACAACACCTTAAAAAATAGACGAACTCGAATGGCAAAGGAGGCCCAAAAGGGCAATGAGGAGAAGAATGCCTTAAAAAGTCGAATTTGACAGATGGAAAAAGAAACTCAAAAGATCACTGAGGAGAATAATTCCTTCAGAATTAGACTGGAGCAAATGGAAGCTAGTGACTTTATGAGAAATTAAGATGCTGTTAAGCAGATCCAAACAAATGAAAGAGTACAAGGCAATGTGAAATATCGCATGGGAAAAACCACTGACCTGGAAAATAGATACAGGAGGGAAAATTTAAAAACTATTGGCCGACCCAAAAGCCATGATCAAAGAAAGAACCTAGAATTCACCCTTCAAGAAATTCTCAAGGAAAATTGCCCTGATGTTTTAGACCCAGAGGGCAAAATAGAGGTTGAAAGAATCCACAGATCACCTCCTGAAAAAGATCCCAAAAAGAAAACTCCCAGGAATATTACAGCCAGGTTCCAGAATCCCCAGATCAAGGAGAAAATACTACAAGCAGCCAGGAAGAAACAATTTCAATATTGTGGAAACACAATCAGAATAGCCCAGGACCTAGCAGCTTCTACACTGAGGGAGTGAAGGGCATGCAATATGATATTCCAGAGGGTAAAAGATCTGGGAATGAACCCAAGGGTCACCTACCCAGCAAAACTGAGTACTTTGTTTCAGGGGAAAATATGGCCATTCAGTGGAACAGAGGACTTTCAAGCATTCTTGAGGAAAAAGCTAGAGTTGAATAGAAAATTTGACATCCAGACACAAGAAGCAAGACATACCTGAGAAGGTAATCAGGGAAAAGGAATCAAAAGGAACTTATCAAAGTTGACCTATTTACATTCCTACATGGAAAAATAATAACTGTGACTGATGAAACCTTTCTCATTATGAAAATAATGGGAGAATCAGCATTTTCAATGTGCTCTGCCCCACACAAATTTCAAACAATGTGAAAGGGAGCTCCGAAGAACTTCTGGAGCCACAGCACCCACAGACCGGCACAGAGAAGCTAACCTCCTGCTGAGGACAGCCTAGTAGCCCTGCAGGGAGTGGACAGCGCAGCACTCTAAGAACAGGCAGCACAGCAGTCTGGGAACCAACAGCGAAGCCCGAAGAGCTGAGCCCAGGTCCGAGGTTTTAGCCCCAGGGTGGCCGGGCCTTCAGCCGGCTGGTGGAACCCCAGAACACCAGCAATTGTGGCGATTCCAGAATTATCAGCACAAATATGCCTAGGACAAAGTGAGAGGTTAGTGCCCTATGGACTTTGGGACCAGTATTTGGGGAACACATGGCTTCCTCCCCTAGGGGCAAAAAGCTGCTGAAGAAACAGCTGCACAGAAGCCATTTTGCAGCATCAGTAGTGGCTCTAGCTCCTGGTCTTCGAACTGTAGGAAGATCCAGCAATCAGTCTGGGGGTTAATCGATTTTGCTTTAAACTGCCTGGATCTGGATTGTGGTCTGGGGGGGACGTTTGGGGTGGGTATCCAACTTGCCAGAGTGGGTGGAGGCTTTACAGAGGCCACCCAAGTGGCAGAAGTTGTGAAGACCCCAGGTGTGGGCGGAAGCTCCCCTGTCTGGGGGCAGAGTCCTACTGTGGCAACAAGCCCAAAAATCAAGTAATTAAGTGTCAACATGCCTAGGCAAATGAAACAAAATAAACAGAAAAGTTCAATATTGGACTCCTATTTTAGGGGCAAAGAGGCTCAAAGCATGGAGGAGGACTGTGAGGTCAGAACTCCTGCACCAAAAGCCCCAAATGAAAATACAAGCTGGCTACAGGCCATAGAGGACCTTAAGAAGCAGATAAGAGAAGTGGGGAAAATTTGGGAAGAGAAATGAAAAAGATGCAAGAAAAGTATGAAATGACAGTCAACAGCCTGACTGAGGAAAATAACACCTTAAAAAATAGACTAACTCAAATGGCAAAAGAGGCTCAGAAAGGCAATGAGGAGAAGAATGCCTTAAAAAGTCGAATTTGCCAGATGGAAAAAGAATCTCAAAAGCTCACTGAGGAGATTCATTCCTTCAGAGTTAGACTGGAGCAAATGGAAGCTAGTGACTTTATGAGAAATCAAGATACTATTAAACAGATCCAAACAAATGAAAGAATAGAAGGCAATGTGAAATATCTCATGGGAAAAACCACTGACCTGGAAAATAGATCCAGGAGAGATAATTTTAAAATTATTGGACTACCTGAAAGCCATGATCAAAGAAAGAACCTAGAATTCACCCTTCAAGAAATTCTCAAGGAAAATTGCCCTGATGTTTTAGACCCAGAGGGCAAAATAGAGGTTGAAAGAATCCACAGATTAACTCCTGAAAAAGATCCCAAAAAGAAAACTCCCAGGAATATTATAGCCAGGTTCCAGAATCCCCAGATCAAGGAGAAAATACTACAAGCAGCCAGGAAGAAACAATTTCAATATTGTGGAAACACAATCAGAATAGCCCAGGACCTACCAGCTTCTACACTGAGGAATCAAAGGGCATGGAATATGATATTCCAGAGGGCAAAAGAGCTTGGACTGAACCCAAGGGTCACCTACCCAGCAAAACTGAGTATCTTGTTTCAGGGGAAATTATGGCCATTCAGTGGAATAGAGGATTTTCAAGCATTCTTGATGAAAAAACCAGAGTTGAATAGAAAATTTGAAATCTAGACACAAGAAGCAAGAGATGCTTGAGAACGTAATCAAGGAAAAGAAATCAAAAGGAACTTATCAAAGTTGGACTATTTACAGTCCTACATGGAAAAACAATAACTGTGTTTGATGAAACCTTTCTCATTATGAAAATAATTGAAGAAGGGTACATGGCATATGTTCACAGGCATACATGGATAGAGGGCACAGGTTGAATTTGATGGGAAGGAATGATTATTTTTTTTTGTTTTGGAGGGCAATTGGGGTTGGGTGACTTGCCCAGGTTCACGCGGCTGGGTTTTTGTTTCTGTGTTCGTTGTCTGGTGCCAGATCCGCGCTCGGGTCCTTCTGGCTCCAGGGCTGGCTCTCTGCTCATTGTGCCACCTAGCCGCCCCAAGGAAGGGATGATTCTTAAGGGGTGAAGTCAAGAGATGAAAGAGGAGAGTGGCAAGAGGAGATGGAGAGAGACAGGGTAGGGCAAACTATCTCATGTAGAAGAGGCAAGGGGAAGTATTTGCAGGGGAGGGGAAGAACAGGAAGACAAAAAGGCAAAAGCATATTCTCATTGAAGTTGGCTCAAGGAGAGAATCACATACATACTAAATGGAATATCTTACTGTCACTCACTCTCCTGAGTAGGGGAAAGGGGGATGGGAGGGGGCATGATGGAGGGGAGGGCATTCTGGGGAGAGGGGAGGTTAGAAGTACCCACTATCAAAGAGGGACAGGATCAAAGTAGGGAATGGACCAGGTGGGAGGTGAGACAGGTGGGAGGGAAAAATAAGCAATCTTTTACAATATATCTAATATGGTAATGTTTTGCATAGCTATACATGTACAACACATACTGAATTGCTTATCTTCTCAGAGGGAGTGGGTGACAAGGGAGAAAGGGAATGGATTTGAAAATCGAAGTTTTAAAATTAAATGTTTCATAAGACGTCCAGGCAGTGGGGCTCAGAGAATCACCTTGCCCTAATGGCAAAGTCGAAGGTGGTATGGGAGAAGATATGGGAGAGAGCAGATTGGATGAGGGGATATCTAGTGGGACTGCTATTCTGGGGTGGTGGGTAGGGAAATATGGGGGGAAAATGTAACTCATAATCTGGTGGAAATGAATGATGTAAACCAGAAGTTAATAAAGCATTTGTTTAATTAAAAAAATAATGGAAGAAGGGGTATATGGTCACATGAATACATATGTGAATGTGTGTATATATGTTTACAGTTATACATGGATAGAGGGCATAGGTTGAATTTGTTTGGAAGGGATGATACCTAAGGGGTGAAATTATGAGGTGAGAGAGGAAAGTGGCAAGAGGAGATGGGGAGAGACAGGGTAGGGTAAACTATCTCATGTAGAAGAAGCAAGGGGAAGTGGTTGCAGAGGAGGGAAAGAATAGGAAGGCAAAAAGGCAAAACCACATTCTCATTGAATTTGGTTCAGGGAGAGAATGACATACATACTAAATAGGATATCTCAACCTGCAGCAGAATAGGGGGAAGGAGGGTGAGAAGAGGGATGCTGGATGGGAGGGCATTCTTGGGGGCAGGGGAGGTTGGAAGTACCCACTATAGAAGAGGGACAGTATCAAGTAGGGAATGGACCAGGTGGTGGGTGGGATGGGTGGGAGGAAATTATAAGCAGCCTTGTACAATATATCTACTATGGTAATATCTTGCATAGTTATACATGTACAACACATACTGAATTACTTATCTTCCCAGAGGGAATGGGTGACAAGGGAGGAAGGGGATGGATCTGAAATTCGATGTCTTAAAATTAAATGTTTCAAATATATATAAATTTTAAAATATAAAGTGGAAGGAGAGTTGGTGCATAATTTGTTGTTTGCTGATTCAATTTGTTGTTTGCACATTCAGTGTAATCTCTGAAGCTGAAATGCAACAAAATAGAAATCAATTTTTTACTCCTTGTGCTAATTCTGTCCAACAACTAACACCAAGAAAACACAAGTTCTGTACCAGGGAGCACTCTTATCATCCATAAATGGAACCATCTATTATAGTAAATGGAGAAAATTTGAATTATGTGGATAAATTCATTTAGGTTGGCAGTATATTTTCAAGGGTTGTCCACATAGATAATGGAGTTGACACACTGCTAGAGTTAACTCAGGGTTTTCCTTCCTCTGAATCAAACTGTGGGAGAGAAGAGGTATTAGACTACCTGCCAAACTAATGGTGTATAAAGCCAAATTGTTTAATGCTTGTGAAATCTGGACAATATATCAGTGCCACATAAGGAAACTTAATCACTTCCATTTTAACTGTCTTAGGAAGATTCTGAAAAATTTCCTAAGCATTCAAATTCTACTGCATAGAGTACAGCTCTGATGGAACAGCTATGTTATTTCAATGCCAAAAGTATGATTATCTAAAAGACTCACACAAGACTAGTATTCAATGGAAATATACATATGTATCTAGATGTGTTCATATATGTATATGTACACACATGTACACATATATGCATAATTTTATATATAAATATGTATGTACGTATATATATCTTGAAAGGTAAGCTGAATGTGGCTAAGTTAGATAGGGCTTTAAATGTTAAACATAAGAATTTAAATTTCATTACAGAATTAATGGGGAAACACTAAAATTCTGCACTACTCTGTGGCAGGCAGGACAGGGAACTTGAAATTATTAAAATATAAAAAAATGTGTCAACTGTTAGTTATGACATTTAAAACGCTTGTACACGAATCCTCATTGGTGGGCTAATTTTATATGTCTTTATATGCACATTACCAAACATCAGGAAAGACATCTGTAAGGTACTGATGACTATGCTCTCAAGTTTTTAAGGTACATATATGAATACCTTCTTAAGTTTAAAAAAATATTGGTCCAACACAAGATATATGTACTATTAATATACATTGATCTAAAAAATGAAGAATTTCACAAAAAGTTGCCTTTAAGACAACATTGCTTTTAAATAAATTGTAATTTGTTATCCTATAGGGATGGGGAAGATGGAGGAACACTTAACTTGTTTCTGTTTAGAGGGTTATGAGTGAGTAATTCCTTTTACCACTGTAACTCAGCACCTGCAATTATGGTTTTAATGAGTTTCCTGAGTCATGGAGAAATTCAGCAACTTACCTGGGATTACATATGTGTCAGAGGTTGAACTGAAGTCAAGCCTTCACAATTCCAAGGTCACTTCTCCATAAACACTGCCTCTATTTTGTCCTATTAATCCTAACATTATTTATATTAATTTGAAAAAAGTTACACATATATATATTTGAGCCTTTTATAAAGTCTGTAGAAGGAGCTTTGTCTTCTTTATAGATATAGTAAATATTTTGCTGGAGAAAAGTAAAGACAAAATTGCAAAGGGGTCATGTAAAAGAGGGAATATACTTGCTCAGCTTGTTCCCACAAGACACAATAAAAAGCAATGAGTAAACATCAGAGAGCTATATTTAGGGTTTTTTCTCTCTTTTTTTCATAGAGGAAAATGTTTCCATTAATTAATCCCTATCCAACAGCAGAATAAGAGGTAATGATTTCTTCAGTATTGATGAACTTGAAGTAAAGAATGGATGGCTACCCATTGTGGATATCATACAAGATATCTGCCAAATAGTAATAGAATTACAGTTTTCTTGATGTCCCTCCCCTATTTCAAATTATATAATTATAAAAATGATGAAACATTATGTTTATATATAAAATAACTTGTGTATGATTTGTCTTAAAAGACAAGACTTAAGGAAATTGAAGGTGTAAAAATGCACTCAGCTCTCAGATGATTAAAAAGTTGTAATAAAAAAAAAACACTTTACAAAATAAAAGATTAGGGATAAGGATTCCTCTCACCATCTGCCTTCTCCTCCCTAATTTACCAGACACTAAAGGTACCTGAGAGAAATCCCCCAACTGTACTGACTGGGAATAGTATAAATTCATGTAACCCAATCTCAACTAGGCCCTCACTGCAGCAAGGCAATCCATTTATTGCTCCCAATTGATTCTTTAATTTGAAACCCATAGAAGCTATTCCAAACTTTCTATTTCCTCTTCTAACCTCCCACACCTATTCCTCTCTCCTCTCTCTCAGCTGAGGAAAGTTTCTTTAACTTTAATGAAAAAATATAAGGCCATTCATCATGACCTTTCTCTTTTCTCAGTTTTTTTTTCTTATTGAATTTCCATGACATCATCTTTGAGTACCCTCTCAATAGGTGCAACTGATGCCACGCCCTTCCATCTTCTCCAACAGAGATGCAAAACTTTCCCCAGAATCTTCAATATCTCCCTATAAAGTGATGTTTTCCCTTCTATCTTCAAATATTGCCAAGTCTTACTATTCTAATATGCATTTTACATAGATTAAAGAGATAGCTATAGATAGACATATAGATAGATATATATACAGATCAGCTATAGATAGAAATGTAGATATAGATATAGATAGATGAGAAATAATAAACGGGTTAAATAGAGAAGTGAATGAATGAACTCATGCATAGATGCATACATACACATATTGCCTAGACCTTTGATATACTTCGGCCATCATTTCATATCTCTCTTCCTCTTTTAATAAAAGCCAAATACTATAAAAAGCTGCCAATATATACTTCTTCCACTACCCCTCCTTTCACTCCTCATACTTTTATAATCAGGCTTCCAATGTTTCTATTCAGCTGGTACAACTCTCTACAAAGTTAGCAATATACATTTTAAAATAATTTTCTTGATATATACATTTTTACATCCCAATGATTTCCCCTAGGTCCTCTCCCTCTCAATTTCCCCAAGAGGCATCCAATATAAGAGATACGATTATAAATACCAAAAAGAGAAAAGAAATCCCCAAAACTAAATAATAATTTTAAAAGACTGAAAATATGAGGGATGCCATCTCAGAAGAAGAAATCAAACAAGTCATCAATGAACTCCCTAGGAAAAAATCCCCAGGGCCAGATGGGTTTACTAGTGAATTCAAACAAACATTTAAAGAACAATTCATTCCAATACTCT
This sequence comes from Gymnobelideus leadbeateri, assembly GCA_011680675.1. Taxonomy (NCBI): domain Eukaryota; kingdom Metazoa; phylum Chordata; class Mammalia; order Diprotodontia; family Petauridae; genus Gymnobelideus; species Gymnobelideus leadbeateri. The sequence continues at coordinate 82,309 of WOXC01004926.1, forward strand.
ACAAACTATTTGGGAAAATTAGTGAAGAAAGAGTCTTACCAAATTCTTTCTATTACACAAATATAGTACTGATTCCTAAGTCAGGAAGAGATAAAACAGAGAAAGAAAATTATAAAACAATTACTCTCATGAATTTAGAAGCAAAAGTTTTAAACAAAATATTAGCTAAAAGACTATAACAACTTATCACAAGAACAATACACTTTGATCAGGTAGGATTTATTCCAGGAACGAAAGGATGGTTTAATATTAGGAAAACCATCAGTATAATTGATCATATCAACAATAAAACTATCAGAAATTACATGATTATTTCAATAGACGCAGAAAAGGATTTTGACAATGTATAACATCTGTTCCTATGAAAAACACTAGAAAGTATAGGAATAAATGGAGCCTTCCTTAAAATAGTATATAGCATCTATTTTAAACCATCAGCAAGTATTATATGCAATGGGGATAAGCTAGAAGCATTTCCAATAAGATCAGGAGTGAAACAAGGGTGTGCACTATCACCCCTCTTATTCAATCTGGTACTAGAAATGTTAGCAGTAGCAATTAGAGAAGAAAAAGAAATCAAAGGAATCAATTTAGGCAAAGAAGAGACCAAGCTATCACTCTTTGCAGATGATATGATGATGTACTTAGAGAATCCTAGAGAATCAAGTAAAAAACTAATTGAGACAATAAATAAATTTGGCAAAGTTGCAGGATATAAAATGAACCCACATATGGGGCGGCTAGGTGGCGCAGTGAGCAGAGCGTCGGCCCTGGAGTCAGAAGGTCCTGAGTTCAGATCCGGACTCAGAAACTTAATGCACACACAAACAAAAACCTAGCCGTGTGGCCTTGGGCAAGTTACTTAACCCCAGTTGCCCTCCAAAAAGCAAAAACAAACAAACAACAAAAAAAAAACCAAATAAAATAAACCCACATAAATCCTCGGCATTCCTATACATCTCTAATGAAATTCACCAGCAAGAGATAGAAAGAGAAATCCCATTTAAAGTCACTGTAGACATTATAAAATATTTGGGAATCTACCTGCCAAAGCAAACCCAGGACCTATATGATCACAATTACAAAACACTTCTAATACAAATAAAGTCAGATCTAATTACTTGGAAAAATATCAATTGCTCATGGCTAGGTCAAGCTAATATAATAAAAATGACAATTTTATCCAAACTAACTTATATATTTAGTGCCATACCAATCAATTTACCAAAAAACCTACTTTACAGAGTTAGACAAAATAGTAACAAAATTTATTTGTAAGAACAAACGGTCTAGAATATCAAGGGAATTAATGAAAAGAAATGCTAGGGAAGGTGGACTAGCTATACCAGATTTTAATCTGTGTTATACAGCAGCAGTCATCAAAACTGTTTGGTCCTTGCTGAGGAGTAGAGTAGTGCATTAATGGAATAGATTGGGCACATGAGATCCAGCAGTTAATAAGTATAATAATCTATTGTTTGATAAACCAAAAGACCCCAGTTTTGGGGATAACAAGGCACTATTTGACAAAAACTGCTGGGAAAACTAGGATATAGTATGGCAGAAACTGGACATAGACCATTATCTAACACCACATACCAAAATCAAGTTTAAATGGGTGCATGATCTAGGTATAAAGGATGATACTGTAAGCAATCTGGGAAAGCAAGGAATAGTTTACCTGTCAGATTTGTGGAGGGGGAAAGATTTTAGGGCCAAACACGAATTAGAGAGCATTATAAAATGCAAAATGGATAATTTTGATTACATTAAATTGAAAAGCTTCTGTACAAAAAAAAAGCCAATATAACAAAGATCAAGAGGGAGGTGGGAAATTGGGAAAGAATTTTTACAAGCTATGTCTCTGATAAAGGACTCATTTCTAAAATATACAGAGAATTGAGTCAAATGTATAAGAATACAAGTCATTCCCCAGTTGATTAATTGTCAAAGGATATGAACAGGCAGCTTTCAGAGAAAGAAATTTAAGATATCTATAAGCATATGGAGAAATGCTCTAAATCACTATTGATTAGAGAAATGCAAATCAAAACAACTCTGAGGTACCACATCTCTCCAGTCATATTGGCTAAGATGACAAAACAGGAAAACGACAAATGCTGGAGAGGATGTGGACAAATTAGAACACTAATGCATTGCTGGTGGAGTTGTGACCTTATCCAACCATTCTGGAGAGCAATCTGGAATTATACCCAAAGGGCTATAAATAATTTCATACCTTTTCAGCAGTACCACTTCTAGGGTTATATCCCAAAGAGATCATAAAAATGGGAGGAAGACCCAAATGTAGAAAAATATTTATAGCAGCCCTTTTTGTGGTTGTAAAGAATTGGAAATTAAAGGGGTGCCCATCAATTGGGGAATGGCTAAACAAGATGAGGTATATGCATGTAATGGAATTCTATTGTGCTATAAGAAATGAGGAAGACACAGTTTTCATATTTACCTGGAGAGGCTTATACAAACTGATGCTGAGTGGGAAGAGTAGAACCAGGAGAAATTTGTATACAATCACAGACACAACATATGTGTGATGACCAACTATGAAAGGCTGGACTCTTTTCAGCAATGCAGTGCTATAAGTCTATCTCAAAAGACTCATGAAGGAAAGAGATGCGACATCCAGAGAAATAACTAGAAAGAACTGAGCTTGAATCCTAATGGAAGCAAACTAATTGATCTTTTTTCTTTTCAATGTTTGGTTTTATTTCTTCTTTACCATTTTTCATCCCACCTAGTACAATACACCTTTGTAACTTCACTAATGTCTAATATGAAAGTATTTGTAGATCCTATACTGGAGTATATGCCATTGTGGAGGTATGGGGAGGGAAGGAAAGGATATTTGAATCTCAAGGAACTCTGGAATTGAATCTTGTAAACTAAAAGTAAACAAAAAGAAACAAGCAAATAAATAAATAGATGAGTGAATAAATAAATGAATGAACAAATAAAAAGAAAATATGAGTGATATATTTTTCCTTCCACCTCTGCAGAGGAGTTAATGTTGTTATGGTTTTCTTTTCACTTATATCATTTTAATCATAGTGGATTTTTTTTCTTGGCTTAATTCACCCCGTTTTGTCCATATAGATTTTACCATGTAGCTCTGCATTCGAATTCTTTATTTTAGCTGAAAGGTATGAAAGTGCTGAAAGAGTAGTAACATTCCATTATATTTATGTACTAAAGTATGTTTAGCCATTCTCCAATCAGTTCAATTCAAGATAGTTTTTCTCATGCTTTGTTATAATAAAAAATGCTGCTAGAAATATTTGGGCATGTATGGTGAGTTTCTTCTAATGTCCCATCCCATAAATTCCCATGGGAATTTTCCCTAGTGATTCACTAAGCCAGGAATACCCTTGTTCCTCATCTCTATCAGTGAGCTTCCCTGACTTCATTCACTTCTCCAATATCTCACCACCTAATGGGAGTCTTTTTATATCTCAATTATTTACTTCTTTCTATTGATTATATCCAATTGATCTTATATGTGTAGCTTGTTTGTTTATAATTGTACACATGTTATCTTCCCCAGCAGATTGTGAATTCCTTGAGTATCTCCAATACTCAGCATAGTACCTGGCACATAATAAACATAACACTGACTTACTTGACAGTGTCTCAGGTTCATAATCCTGGCATTGTCTTGAGCCTCTAGCTCTCCCTCACCTCACATATCCAGTCAATGGTCAAATCTTGATGCTTCTATCTTCACATCTTTCAACTGTTAACACCACCCCTCTAATCACACAGCTACCTATTCAGGCTCTCATCACTTCTTGTTGAGATTATTGCAACTTAACTCTAGTCTTCACTGTCTCAAGTTTCTTACCACTCTAGTCTATTCCACCCCAGACCACAATCAAGATCCAAGAAGGTTAAAGCAAGAGCACTTACCCCCAGACAGATCACTGGATTTCCTTACTGCCTGCAGGCCAGGAGCTGAAGCTGCAACATGGTGGGCTGCACAGCTCTGCTACCCAGAGGCTTCTCAGCCCCAGGGAAAGGGGGTGATAAGCTCTCCCAACTAGTCCCAAAATCCATAGGGCACTGACCTCTCACTTTTTCCTAGGCATCTATGTATTGGTAATTCTGGAAATGCCACAGCTGTTGGTGTTCTGGAGTCCCTCCAGCTGGCTGGTGGTCTGGCCACCTTGGGGCTAAAATCTCTGACTCATGTGGGCCTGGGCTCGGCTCCCAGGACACTGTGCTGGCCTCTTGCTACTGGGCTGCCAGGCTGTCCTCAGCAGGAGGTTAGCTTCTCTGTGTCATTTTGTGGGTTGTGGGGCTCCAGAGTTTGTTCAGAGTCCCTTTTTACATAAATTTGGAAGTAATGGGAACTGGAGCTCCCTGGAAGTGCTGTTTCTACCCCACCATCTTGACCCTGCCCCCCACATGCTGAATCTTTAAGAAATTGAATCATTTCAAATGGATTTCTGATTAAAACAATCTGCAAATATTTTTGGCAGAATCACAGTAAATAGGAAAATAGTCTCCCAATATAAGCATAGGGTAACACTATGGACACCCTAAACTTGATTAAACTAAACATAACAAGCAAGGACACTTTTTAGGGGGTAGTTAGATACTTCAACATCCCATTTTCTGGATAATTCATAAAGGAGCAATGATTCTTTCACGGTTCCAGAAGAAGATGGCACTGTTGTCAAGACTAGATATGATTGCCACAGTGCTGTCTCAGGTGATATGATTTGTAATCTTTGACTCTAACATACTTCTCTCTGTTAAAGACGTAGGGTGGACAGGAAACATACAGAAAGGACTGAAATAAGTTATTAGTGCCAGTGAATTTAGAAATCATTGGCAGGCAAACAATTTGTATGTTTGCCAGAGCCATAATTCAAAGAAGGGGCTCTATGCTCTTCATCTCGTTAAAAAAAAAAAAAAAACAGTAAAAACTCACCTTAGTCACATTCCTTGGGGCTTATCATTTATCTCCTCAACCTATAATTCACTTCTATTAAAATTTAATATATTTTCAATTTAAAATAAATAATTATAAAATAATGCTTCATTCTTTAAAAAAATGAATATCTTTAAAGTTGACAATGTAATTTTCACTATACTGTTTTTTTTTTCTTTAAACAAATACTTTATTAACTTCTGTTTTACATCATTCATTTCCGCCAGATTTTGAGTTACAATCATTTTCCCCCCATTATTCCCCTACCCAACCTCCCAGAATAGCAGTCCCACAAGATATCGCTTCCTCCAATCTGCTCTCTCCCATACCTTCTCCCATACCCCCATCGACTTTTCCATTAGAGGAAGGTGAATCTTTGTGTCCCAATGCCTGCACATCTTATCTCCCAATTGTAGGCAAAAGAGTATTAATAATAGTATTTATATATATATTTGAAACATTTAATGTTACGACCTCGAATTTCAGATCCATTTCCTTCCTCCCTTGTCACCCATTCCTTCTTGGGAGATAAGTAATTCAGTATATGTTGTACATGTCTAGCTATGCAAAACATTATCATAGTAGATATATTGTTCAAGGCTGCTTATAATTCCCTCCCACTCATCCCACCCCCCACCTGGTCCATTCCCTACATGATCCTGTCCCTCTTCTATAGTGGGTACTTCCAACCTCCCCTCACCCCAAGGATGCCCTCCCATCCATCATCCCTCCTCTCATCCCCCTTCCCCCTATCCTGCTGCAGGTTGAGATATCCCATTTAGTATGTATGTCATTTTCTCCCTGAACCAACTTCAATGTGAATGTGGTTTTGCCTTTTTAGCCTTCCTTATTCTCCCCCTCCTTTGCACCCACTTCCCCTACATGAGATAGTTTACCCTACCATGTCTCTCCCCATCTCCTCTTGCCACTTTCCTCTCTCACCTCATAATTTCATCCCTTGAGTACTCTCCCTTCCCAACAAAATCAACCTATGCCCTCTATCCATATATAACTGTAACCATATACACACACATTCACATATGTATTCATATGACCACACCCCTTCTTCCATTATTTTCATAGTGAGAAAGATATCATCAGTCACAGTTATTGCTTTTCCATATAGGAATGTAAATAGTTCAACTTTGATAAGTTCCTTTTGATTTCTTTTCCCTGATTACCTTCTCAGGCATCTCTTCCTTCTTGTGTCTGGATGTCAAATTTTCTATTCAACTCTGGTTTTTTCCTCAAGAATGCTTGAAAGTCCTCTATTCCACTGAATGACCATATTTTCCCCTGAAACAAAATACTCAGTTTTGCTGGGTAGGTAACCCTTGGGTTCATTCCCAGGTCTTTTGCCCTCTGGAATATCATATTCCATGCCCTTCGATCCCTCAGTGTAGAAGCTGCCAGGTCCTGGGCTATTCTGATTGTGTTTCCACAATATTGAAATTGTTTCTTCCTGGCTGCTTGTAGTATTTTCTCCTTGATCTGGGGATTCTGGAACCTGGCTATAATATTCCTGGGAGTTTTCTTTTTGGGATCTTTTTCAGGAGGTGATCGGTGGATTCTTTCAACCTCTATTTTGCCCTCTGGATCTAAAACATCAGGGCAGTTTTCCTTGAGAATTTCTTGAAGGGTGATTTCTAGGTTCTTTCTTTGATCATGGCTTTCAGGTAGTCCAATAATTTTTAAATTGTCTCTCCTGGATCTATTTTCCAGGTCAGTGGTTTTTCCCATGAGATATTTCACATTGCCTTCTAATCTTTCATTTGTTTGGATCTGCTTAACAGCATCTTGATTTCTCATAAAGTCATTAGCTTCCATTTGCTCCAGTCTAACTCTGAAGGAATGAATCTCCTCAGTGAACTTTTGAGATTCTTTTTCCATCTGGCAAATTCGACTTTTTAAGGCATTCTTCTCCTCATTGCCCTTTTGGGCCTCCTTTGCCATTTGAGTTAGTCTATTTTTTAAGGTGTTGTTTTCCTCAGTCAGGCTGTTGACCCTCATTTCATACTTTTCCTGCATCCTTCTCATTTCTCTTTCCAATTTTTCCTCCACTTCTCTTATTTGATTTTTAAAGTCCTTCTTAAGGTCCTCTATGGCCTGCAACCCGCTCATGTTTTCCCCTGGGGCTTTTGGAGCAGGACTTCTGACCTCACAGTCCTTTTCCCGCTCTATGCCCCCAAAATAGGAGTCTAGGGTTGCATTTTTCTGTTTCCTTTGCCTTGGCATGTTGCCACTTAATTGCTTGACTTTTGGGCTTGTTGCCACATTATGGCTTTAAGGCCAGATAGAGGAATTTTCATCCCAAACGTGTGGGGGGCAACTTCCGTTTCTGGCAAGCTGTAAACCCACCCACAACTTCCACCCTAGATCACAATCCAGATCCAGGGAGGTTAAAGCAAGAGCGATTACCCCCCAAGACTGATCTGGATCTCCCCACGATTTGTAGGCTGGGAGCCGGAAATGCCTCTGAAAACTACAAAATGGCTGTCTCCTCAGGCTTCTAGCCCCAGGGGAGCTGACGCATTCCCCAAATACAGGTCCCAAAGTCCATAGGACACTAACCTCTTACTTTGTCCTAGGCAAGTCATGTTGATAATTCTGGGTCTCCACAGTTCCTGGTGTTCTGGGGTTCCTCCAGCCGGCTGCTGGCCCTGCCGCCCTGGGGCTCTGGCTCATGACCTGGGCTGGCTCGGCTCCTGTGCTCGGCTCGGCTCCTGCGCTCTGCGCGCTTGGCTCCCAGACCACTGCGCTGGTCCTTCCTGCAGGGTGCTGGGCTGTCCTCAGCGGGAGGTTAGCTTCTCTGTGTCGTTCTGTGGGTGCTGGGGCTCCAGAAGATTTTCAGAGTCCTTTTTTACATAGTTTGTGGAGAATCTGGGGGCAGAGAGGCTTGGACGAGCTGTTTCTACTCCGCCATCTTGGCTCCGCCGCCCACTATACTGTTTTTGAACTCCTTGATAAGACAGGTTATTTCAAAAATTAGATTACAATGAAGTCAAATCAACAATAAACTCCCTAAATTAACCTTACAAGCAGTTTGATTTCACCTCCATTTTGCACTAATCTTTTATTATTTTTTCAAGATATTCATGTACTCTTTGTCACAATTATGTATTTGCTTAACTGGAAACACCATAAGGAGAGGATGTGTGTTCTGCAGAAATTTCGAGTTTCCTCCAAGTGCTAAGCAATTCATTCTGCATATGGTAGGAACTTTATAAATTTGATTGAATTTGAGTTTGACCTGAACTACCAGAAGTTTCCATTGACCACCTGTGAGAATCCCATATACAGAGCAAAAAAAGATTCTCTCCTTTCCTCCAATTTTCTCTGGATTTCAGGGATCTGGCAACAATAGGTCCCTGCCCAAAAAGGGATATTTTTGGGCCCTCCTGGCTCATAATGAATATATATAGTAATTGTTTCTTTTGGGCCAGCAACCCTGGTCTTCCTCTCTCACTATGATTTTTTTTTTTTTACTTCAAGGGTGCCAGCCCTTGACTCACTTCTTAAAGAGGCTTATTCACTGAATGGCCTTTGCCTCATTCAAAATGAGAACCTGAAAAGACCTTAGCTTAAAATAGCCAAGGTTCCACTGCATTCTGGGCCATCTCTGGTCATCTTGATTGATATCTGGACACTGTACCCAGATGGCTCTGGAGAAGAAAGCGAGACTGGTGACTATGGCCTCCCTCACTTAAATCCAATTCAATTGCAAGTCATGTCATCATCTCCCTGATCTGATCAGCTTCTTGGAGAATTAAGGACAAACTACAACCACAATAACACACTGTTACTGATAATGTGTACAACATTTTCTTGGTTCTGCTCATTTCACTTTGAATCATTTTGTACAAATAGTTCCAGTTGTTGTTTTTTTTTTTCTGAAATCTACTTCATCATTTTTTTTTTTTTTTTGCTTTTTGGAGGGCAATTGGGGTTAAGTAACTTGCCCAAGGTCACATGGCTAGATTTTTGTTTGTGTGGGTTAAGTGTCTGAGGCCGGGATCCGAACTCAGGTCCTTCTGACTCCAGGGCCAGTGCTCTACTCACTGTGCCACCTAGCCGCCCCCTACTTCATCATTTTTATTGCACAATAGTACTCCATTACATTCATATAGCACAGCTTTTTCAGTCATTCCCCAGTTAATGGTCATCCCCTTAATTTCCAATTCTTTGCCAGCATTTATCCAATCAAAAGTGATTTAAAGGAGTGGACTTTGGCTTCTTCAGAGGCCCAGAGGAATCAGAACAGTGAAGTATGTGGAACCCTAATGCAGGGCAGCCAAGGATATACCCTCCTGGGGGTCCTATGCCCCCTTCAACTTCTGGGTGCCCTGGGGTTACTATCCCCATCAACCCACCATCAGTCAATCCTGCATACCCTCCAGGTACTGCCCCGCCTGGCTGTTTCCCAGGGAATCCAGCTTATCCTCCTGGTACTGCTTTTGGCCCTGGGCATCCACGAGGATACCCAGGCTTCCCACCCCCAGGTCCCTGCCCACCTCCAGGGCACTATCCACCTCCTGGCCCTTGTCCCTTGGCCCCAGGGGTAGTGGGGCCAGGTATAGTGATGGATAAGAAGATGAGGAAGAAGATGAAGAAAGCCCATAAAATGATGCATAAACATCACAAACATGGCAAGCATTCTTCCTCCTCCTCCTCTTCCAGCAGTGACTCTGACTGAATCCTGGGCCCTTCTTCCCCCAAGTCACACCACCCCAGCTCTCCCATCAAGCCTTGGATGTCATATTGTGCTGGGGGAAGATAGCCTTGCAGCCCCAACCTCATTCACCCCTTTGCCCAAATTGGCTGGTGAAGGTGAGGAAAGGATCCCTATTGGCCTGAGGAAGTCTATTTTCTTACCTACTAGATTGAATTTTTGGGTGGCACTCCTTTCTGAAAATGTATGTCCTTTGAGCCAAATGCTGAAGAAAATTTAGGATCTGGAAAAATGTGATTTTAAAATTTTATTTTGTAATTTGTGTGGGAGAAGGGAAAAAAGGGATATATGGCATTACCATGGAAGTTGGTCTGGGCATAAAAGTCTTATGGTAATGGGATGTGGGAACTACGTTTCCCAGCAAACTCTGCAGTCTACTCAGCCCACTGCCTTCTGGGAAAGAGAGTTCTTTTGAATAAGATAATTTTGGATGGCATTTTGGAACCTCATTTCTTGGTGAGCTCTTTTCATCCCAATCGTTCTTGGGTCTGACTCTGTTTCTCTCACTGTGCTTCCCAATAAAGCTGTTTATCCCAGTCAAAAAAAAGTGATTTAAAGCAGTTCTTCATATATATATATATATATCTTTGATTCTTTACCTGAAAACTAATTGTCCATATCCTTTGACAATTTATCAATTGAGGAATATTTGAGAAATGAGGCCTTTATCAGAGACAATTGCTGTTAAGATTGTTTCCCAGTTTTCTACTTTCCTTCTAATCTTAGTTATCTTGATTTTGCTTGCGCATAAGCTTTTTAATTTAATATAATCAAAACCATCCATTTTATATTTTGTAATGCTTACTATCCCTTGTTTGGTATGGAATTCTTTCCTTCTCCATAGATCTAACAGGTACACTGTTTTAGTATTTATATTACTTCAATATTTATAGTGCCTTTTAGCAAGATATAGTTTCCTTCCTTATTTCTTTTAAATAGATTTATTTTTGCTTTTGGTTTTTGCTGAGATCAGAATTGCTACCTCAGTTTTTTTTGTTTGTTTTTTTACTTAACTTGTAGCAGAATAGATTCTGCTTCAGTCCCTTGCCTTTAGTCTGTGTGTCTCTCTGCTTCAAGTGTGTTTCTCTTAAACAGCTCTGCTACTCTCTTCTGTTTTATGGGAAAGCTCATCCTATTCACTTTCACAGTTATGATTACTAATTGTTTCTTTCCCTCTATCCCATTTTTAGTCCTCTTTCTCCTTTCACCTTTTCCCTCCTCACCAATGTTTTGTTTCGGTCCAACACCTCCCCTAATCTTCCCTCTCCTCTGTCAGTCCTTCCACCCATCTTTACTTAATTACTTCCTTTCCTAATTCCCTTTTGATAGATTTCTGTATTGAACTTACTGTGTATATTATTCCCTTTTTGATCAAATACTGATTGAGAGTAAGGTTCAAGCAATGTCCATCACCCAGACTCCCATCTTTCCCTCCATGCTAATAGGTTTTTCATGCCTCTTCTTATGAAATGATTTACCCTATTCTACCCCTCCCTTCTTTCAGCACTCACTGTGCTAATCTTTCTCATCCCTTAAAAATTTGTGCCATTTATTTCAATTCACCTTTTTCCTATACCCTTCATGTATATATACCTTCTATCTATGATAGTACTGGTAAAAATTTTAAAAATTACAGAATCATCTTTCCATGTAGGAATGTAAACAGTTCATTTTCATTGGCTCCTTTATGTTTTCTTTTCCCTTTTTAGCTTTTTAGTCTTCTCTGGGGTCTTGATATTGAAGATCAACATTTTGTTGAACTTTTATCTTCTTATAAAACCTTGGAATCCTGTTGTATTGAATGACCATTTTCCCCCTTAAAATATTAAGCTTAATTTTCTGGGTAGGTGATTCTTGGTTGTACTGTTTACCCCTTTTGCTTCTGAAATATCATGTTCTATAAACTTCAGTCCTTTAATGTTTCAGCAGCTAAGCCCTGTGTAATCCTGACTGGGATTCCCCAATATGTGAATTATTTCTTTCTGGACACTTGCAGTATTTTTCCTTAACTAATAGTTCTGAAATTTGATAGAATTCCCTTTGGAGTTTTAATTTAATCCTGAGGTCATCAGTGGATTCATTCAATGCCTATTTTGTCCTCTGGTTCCAGGATATCAATGTGGTTTTCCTTGGTAATTTCTTGAAAGCTGTTCTCCAGGTCTCCCTTTTGATTATGGCTTTCACTTAGTCCAAATGCTTCTGACATTGTCTCACTTGTATCTATTTTCCAGGTTTTTGTTTTTCCAATAAGGTATTTTACATTTTTCTATTTTTTTTATTTCATTCATTCATTCATTCCTTCATTCATTTGTGTTGATTCGTTCTGTCTCATAGCTATTAGCTTCCATTTGGCCAATTCTAACTTGTAAGGAGTTGTTTTCCTGAGTCAGTTTTTGTAATCCCTTTTCCATTTGGCCAATCATACCTTTTTAGGAGCTGTTTTCTCCAGTGGTTTTTTTGTATCTTCTTTTCCATTTGGACAATTCTACTTTTTAAGCAGGTGTTTTGTTTTATTTTTCCATGCAATTGACTCTTTTTTAATATATATATATAAAATTCTCTTGCAATTCTTTCATTTCTTTGTCCAATTCTCCTTCTATCTCTCCTGTATGAATTTTAAGCTCCTTTTTGAGCTCTCCCATGAGTTCTTTCTGGGCTTGAGACCACTTTTTTTTTTCCTTTGGGGCTTTGCCAATAGATTTTTTAAACATTATTTTCTTTTTCTGGTTTTGCTTCTTGGTCTTCCTTGTCACCATAATAAATGTCTATGGTTAGATTCTTTTTTTCCTTTCTCTTTTCTTTTGAATTGGAGCTCTGATCCCAGGGTAGAAGGGATACTGTCCCAGGCTTCTTGTGCCAAAGTCTGCAGGCCTTGGCTGTTTACCTGGTGCTGTACAGATGTTGCCCTGAGGCCCAGGGGCTCCCTCATGCTTGGTGCTGTGTTGAGGGGTTGAATTAAGGATTGACTGGCACTCTTGAAATCTATAAGGGTCTGATGGCTTAGCTGGTGCTAAGCTGGGGTTCTAGCGCTTGTATCTGGTATACCCTGAGGACAGTTGGCTTTTTGTGCTTTTCCCCAGGGCTACTCTGAAGCTAGAGGCAGTCTGGCCCCTAAAAGCTGCCTGTTTGACTGGGACTACTCTGAAGCACATAATAGTTCTAGAACTGTAATTTGACCCTTTCACTGGCTATACTGAGGTTGGGACACTGATGTTGATCTTTGCTACTCCATCATATTTTTTATTCTTCTGCTGTTCCAGGATTTGTTTTGGGGAGTTATTTTATGGTTGTTTAGAGGGGAATATGGGAAGAGTTACAACAATTTACTGTTTATTCCACCAACTTGACCCCTGGAATAAATGTATTATTTTTAAAGTAGATAATCTATGAATTCTGCTCTTTCATTTTGATATTGCAATCTTATCAATGTGAACAGTACTATAATTTATAATATAATTCCTCCCATCTATAGCCTGAGAGAAATGTAACCACACAATCATCTTTCAATCTTGTGATCTTATAACAAGACTCATTAGGTTGACTCTCTCTGAAGTGAAGATAAATTAACTCTTTACTCAAAATCCTCCTTCATCAGATCAGCTCTAAGCTTTTTATTATCATAGTAAAACAGATGAAAATCATATATTTTCCTTCTGTTTCTCACTCTTAAACGAGAAAGAGCACAATAGAGTCCAAGCAGACACGTCAGAGTAGTTATACTTCTCTTGGTCTATAGATGGAACTGGAAGACAATGCTACAAATCAGGGCAGAGGTCAGTTTTGTTTTTTTGTTTTCTTTTGTTTTTTTTTTCCTCTTAAGGTTCTAACCAAGATGCTACATCCTTTTCTTTAGCCAGTCTGCTAAAAATATCTCTCTTCCAATATTTAGTCTTCCAGCACAGCATAGTTGGTAAAGCCTTCCTATCAGATCACTTTGTTCCAGTCTTCCTCAAGTCAGTCTTCCTGACATCTGGACATTGTTCATGATCCCTTCTTAACTATTCAGCTCTTCCAAATTTGTTTATTTTTTTCATTGCCTCTGATATTTCCCTTATGAAATAAAATTGATAAGATCAACTTTTGGTCAGAATTTTTTTAAAAGGTAGCATTTAAATAACACTATGTACTAGCTACTGTGATAAGTACTTCAAAAATATCATTTCATTTAATCCTCAAAGTAATTTTGAGAGTTAGGTGATATTATTATCCCCATTTCCTGTTTAGGAAAATTAAGCAAACAGTGATCAAGTTATTTGTCCAGGGTAAAAAAAAAGTTGTGTCCCAGGATGGATTTGAACTCAGATCTTCCTGACTCCAGGCCTGTTGGTCTCTCCACTGAGCCACTTTTTTAATACTTGCTTTGTCTTCCCATAGCCTGCAAACAAATATTTAATATAACATTCTGTTACTGTGAACGTCTCATACTGTAAAAACAGTCACATGCATATGAGTTGAGACATTGACCTACAGCATTAGTCCTTTGTCTGCCTTCCAGCTGGTGTCCTAGATTCTTTAAAATGGACAGTTTCCCTGATTCTCCCAATAGTCTACTACTTCACCTCACATTTTAGCTGAGGTACTCTGTTCCTTTTTAAGTTGATCTTATCATTCTTCCTTACACATTTCTTTTAATTGCACCATTTAAAACAGCCCACTTCCTCACAAAGGAAAGGGAAAATTATATAGTAGATATAGTGTTCCTTTTTTCTGGCCTCAAACAACTTCACCTCTGTGAATTTGACAATTTACCAACCATTTCCTTTAGATTCTCTCTTTTAAATATCTCTGAATTTTAGTAATACTGATTTCTCCTTATTTTCCTTGTACCTTTATATTGTATTCTTCTTAAACTTCTTTGCTTAATAATCATCTATTGCCATCTACCTAGCCCTTGTTCATTGAATTCTTCCCTGTGTCATCTTCTCTTCTTTCTTAATGTCCACAACACCTCTCCCTTCCATCCTCTTTTATTCCCTGCCTGTTTTATCCATCACCTTATTTCAGATGTTCATCACCGCTTCTAACCTATTACAGACATGTATCTAGTCCCTCTCATCTCCAGTTAATCATGTGAATAGATGTCAAATTAATGTTTCTAAAGCACAAATTTGACCATGTCATTCTCCTACTCCTCCTGGCTTCTATGATAAAAAGGAAACTTTTCTGTTGGGCTTTTAAAGTACTTCAAAATCTGGCTCCAATTTATGATTCCATATTTATTTTATGGAAATCTAGCTAATTCAGTGAATAGAATGTTGGACCTGAAATCAGGAATACATGAGTAAATTTGCCCTCAGAAACTTACTAGCTGTGTAACTCTGGGCAACTTACATAACCCTTTTGATGTCAGTTTCCTCATCTGTAAAATGAGCGGGTGAAATAAATGACAAATTACTCCATTATCTTTGCCAAGAAACCCCCAAAAGGATTCATGAAGAGTTCTAAATAAACAACTTATTTTATTTGAACACTTCATATAGTTGTTTTTTAAGGGAAAGAATATCTGTTATTGTTTCCTGTACACAACATCCCATTTCTTGCCTTTGTGCCTCTGCATATGGTGTCCCTCCAGCCCTCTCCTTATCTACAACTCATAGATGCTTTTGCTACACTAAAGGCACAGTTGTAGTCCTACCTCCTATATAAAGCCTTTTTCTTGTCCCATTACTAGTTCTTATATAGACATACAGATAGATAGATGATAGATAGATAGATAGATAGATAGATAGATAGATAGATTAAATCCATCTATCAATCAATCTATCTATATCTATGTATACCTATATCTATATCTATATATCTATATCTAGATAGATAGATAGATAGATAGATAGATAGATAGATAGATATTTCCTTTTGGCTTATCAGTACACATACTGTTCCTTGAGAAGAAGTACTATTTCTTGTTTGCCTTTCTACCCCTGGTGCCTAGCACAGTGTCTTTCATGTAATGGGAACTTAGTAAATGACTGTTGATGGAACTCCCTCATTTTGCTGATGAGGAAACTGAGGATCAATGGGTTTGATTGATTTGGCAAAGGTTGCATAGGTGGTAAGTGTCAGATATAGGACCTGAACTCTAGTTTTCTGAGTCCTAGAGTTCTTTCCCCTTTATCACACTGGCTCAGGGATCATGAATAATAATAATGACTGATATTTATATAGAATCTTAAAGTTTGCAATGAACTTTGTCTATATCATTGCATTTGAGCTCTTCAGCAATTCTATGTTGAAGGTAATACAGGTATTATTATTCCCATTTTACAGATGAACAGAAACATTTAAGTTTAATGACTTTCCTATGGTTACATAGCTAGAATGTTTCAGAGTGAGGATTTGAACCCACATTTCCATGACTCCAGATGCATCACTTTCTCTGCTTGACTATTCAGATGTACAAAAAAGTCTAAATAATATATGCAAATATCAAAAGTATAGGTTACTTCAGAAAAATGTGGAACTCTTTAATAAGCAAACACATATGTGTTTGGCAGACTTATCGGACCTACTTTCAGAGAAAAAAAAATGTCAGAGAACTAATAGGAAATATTACACTTCCTCTAATCCTATTTTTTCACATACCTTTGTTCCATATACCTCCCAACTATGCTCCCCAGTCTTCAGATTTTCTCTGTTCTAATCAATGCAGCAATCTCCCCAATTAACCCTCCTCAAAGTATGCTATATACTCCAGCCAGATTAATTCATGAAACACTATTTTGGTCCTCCCTCTTGGCCTACTCCAAAATAATAAAAGACTTCCCACAAGATAAAGTTCATCTTCTTTACCTTGGCTTTCCATGTTCTAAACCAATATACTCCCTCCCCATTTCCCCCAATACTCCCCTACATAAATTCTCTAGTTAAACTGATTCATTCTATTCCAGGAACATATCTTGTTCTTTTCTGCCCTCCTGCTGGTAGCCATCAGATTGCCATTACACTTGTTCCTTCTCTATTACATTTTATAAACATCCAGGCATGCTGGATAATATGGAGATTGAGAATTCTAATTTTACTTTCTGAGAAATTGTATTGGTTACATCAGCCTGAAGACAAACAAACAAAACAAAACAAAACAAAACAAAACAAAGAATCGCGTTGCACAATGTAGTGCCTTCCTCACTCCCCTTACAATTAGCTTTCCTGCCCAAATCAAAATCTATGGTAATCTCACAGATGTTAAGAAAATAATTTTTCCTCCATCTAGAAGAGGTCCTTTTGCAATCGACTTTCCAATTATTCCTTAATGATAAAATTAATACCATTATTAATAATAATTAACATTTACATAAACCTTAAGTTTTGCAAAGCATCACAAAAATCTCATTTGATCTTCATAACGACACTGAGGTTCAAATGCTCTGTGTATTCCAATATTATACATGAAGAAACTGAGGTAGACTGAATTTGGTACTTGCCTTGGGTTACAAGAAATCTGAGGGCAAATGAGAACTTAGATATTCTAAACTCTAGGTCCAGCAATCTAGTTACTCCCTGTCACTACCACTAACCTATTATTGTATTTAAGTGTGGTGCTCTGACCCAAATTTTGGTTTTGGTTTGTTTTGGTTTTTTTAGAGGAGAGCCAGTCTGAGTACTGTGAAAGCTAATAAAGTCTTTTCATAAGCATTTGGCAATGTGGGGTTGGGGAATGCCTTAGTGAGTCTCTGTAATAATATTTCAGTCAAAGGAGTCCATAAGATCTTGCCACAGACTTTTGAATCATCACAGGATTTTCCCAATAATCACAATTATATTCTATTATTTGCAGTGAATTCCACTTGATTAATTCCTCTTATACAAACTTTGGGCATAGCATTCTTCAGCTCCTTCAACTATTTAAGTGCTAAGTATCCTTTCTGACCCAAATCAAAACTTATGTGACCACGACAATGGCCCTTTCCTCTAAATTCGTGTGTGTGTGTGTGTGTGTGTGTGTGTGTGTGTGTGTGTGTGTGTGGTCAGGTGGGGGGAAGGGGCAGGGAGACAGAAGGAGAGAAATATAATATTTGTGATATTACTGAGTTACAACATCACATAGAGGTGAGGCAGGGATTGTGAATTCAAGAAGAACAATGTTCAAGTCTCACCACTTACTAGACATATGATTCAGGGAAACATATCAACATTTCTGTGCCTTAGTTTCCCCATCTGTAAAATGGATGACTTGAAGCTGATTACCTCTAAGGTCCCTTTCAATCCTAACTCTATCAATCATATGATTCAGAGCTCATGAGTTTAGGGACTCCCCAGAGGGCACTGCATCATACTGAGATTCAGGTGGACTGTCACCAGACTTCACTTTTCAGGTATATCCAAGAGAGTCCTGCATCAGTGCAAAATCTAGGGCAACTGTTCTATAACCTCCTTACTCTGAGCCATTTCCAGGAGGCTTTGTGATAGCCCAAACTCTAGGCCTTTGGCCTCTAACTTCTTGGACCTTCTACAAATTTTCTTGTTACTCTCAATGACTTTTAGTCATTCAGTGCCATAACCCCAGATATATCTTGACCTCTTTTTCCTAGATACTTTACATATCCATTGTTTCCAAGTCTCCTCATTTTTACTCCACATTTTTCTTAGACATGAGATATTCTCCACTCACACAGCCACTACCCTTGTTTATGTTCCTATGACCCCTGACCTAGAATACTGCAAAGGCCTCCTAGTTGATGTCCTGCCTTTAAACTTCCCACTTCATTCTTTCCTCAATTAAAGTGACATAATGATTTTCCTAAAGCATAGGTCTAACCACATCTCTCCTTACTCAGTAATCAACAGAGACTTCCCATTAGCCTATGTATCTATCACAAACTCCTTTTTTTTTCTTTAAAGTTCTTTAAAACTTGTCCCATTCCTACCTTTCCAATTTTCTTATACTTTTCTCCCTTCTACATACTCTGTAATATGATAACACAGACCTTGTTCTCTTTCACATGTGAAATTTTATCTTCCAGTTCAGTTCATTGGTGCTGGCTATCTCCCATCCCTGGAATGTTTTTCTCCATCATTTCTTCTCATGGCACCCTGACTCTTTTCAAGACTTAACTCACATTTTACTTTTAGCAGGAGACTGCCCTTCTTCCCACCACTATCACCACAACACACACACACACACACACACACACACACACACACACACACACTAAAATAAACACTGCTAAACTATTTTTTCAGGCCCGGGGCTGAGGAATGGATTATTTATCCATTGTCTCTCCATTAGAATGTGAGCTCTTTGAGGAGAAGAACATATTTTCCCCTTTTCTTTGTATTTCCAGATATTAACACGGTGCCCAGTATGTAAATAAGTGCTTAAGAAATACGTGTTGACTGACTGATCACGAGATCTTTCTAGAGAAGAATGATGCACCTGCTCATTTTCAGCTTACATACTCTCTAGCAATACTACCACTACCACCACCACCAATACAAATACTGATGATAATGATGATAAATGGTTGATTTTTCACAAAATATTCAAAACCCCAGTACTATAAATACAATCACCCAAAATATCCTCAAGAATTCAACAAGTAAAATGTACTATAAATAGAGTAACACAACTGATAAAAAAAGCCTTGCCTGTAATCACTAAGGTATAACATTCAACCACAAAATTTGAAGAACAAACTTTTAAATACATGTTGCCTTACCAGACAATCATAACCTCCAAACAATAGACAATATAAAGCTCTCAAAATAAGACCAAGTGGAAGAAACCAAAACCATGTGAGAACAGGAAGAATTATCTTCCTCATCTTCTTTGTTACTTGAATGGTTCTGAATATGAGTCCATAGAAGACAAATCTATATCCCTGCCTCTTCCATTCAATTTAAAAATTCAGATATTTTTAGCATTCTACACAGCAGTTTATTTTCAATATTTAACGTCAGTTAATATGTTGTAGGATTGCAATTAGTCCCAAAATTATTTCTATCTGAACTACATAAAACATTGCTATGAGAAAGAAATAAGAAAGTACAAAACATTATAGGGAATTATATACCAATTTTCCAAAATATTTCACCTCCATTGCTTTATTTGATCTTCAAAATAACCAGTTATTTGTATAGGTTCATTGATCTTCTAACAAGATTTCAAGTTTCTAAAGGGCAATAATTATATCTTCCATTTCTTTAAATCCCCCTTGTCACCTAATCAATACCTTTACACCATAAATGCTCTAGAAAGACCTCTTGATGGACTGTTATTCAGAGGGTGCTGCATTTTTAAAAGCTTTTAAAGACCTTGTAATTGTTTTTTTACCATTCCCTATGATCCTACATCCTTGATTTCAATCCAGTTTTGTTGTTGATCCTACATCCTTGACTTTAATCCATTTTTATTGTTATTTTTGAGTCATTTCCGTCATGTCTAAGTCTTACCTACCTCATTTGTGCTTTCCTTAGCAAAGATACTGCAGTGTTTTGCCATTTCCTTCTCCAGCTCATTGATAGATGAGGCAACTGAGACAAATAGGGTAAAGTGACTTGTCCAGAGTCACACAGCTAGTAAATGTATGAGGGCAAATTTGAACTTAGCTCTTTATAACTGTAGGCCTAGTGCTCTATCATCTGATACACCTATCCACTCTAATCCAGCTTTGGTTAAGTTCAAATACAAGCAAGTCTTTGCTTGCACAGTCTATGAAGAGTATTGCAAGGTAACTCAGATTTTAAAATATAAGAAAATAAACCCTTGTATGCCTTCCTATCTACTTTTTCTTAGTTTCTCAATATTTATCATTCCCCTGAAATGCTCATTAACCTGTGTAACTGGGCAACAAAAAGCAATTAGTATACTTTGAAATAATGAATGAAACACATAGCCTTAGTTCTAATCAACAGGAAGTTCCTCAAAACAGGGACACCCTATTCAGCCTATTGCCTTCCTGTCTTCTTTCCAATCTTTAATCACTGACAGAACTTTATCTATCCTTCCACAGTTGCCAAACATTCTCCACAGCCTACTGAGATTAGAACTGCCACTAGAAATTTATTTTTCCAAAGGCAGCTTCTAACACTGAAAACTCGAATAAGTCTAGCCAGCAGATAGTCACCTTAGCCAAACATGGGTGCTTTCTGCTCTATACAATAAAGTCCTGACTTCTCTCTAGTCCAGTAATACTCATAATAAAAATGTCTGGGTATCCTCATTGCAAGCAGTTTGGTTTAAGAGAGATTCTTTTAAGAGGTGCTGAAAAATCTAAATCAGATACATCTGGCAACTGTCCTTTATTTACTTTTTTTTTGTTAAGGGCCATAAAGTATCCTTTCAGGACAAGAGCTATGATTTATGCAGACAAAACCCAGGTTGATTTATTTCTAACAAATTATGTTCATCTAAACGATCTACTATCCAACCTCCAACGATTTTCTAAACTAGTTTCCCAGGTGCAGAGGTGAGAATTGCTGGGATATAATTTTTGGATTACTCTTAACTTCCTTCTAAAAGATACTTAGCTCTTTGGCAGGGATCCAATCACTGCCTATAGTCACTGCTTGAAAGGATAAATTACATATTTTTTGTAATTATAAAGAAATAAAAACAAGTTCCACCAGCCAGCATGCTAAACCCACCAGCATGCTTAACACATTTTTATACTCATGTAGTAAAATCTAAAAATAAGCTCACTGTCAAATTATATCTTTATCACTAGTTTATATAGAATCTTTGAATGTCCTAAATGTGTGATATATAGAAATAGGCTGTAGAATGATTACCTAAGGAAGGATATAGGCCAGAAACTTTGTCTCTGATGCTGGCCAAGACCATGATCTGATTAATACACCTGAAAAAAAAAGTCTTTCTGGATAGTTAAGAAACTCTAAAGTCTATTACTTTAAGTCTTTTCATCTGTAATTTTTGGAATTCCATAATGTGTTGTAATAGAATTCAGGCGTGCATTTTACTCCACCCAACCCCAACTGACCATGACATATACAGTCTCTATATGCTTTTATGAAAGCTTATATTATTCAGTGGTCAATGATGAATATACATTATGATTTTACCACCTGGGTGGAAAGAGCACTCATGAAACCCAAAAAAAGAAACAAATACACATGGTTTTATTTTCATGGTGGATTTGTTTCTTTTTGAGCCCACGTCTACAAATTCACACCAATGTCTGCCTCTGCTTTTTAGAAGGAAAATAAATGAATGAGGAAATAAATAAGCTTGCCTTCTTCCATTGTTACTTTCATTCTACTTTTTCTATTCATTTATTATCTATACTGTAGATAGGAAAATAGCAATAATATATTGAGGACACCAATGTTTTGGCAAATTATGAAACTGTATGTTGTTGAATAAAATGTAGCAGCAATGGTAAAGAGATAAGTGGCTCTTCTGTTTTTTAAAGAAGGAAACAAAATCCTAATCCCTTTCTCCCTTCTCTCCATTCCATCTGCCCATCCCACCTCCAGTACATGCTTATATACTAGGCCGCATAAAATCACAGGAAGCTCAGCTAATTCTCAGTTCTATCAAAGTCCCTTGTTCCCTTGTGGGTGATAGAAGAAAGGTGGGCTCCTTCTTCCATCAGTATTTCTTATAAATGAAATATATGTGGAAGAAAGAATTAGGATGAAATTACTGGAAAGTAAATAATGTAGGAATGAAGTAATGCAAAGCAGCTTTGGAACTTCATAATTATTATTGACCCAGGCAAAGTTCACACACACACACACACACACACACACACACACACACGCACACACGCACACACACACACGTAGATAGATAGATAGATAGATAGATAGATAGATAGATCTATATATATATGTATATATATATATATATATATATAGAGAGAGAGAGAGAGAGAGAGAGAGAGAGAGAGAGAGAGAGAGATCTATAGATATAGACAATAATACTTAAATGATTTTAAATGGATTACATGATTATAACTCTTGGACTGTTTACCAGGAACATAGAATTTAGTACAGTATCATAGTGAAATATTATTCTGTTTGAGAAGTAAGTAGAAGATGGTATTTCTGAAAAAAGTGACTTGAAAGATTTTATTTCATTTCCTAGTATTCCTATCTATTATTGAATTAAAATTATTTTGAGGAGCACTGTGATATTGTGTAGTGTGAGTAGTCCTAGGGAAATCTGGGCTTTGCCAAATCCTTTATATAAGACTTTTTGATTAACAAGTATTGTATTAGTCAATAAGAAAAACTGTAAAACCATGAAAATGTCACATTAAGGGGACTATTTATTAGTGCTATATATTTATGAAGCAAGGCAAAGTCTAGTGAAATGTTTCATTTACATGAGAACCCTGCAGACAGCAGCAGCAGCAGCAATAAATATATTTTGTTTTTAATGGCATGTACTCATCAAAGACTCATGTCTGTGCATCATATAAAACATTTATATACAATTACATTCGTCACCAATGCTTGCTGTTGTTAGCCCAGCATCTCCTTCTACATTATTGGCTTAGAATGATGATCTTTAAATATTGCCCACATGGTAGCTCTTGAATTGTTTTAAACAGATAACATTATTATAACTTCTGGATTGTTTACCAGGAGTATACAATTTAGTACAACATCATAGTGAAATGTTACTCTATATGAAAAATAAGTAGACAATTTTTAAAGTGACTGTTTTTTTATACAATGCCATTTAATTTCCTAGTTATATGAAAGGAAAAAAGACAAATTCCTCTTTAAAATGTACTAGTGGCTTAAAAATTAAACGTAGAACAACTTTAACCTTTTTATGTCCAAATTAAATTGTATAAAAAACTCAATTTGCAGAAATAGTTAATGTCCTAAAGTATGGCATGGTATCCTTTCTTTTTTCTTCATCCCCTGTACCAATGCAGCATATAATCAACCCTTAATAGCATTGCAAGTTTACTGTACATGAGCAAAAAAAATGAAAGGATAAATCAGTATCAGCCTCTTGATATCTTAGATATTCTCACTCCATCAAAGAGCTTAGTCAGTTTACAGCTCTATATATGAGGAACTTTCTTTCCAAGTACGTAGATTTCTGACAGAATGGATTATTACCAGAAGTAAAATGGATTTAGAAGACATGAGGATATTGAGATGAAATGACCCTTATTTTATTGTAGGTTGAAATTGTGTTATTTCATCATCATCCTCAATATCATCATCATCATCATCATCATCCTCCTCCTCATCATCATTTTAATCATCATCAGCTAACATTTATATAGCACTTACTATGTGCTAGGCACTATCTCATTTGTTCCTTATAACTATCATGTAAGGTGGATGCTATTATTATCTTCATTTTCCAACGCTAATTCTTTGTTTTTCAAGTGATGAACTGATCCAGCCAGAACGGTTGACCAACAAAGAATTAGCGTTCCAATTCTCCAACATCCTCTCCAATCATTTTCCTGTGTTGTCATGTTAGCCAACCTAGCAGGTGTTATGTGGTACTCCAGAGTTGTGTTTTTGTTTTTGTTTTTGTTTTTTTAATCAGTAGTGATTTAGAGCAATTTTTCATATGACTATAAATACCTTTAGTTTCTTCATCTAAAATCTACCTGTTTACATTATTTGACCATTTATTATTTGGGGAATTACTTGTACTCTTATAAATTGTATTCACTTCTTTATACATTTTACAAATGAGGTCTTTATCAGTGACCTCGTTTTACCTTTTCTACCAGTTTTCTGTTTCCCTTCTAATCTTGGTTGCATTGATTTTGTTTGTGAAAAAATTCAATATGATGTAATCAACATTATTCATTTTGCATTTCATAATTTTCTCTATCTCTTGTTTGGACATAAATTGTTCCATTTTCCAAAAATCTGACAGGTAAACTATTCTTTGCTTGCCAAGTTTGGTCATAATATCAGCCTTTATATCTAAATGGTGTACTTATTTTAACTTTATTTTGGCATATGGTTTAAGATGTTGGTATATGACTCATTTCTGCCATAATATTTTCCAGTTTTCCCAGCATTTTTTGTCCAGTAGTGAGTTCTTATCACAGAAGCTGGCATATTTGGATTTATCAAACAGTAGCTTACTATAATCATTGTCTATTGTGTTTCTGTACCTACCCTATTCCACTGATCCACCACTCTTATTTCTTAACCAGTAGCAAGTAGTTTTGATGATTTCCACTTTATATTACACTTTAAGATCTGGTATGTCTAGGTCAACTTTCTTTTCATTTATTTCATTAATTCCCTTGTTATTCAGGACCTTTTATTCCTCCAGATGAATTCTATTACTTTTCTCTATATATAAAATAAATTTTGGTAACTTGATTGGTGTGGTACAGAATGAGTAAATTAATTTAGGGAGAATTATCATTTTTACTATATTAGCTGCATCTAACCATGAGCAACTGATGTCTTTCCAATTATTTAGATCTAACTCTGTGTAAAAATTGCTTTGTAATTGTGCTCATGTACCTCCTGTGTTTGTTTTGGTAGAGAGACAATCAAATATTTTATAATGTCTACAGGAACCTTAAATGAAATTCCTCTATCATAGTAATATATAGAAATATATAGAAATGGTGATGACTTATGTGGGTTTACTTTATATCCTGCAACTTTGTTCTTTATTTTTTCATTTATTCTCTAGCATTTTCTAAGTATACTATAATAACTACAAAAGGTGATAGCTTTGTTTCTTCTATACCTATTTTAAGTCCTTCTCAAGCATCTCTTGCTTCTTGTGTCTGAATGTCAAATTTTCTATTCAACTCTGGTTTTTTCCTCAAGAATGCTTGAAAGTCCTCTATTCCACTGAAGGGCCATATTTTCCCCTGAAACATGATACTCAGTTTTGCTGGGTAGGTGATTCTTGGATTTTATCCCAGCTCCTTTGCCCTCCAGAATATTATATTCGAAGCCCTTCAAACCCTCAGCTTAGAAGGTGCCAGATCCTCTGCTATCCTGATTGCTCCAGTCTAATTCTGAAGGAATGATTCTCCTCAGAGAGCTTTTGAGATTCTTTTTCCATCTGGCAAATTCAGCTTTTTAAGGCATTCTTCTCCTCATTGCCCTTTTGAGCCTCTTTGCCATTTGAGTTAGTCTATTTATTAAGGTGTTATTTTCCTCAGTCAGGCTGTTGACCCTCATTTCATAATTTTCTTGCATCTTTATCATTTCTCTTCCCAATTTTTCCTCCACTTCTCTTATTTGCTTCTTAAGGTCTTCTCTGGCCTGTAACCAACTCGTATTTTTCTTGGAAGCTTTTGTTGCAGGATTTTTGACTTCACTGCCTTCCTTCTCTTCCATGTTTTGATCATTTTTGTCACTAAAGAAGGAGTATAAAGTTGGGGTACTTTGGGTTTTTTTGCTTCCTTTGCCTACTCTTGTTGCCACTCAGTCACTTGACCCCTGGGCTTTTTTGTTTCTTTGATGTGGCTCTTCCCAGTTTAGTTATCAGCACCATATTAGAATTTGGTCGGTCCCCTTCTTCACCTATTTTCCCAAATAGTTAATCTAGTATTGGAAAAAGTGTTCTTTAAATGTTTGAGAGAAATCACTTGTAAATCCTTCTGGCCTGGAGATTTTTTTTCCACCTAGGGAGTCCATTGATGGCTTGTTCAATTTCTTTTTTCCTGAATGGGGTTACTTAAATAGTTTATTTCCTCTTTCTGTTAGACTGGGCGATTTCTATTTTTTTAAAATATTCATCCATTTAACTAAGATAGTCAAGTTTCTTGACATACAGTTGTACAAAATAGCTCCTAATTATTGTTTTAATTTCCTCTTCATTGGTGGTTGAATTCATCCTCTTCATTTATGATTCTGGTAAATTCATTTGCATCTTTTTTTAATTAAATTATCCAAATGTTGATCTAATTCTTGTTTTCCCCCATAAAACAAGTTCTAAGTTTTATTTATTACTTCAATAGTTTTCCTAATTTTAATTTTGTTAATCTCTCCTTTGGTTTTCAGTATTTCTAATTTTGTACTAAAGTAGGGATTTTAATTTGTTCTTTTTCTAGTTTAATTTTAGTTGCATGACTAATTCATTGATATCCTTCTTTTCTGTATTTTATTCATATAAGCATTCAGAGATATAAATCTTCTCCTAAGAACTGCTTTCATTGCATCCCATAAATTCTGGTATGCTGTTCCACCATTGTCATTCTCTTGGATGAGGTTAATGATTATTTCTGTGAATTGTTATTTCATCCAATTATTCTTTAGGATTAGGTTATTTAGTGTCCAATTAATTTTAGTCTGTCTTTCCATATCCCCCTATTACATGTAATTTTTGTGGCATCATAATCTGAAAAAGATGCATATAATATTAGTGCCTTCCTTCACTGGATTGTGAGGTTTTGTGAGATACACAGTCATATATCATACATAGATACATTTTGTGAGATTGTGAGATACATAGTCAATTTTTGTATAGGAACCATGTACTACTGTATAGGTACCATGTTTTGTATAGGTACCATGTACTACTGAGAAACAACAACAACAACAACATATATTCTGTTCTATTCCCATTCAGTTTTCTACAATCTAACTTTTCTAACTCTATTCACCTGCTTAGTTTCTTTCTTGTTTATTTTATGATTAGATTTATGTAGTTCTGAAAGAGGGAGGTTGAGGTCCATGGCTAGCATTGTTTTGTTGCCTATTTCTTCCTGTAGTTTCATTAACTTATCTAAGTTACTCTAAGAATTTCAGTGCTATACTGCTTGGTTCATATATGCTTTGTTAATGATACTACTTCATTCCTCTTCTTAGGAGGATCTAGTTTCCTTCTTTATCTTCTTGAATTTGATCTCTTTTTGTTTTTGCTTTCTGTGAGATCAGGATTGCTACCCTGCTTTTTTTTGGTTTTTCTTCGGTTGAAGCATATTATACTCTTCCCCAGCCTTTTATCTTTACTCTCTATGTATCCCTCTGCTTCAAATGTGTTTCTTATAAACAATATATTGTAGGATTATAAGATTTTAATCCACTGTTCTATCAACTTTCCTTTTATGGTAGAGTTCATCCCATTCACAGTTGTGATTGCTATCTTTGTCTTTCTCTCCATCCTATTTCCTACTCCTTGTTTATGTTTTTCTCCCACTTTTCTCTATTTGCCTCCTCACTAGAGTTTTGCTTCTGACCCTGCTTCCTCCAATCTTCCCTCCCTTCTATCAGTCTCATTCCTTTTTCCCTACTACTTATTTCTTCCCTTCAATCCTCCCTTCTCCCCTCCCTTCCCTTTCTTCTCCCATTTCCTATAGTGTAAATTAGATTTCTATGCCTAAATAAATATGTTATTGCCTCTTTGAGACAAATTTGATGAGGATAAGTTTTAAAAAATATTCTTCCCTCTCCCTTTTTTCCCTCTACTGAAATAGGTCTTTGCACATCTTCATGTGATGTTATTTACTTCTTTCTGCTTCTACTTTCCTCTTCTCCCTTTACAACCTCTTTTCACCACTTAATCCTTTTTGTTTAATCATTGCATCAAAGTGAACTTTATACTCATACCTTCTATGTATACCCCTTGCAAATTTCATAATAAAGATACATTTCTCAAGAATTACAAATATCATGTTTCCATGTAGGGTGTAAGGATATAAAGAGTTTGCCCTTATTGAATAACATATTTATTTTTCTGTCCTCTTTGCCTTTTTATTACTCTCTTGAGTCTTATATTCGAAGATCAAATTATCCATTGAGCTCTGGTCTTTTCATCAGGAAGGTTTCAAAATCCCTTATTTCATTAAAAGTCATTTTCCCTTTGAAAGATTATGCTCAATTTTTTTCTTAGTACTTGATCCTTGGTTGTCAAACAAACTCCTGTGACTTATGAAATATCATGTTCCAAGCCCTGTGTTTTAATGTTGAAACTGCAAGGTTCTTTGTTATTCTGACTGTGGTTCCCTAGAATTTATTTATTTTTCTTTCTTTCTGGCTACTTAAAGTATTTTCTCCTTGGTCAGATAATTCTGGAATTTGGTCAAATATTACTTGGCATTTTCAACTTGGGTTCTCTTTCAAGAGGTGATTGGTGGATTATTTGGATGACTAATTTACCCTTTGGTTCTAGGACCTCAGGGCAGTTTCCCTTGGTGATTTCTTGACAGATGCTGTCCAGGTTCTTTTTTTGATCAAGGCTTTCAGGTAGAAGAATAATTCTTAAATTATCTCTCCTAGATCTACTTTCTAGGTCACTTATTTTAGCCATGAAGTATTTTATGGTTTCTTCTATTTTGTCATTTTTAATTTTTTAAAGGATTAATTAATTTTTACTTTTCAGCATTCACTTCCACAATATTTTGAGTTCCAAGTGTCTAACCATCTCTCTCATTCTCCCACTCTGACTCAGCTGACATTCTGATTACCCCTTCTCCCAACCTACTCCCCTTGCTATCACCCCTCTTCTTAAATCTCTTCTTATATTTTCCGATAGGGTAAGATATGTTTCTATACATCATTGCCTCCATCTCTTATTTCTAATTTGCATGTATAAACAAATTTTAACTATGAACTTTAAAACTTTGAGTCCCATATTCTCTTCTTTCTTCCCTCCCCACACACTCTTATTGAGAAGGCAACCAATTTGATCTAGGTTATACAGATGTAGTCATGCAAAACACTTTCATAACAGATATATTGAGAAAAGCTAAATATATTTTCCTCCATGCTATCCTGCCCTCCATTTATTCTTTTTTTCTTTTTCCCTTTTCTATTAAATTGATTTCAACATTCAGTTCCATAAGTTTTAAAATGTTCCCCCTCCCTCTCCTCTCCCCACAAAGACAGCTTGCAATCTGATATGGGCCCTACAATACATTCCAATTAAACACATTTTCACATTAGTCATGCTGCATAATAGAATTATAACTAATGGGAAAAACCATGAGAAAGAAAACAAAAAACAAAAACAAAAGATAAAAGCAAATAGCCTGCTTTGTTCTGCATTCTGACTCCATAGTTCTTTCTCTGTATATAGCTGGCATTTTCCATCATGTGTCTTTGGAATGTTTTTAGGTCCTTGCATTTCTGAGAAGGGTTAAGTCTATAAAAATCTGTCCTCACACACTGTGGCTCTTACTGTGTACAATGATGTAGCAGCAAGCACCCAAGCATCCCCAGGGTGGCTGCCAACACAGGTTCTCAGATCTGCTTTCCTAAAGGAAAGCAACTCAAAATGGGTTAACAATCTTGCTTTAATCAATCAAACATATCATTTACCTAGTTCAGGGGGAAAAGGTCAGCACCATAAACTTCAGAGTATACAGACAGAAACATTTCAAGCAGACAGGCCTCCAAGTGTCAAACCATTACATCCACACCAAATTACAGTTACCAGAGAGGGAAGTATCAACATCTGGGTTTTTCAAAGCCAGGGGCATCTCAATGGCTGCTCAGAGTCTCTTCTGGTCAAATCACACAACACTTCTCAAAATGAGCCCCCAAAACAAAGTCTCACATCAGGGGTTATATAGCCTTCTCCTGGCTCAGAGAATGCAACAACCCTCTTGATCCACTGCCTAATCACAAAGTATCTCTTGAAAAACAAGCCTGCTACCACAGGCTCCAGGTACAGTTAAGCCTAGGGGCAGGGGATATCTTAAAAATTTACATTCCCATTATATTGGGCCCCAAGATCTTTTATGCCCATAGCATAATCAATTTACATTTGAATTAGCACTAAACATCACTTAGGTCACATTTGCAAGATCCATAACTATAGTTACAACAGTGGCCACAGGGCCTTAAACAAACACAAAGTACAGCACATTATCACCTCAATTCAAAACAAGTATCCAAATAAAGTTCTCTTGGGGGGAGAGGGCTGTCCTTCCCCTCACACTGCTCCAGCCCTGCTTCCAAGTCCTGAGACACAGCTGAGCAACAACCAATAGGGAGGGTAAAGAGCATAACTGAGCAATACAGAAGATCCCAGAAGTGGATTTTATTACTGTGGGACTGCTTGGGTTACATGGTTACCCAAACCAGACAGTGCTGGCATGGACCATGTGCCAGTTTTTAAAAGAGATTCAATAGCCAGGTTATGTAAGCTGAAACTACAATCAGTGATTGGTCAGTATACATTTGAATTTCCTGCAAGCTCAAAGTTTACCCTAGGCTGAAGGACAGGGAACTCAGAATGGGTGGAGATGGGGAACACCCAGTAGGGGGGTGGGGGGACAAGGAAAAGAATGGAGCAGAGATTTTACCATAGGCTGAAACTCCCGCCCACAGATCAATCAGGAGATGGGAAAGGTGGAGTTGCCTGCTTACAGATTAATTAGGGGAAGGGGAGGGTGGAGTTGTGCTCAACAAGGGGTGCTTAGGGGTCCATGGCACTTTACCTCATCCACCATAGTCACAAGTCCATCCTCCCCTTGTGTCCCAAACTGTTGGATGCAGCAAGAAAACACATTCAGTGCCCTTACTTTGTCACATAGCCCTAATCTTGTCCTGTGCTGAATTCCAAACTCCTATTTTCCTTCTCCACCCTCAGGAGGCAACCACTCCTGGCTACTGCTACAGTCCTGATTGCAGGCAGCTCACCATTCCTGCTCTCAGCTCAGCTAAGTCAGCATGCAGACCATTGTTCTCTACAGTTCCATGGCTCCAGGGAGTCACAGATACCACAACTGGGAAACAAACAATTATCCCAGCCCCCATACTTTCTTTTTGCTCCTCATATCCTGTTTGTGATGCCATTTGTAGCAGCAAACACCCTGGCATCCCCAGGGTGTCTGCCAACACAGGTTCTTAGATCTGCTTTTCTAAAGGAAAGCAACTCAAAATTGGTAAGCAATCTTGCTTTAATCAATCAAACATATCATTTACCTAGTTCAGAGGAAAAAGGTTAGCACCCCTCCACCCATTTGCCCTCTCTTCTGTCATCCTGCCACCCCCCCCCCTTTCTTATCCTCTTACTCCTACTTTTCTGTAGGGTAAGACAGATTTCCATACCCAACTGAGTGTGTATGTTATTCCCTACTTAAGCCAAATATGATAAAAGTAAGTTTCATTCATTCTCTCTCGTCCCTTAAAAAAATTTTTTAACTCTTTTATGTAAGATAATTTACCCCATTATACCACTCCCTTTCTCCTTCTCCTGGTACATTGCTTCCTCACCTCTTAATTTTATTTTTTTGAAATTATCCCTTCATATTCAAATCACCCTGTGCCCCCTATACATACACACACACACACACACACACACACACACAAACACACACACATTGCATATACATGTATACTTACATATACATACATATATAAGTATATGTGCAAATGTTTATGTATGTATGTATGTATGTATGTATGTATGTATGTGTATGTGTGTATGTATGTATGTGCATTTATATTCCCTCCCTTCAAACACCTTAATATGAGAAAGGTCTCAGGTATTGCAAATGTCCTCTTTCAATATAGGACTGTATAGAATTCAACTTTAATAAGTCCCATATGATTTCTCTTTCTTGTTTACCTTTTCACACGTCTCTTAATTCTTATATTTGAAAGTTAAATTTTATATTCAGCCCTGGTCTTTTCATCAACAATGTTTGAAAGTCCTCTATTTCCTTTAATATTTACTTTTCCTCCTGAATATGTATACTCAGTTTTGCTGGGTTGCTGATTATTGGTTTTAATCTTAGCTCCTCTGACTTTCAGAATATCATATTCCAAGCCCTTCAATCCCTTTGTGTAAAAGCTGCTAGATCTTGTGTTATCCTGATTGTGTTTCCACAGTACATGAATTATTTCTTTCTGACTGCTTGCAATATTTTCTTCTTGTTCTGAGAACTCTGGAATTTGGCTACAATGTCCCTAGGAGTTTTTCATTACAGATCTCTTTCAGGAGGTAATCAGTGGGTTCTTTTAATATCTATTTCCCTTCTCTGGTTCTAGAATATCAGGGCAGTTTTCCTTGATGATTTCTTGAAAGATGATGTCTCGGATCTTTTTTTTTTTTTTTTATCATGGCTCTAACATAGTCCAATAATTTTTAAATTATCTCTCCTGGATCTGCTTTCCAGGTCGCTGGTCTTTCCAATGAGATATTGCATATTGTCTTCTATATTTTTCATTATTTTTGTTTTGTTTTATGATTTCTTGATTTCTCATGAAGTCATTAGCTTGCATTTGTTCCATTGTAAGTATGAAGGAATTGATTCCTTCAATGAGTTTTTGTACTTCCTTCTCCATGTGACCAATTTTGTTTTTTAAGGCATTATTTTTCTTATTGGCTGTCTTTTGTTTTTGTTTTTTATTTTTTTGCCATTTAGGTTAGCTTTTTGAGGCGCCATTTTCTTCAGCATTTTTGGGGTCTCTTTAAGCAAGTTGTTGAATCATTTTTCATGATTTTATTGCATGACTCTCATTTCTCTTCCCAAGGTTTCCTCTACTTCTTTTACTTGATTTTCAAAACCCTCTTTGAGCTTATCCATGGCCTGCAACCAATTCATACTTTTCTTGGAGTCTTTGGATGCAGGAGCTATGTTTTCATTGTCTTCTTCTGGTTGTATGCTTTTGTCACCAAAGTAAGATTCTATAGACTGATTTTTTCCTGCTGTTTGCCCATTTTCCCCACTAGTTACTTGAATATTTAGCTCTTTGCTAAGGTAGGTCTCTGCTTCCATTGTGGAGGGTATATTCTCCCAAGCTTCAGAGGTTTTGTGTAGCTGTTTTTAGAGATATTTCTAGGGACATGTAAATGTTCAGTCCTTCCAATGTTGCATGATGAAAGGAGAGGTGTTTACCCCTATTCTGGTCTATGCTCTAGTCTGTCATTGACCACAAGCACTATTTTGTGACTTGAAATTGTGAGGATGATTTTCTCCATACTATTAACACAAGTTCCACCACCCCAGCATTCCTTACCTGAGGACTTCCACCCAGGACTGCTACCCAGTTCTGATCACAGGCAAAGTAAAAGAATCCTGCCTCGGTGCCATGAAAGAGTTTCCTACAATCCACCTGTGATCCCCCACTCCCCATTGTCTATGGACTGAGAGCTCCAAAAGCAGCTGTTGCTGTTGCCACCATTGCTGCCTCCCTGGGACTGGGGCCATAGCTGGACCTTGCTCCTGTCTCACCCAGGTCCCACAGCCCTACTGACTTTCTAAGTTGTCTTTGAAATTTGTGGATTGAGATGTCTGGATACCACCAGAGCTGCAAGTGATTCAGTCCCCTGAGGACTACTCCAGACCCATCTGTGATGGTGCATCCCATGCTAGATTGTGCTCTTCTCTCAAACTGGTGCATCAGACCTTTCCTGTTGAACTTCCAGGTTGTTTTTAGCTGCTAATTTGTTTCGCTCTCCAAGTGTAGTGGATTCTGCTGCTCTACAATTTATTTAGAGTGATTTGAAAAATGTATTTGGAGGGCCTCAGGAGAGAGCTCAAGCAAGTCCTTGCTCAAACTCCCCCATCTTTGCTCCAACCTCTGTTTTTGTTTTGTTTTGTTTTTCAATCTGTTGATTTTGTTTGACTCTTCATGTCTCATTGTGTCATTAGCTTCCACTTGCCAATTCTAATTTTTAAGAAATATTTTTTCACTTAGCTATTGCACCTTCTTTTTCATTTTGTCACTTGTATTTCTTTTAAAGAAATTATTTTCTACAGTCAATTTTTGTCCTTCCATTTCCAAGCTGTTGACTCTCTTTTTGCATTTCTCTCATTTTTCTCCAATTTTTTCTTCTACCTCTCTTATTTGCCTTTTAAAATCTTTCTTTATCTCTTCCAATAATGTTTTTTTGGGGGTCATGAGAACGGTTCATATTCCCCTTTGAGGTTTTGGATTTGGGTATATTGACACTGTATATAAACACCCTAGCATACCTAGGGTGCCTGCCAACACAGGTTCTTAGATCTGCTTCTGCAAAAGGAAAGCAACTCAAAACAGGTTAATAATCTTAATTTAATCAATCAAATATATATCATTTACCTAGTTCAGGGGGAAAAGGTAACACCCTGAACTTCAGAGAATACAAACAGAAGTTATAAACAGACAGAGAAACATATCCACAGACAGGGCTTTCCAATGTCTGACCATTACATCCATACCTAGACAGTTACCAGAGAGGGAAGCACCAACATCTGGGTTTTCAAAGCCAGGAGGCTCAAAAGGTGCCCAGAATCTCATCTGGCCAAATCACACAACTCTTCCCAAAGTAAGCCCCACAGCAAAATGTCACATCAGGGTATATATAGCCTTCTCCTGGGTCAGAGACCAGGACAATCTTCGTGACCCACTGCCCAATCGCAAAATAGCAAGGTGTGAGTGTACTTGGACAACAAGGCTCCCAACACAGGCTCCAGGTGATGACATTCAGCCCATTAGTGGCAGAGCATATTCTCAAATCAGGGAAGGTTCTCAGAGTCACCTAAGCCTCTCAAGGGGCCAAGGGGCAGGGAAGATCTTCAGATTCCCATTATCATTACACACTGTTGTCTTCTTCTGAATTTTTGCTTTAATCTTTCATTTCACCATAATAATTTTCTATTGTAGTGGATTTCTTGTTGTTGTTGTTGTTGTTACTTTTTGTTCATGGTGCTTACCTTTTTTGTTGCTTTTAAAGTTGATATCTGCTTCCGGGCCACAAGGGGCACAGTCCCAAGTTTCTTGTGCTGGGTTCCAGGTGCCTGGTCACTGGCTTTGTGTGGCAGGCCTTAGGTGTTAGCAACTGGAGGCTATAGGAGGGTGGCAGCTGGTGCTAAACTAGAGCTGGTGGTGGTTGGTTGTGTGCTGAGGACAGATGAGGATACTGTGTGTTTCTCTGAAGTTTGCTGAGTTTGGGGTTTTGGGGAGGGGATCCTAGCCACTGAAGGATGACTCCTTACTGGGACTTCACTAGAGCATATGTATGCTCAGCTACTGCTTGAATCCTGTCCACCAGTGTGCATGTGACTCTCTGAGCTGCAGTCAATTTCTCTGGCTAAACTAAGGCCATTATGCTGTGAAAGACAAAAACAAAGAGAAAATAGTTCCTGTTCTCAAGGAACTCATAATCTAATAGGAAAGACAGCACAGAAACTACTATGTACAAACAAGATATACAGGATCAGTTTGTGGTGGTCTCCAAGGAAAACCAATAAAATAAAAGAGAATTGTATATGACTTCTTCTAGAGAACAGGAGGGGAAAGTATATGACATTTGAAGAAAGTCAGCAAAGCTAGAAATAGGAACTGAAGAGGAAATTCCAGATATGGGGTACTAAGTTAAAATTCTCTCAGGGTCTGGAGAGGCAGTACCATGTGCAAATAACAGAGAGGATACCATTGTCAAGGAATCACAGAGTACATAGGGAGCAATCAAAAATAAGATAGGTAAAATGTAGCCAAATTATGAATGGCTTTAAAAGCTAAACACAGAATTTTATATTTGTTCCTAGAGGAAATAACTATCAACAAAATGACTCTTTTAAAATAATAACTCTAGATGGTTAATTATAATCAATAGGGAGCAAACTGGATGGGGACTCATGAATGACAGTATTACAAATCACCTCATATCACACATACTTGCCCTTACAACCCTTAGAATAGAAGTAGTAAGACACTATCTGTAAACCTATCCTACCAGAAAGTAAATCCAGATGGCGTGCTGCATTATGAAGACAGCTTAGTGGAAACTTGGATATTGAGTCCTAAGAAATAAGCACACATGGATTTTTACCATAATGACTTATTCATTTTAACATATTCAGCTTTATTATGGTGAATTGTATTCCAAGAGGATTTGTTAATTCCCATATCACACCTTATCAAATTGGCAGTACAGAGGGAATGAAGTCTTCTTTGGTCTTCTAGTGAAGTGGAAGAAATAAAGTGTCACAAACATCTTTTGTGACCCCATTTTATTCGAGTCTTTGGATAGGAAGAGAATAAAGGAAGAAGTCTAGATGTTCTTAGATGACCCAAGAATAGAAGACACCCAATTTGAACTGAGATACCAACTACCTGTGGGAACTGGCCAAGAAGAGATGTCATAAATTCCTTAAAACAGGGACTATAAATGAAACATGAAGTTGATAGAATCAAGAATCCACAACAGAAGGAGACTAATATTGTTTGGTGATGTCATGCATCATTTAAAAGTGTCTGGTTTCTATCACTTGCCACTTTCCTCTGGCTGCTTACCCTGTCCTAGCTAGTTCAGTTCTGATGCAACAACCTTTAAGCCCTGAGGCACCAGGTCATAAACTATATCTCATTTAATAGTGCATAATTTGGGACTCTATTGAGAAGAGAATGTGGCAAGGTATGTTTTTGCCTACTTTGTTTTTTGCAAAAGGAAAGATTTTATTTAAATAATTGAAGGTACTTTCTGACTATAAACACTGTGATATTCCAAAACATGTTGTCCATGAGACTTTAGAAAAAATCATCTCCTTCTCTTAGGAGATTTATATACATATCTTTTTTTGTGTGTACATATGTGTGTATTATATATATATATATATATACATATATATGCATACATATATATGCACATATTTGTGTATGTGTGTACACACAGGTGTGTCTTTATATATGCACACATGCTCAGATACAGTCAACTTTCTGGGGTGGCTTAAATGTACTCTGGAATATCCTAAGCAGTAGGATGCAGTATAAAATCTCTCAAAGTCCTTTCTAGCATGAGACCTGATGCTTTAAGGTAATGTGTAAAGAGATAATGGGTATGACATTGATCTTGGTCACATGTAGAATGTGTCCTTTGGAATATGAATACAATTTGCTGGTTTTTCAGGCCTGTACTATGACTTCTGCATTTTTAACTCTGATTTGCTCCCACAGATAGTAAACCTTCACTAGTCACTTCTTGGAAGATTAA
Organism: Gymnobelideus leadbeateri; assembly: GCA_011680675.1. Taxonomy (NCBI): domain Eukaryota; kingdom Metazoa; phylum Chordata; class Mammalia; order Diprotodontia; family Petauridae; genus Gymnobelideus; species Gymnobelideus leadbeateri. The sequence goes on from WOXC01004926.1 coordinate 119,779, forward strand.
TAACTACCATTGTAATACTTTGATTCTTCCTTGTATAATTATTTCTTAGCATTTATTGACATTTGTCAAATTGATCTCTGTCTTCCTTTATGTTAAAGGTGTCCTATTTCTAAAAGACTTGCCTCATATTTCCACAGAACTAGCCCATAAAGTTCAAGAAGGGTGAAATTGAATCACTTGTTTTAATGAAATTAAGGGTTGATAGATTTTGGGGACTGGGCAAATATGAAGAGATTCACAATCTTAGCATGAAAGAACGATGGCCTGGCAACTCTTCACTGTGTTGGAGAGAACTAACACATGGAAAACAATTGAACATGACTTCCCCACAATGATAAGTTACAAAGGATAATGCCTAGCAATCTGAGAAGGTCCTGAAGCTTAAAGGTAGGAATGATGGAAAGTAGAGACATTGGCTTAAAGTAAGACAACATATAGCTAAGTTAGAAATTTCTTATATGGTTGAGACTGTCTAGATCACTGAAAGTTGACGAGAATTTGAAGAGTTATGAAGATTCACTGTGTAGCTGATGGCAACACTTTACATTTGAAAACTGAAAAAAATATATCATGAATATTGTCCCTCCTGGCAGAATTTTTTTTTCTGATAAAGGAAGTACTCCTCCTTTTGGAGAAGGTTAGGGTGCAAGTCACAGATTTAGGGGAGGCACTTGCCACATTTGGTCCTTGTATATTGTATGTACATTGGTATGCTGGAACTCCCAGAATTCAAGTCACACTGCTTGCTTTACTATCAGCAAATACTAAAATTTATTACATCATCAAGCTTTAGAAATTACTAGCCTCGTGGGTCTATAGGAAAATGGAATCCATATGTTTCTGATTCAGTTACAGAGAGAAATATAGAAGCTGTCTTTTGATAGCTAAATATTTCTAAAATTCTTTTTACAATTTGTTTTAAATATTATTCCTCTACCTTATTTCTAAAATAGAGAAAAGAAAACAAAACAGTCTTTGGCCAGAGCTCCAAATGAAGTTTGGGAATCAATTCCCATTTCAGATTCTCCAAAGTCCAAAAGAGGTCTAAATCTCAGCAAAGGTATTTCACTACTGCTTATTATTTTGTAGGAAAATAACAAAACAAAACCAAACAAATGAAAACCAAATAAATTAAAAAAAAATTTTAGTGTTTCTTTCATACAACAGTGCATATTACTTTGTCTGATCAGGATAAAATTCATCCACGGAATATTTGTTTAAAAAAAAGATTTTATTCAGGAGGAATTCTATTTGAATGCAACATTGAAAAAAGAATGTTTCTAACTTATGCATAAGAAATGGATGAATAAAGATCTGAGATGAAGTAAAATTGCATTTCTATAAAGCAACTTATCATTCCAAAGAAAAGTGTTTTTTCCCCTCAACTATTTAAAGAATGCACTGAGTGCAAGCTTCATAGTGTCAATTAAACAGTGCCTCTTTGCAGAGGGCCCCTGTAGTTGATGTCAGACTATGAAAGGTTACCAGCTGGTATGAAAGAAATGGAGAATAATTTACTAAGAAGAAAATGTTGCCACACATTGGTTTTATTCTACACTTAATTAGATTATTGCAATAGGCCTGCTCTCTAAGGAAATAATTATAAGAACATAGTCAAGAAGTACTGATTTTGCTCTGATGAAACAAAAATATCAGAACAGAAGTGAAATAATATGTTACCTGCCTATACTTAGATGGATCAGGGATCTCGGGAATCAGATTAAAACATGCTTGTAATACTTGATTTCCTATGGCAGTATGATACCACTTCATCGTCCTGAAAATACATAAATAAATGGATATTTGGCTGCCTTTTCATTTGCTCACCTAGTTTCAGTGAACCTAGATACGTGATATTTGTCGTTTGTCATCTTCAGACACATTCATCATTTCAACTATGAATGATTAAAGTCCACACTTTTAAGATTTTATTAATGTAGGTAGCATTTCAAACTCTCTTACTCAAATGCATAGTAGTACCATATATCATCCAAGGAACTCAGAGGTTGACCACCTCTGCTATGACCTGGTGCAATTATTCATGACTCTGAAAGTCATCAGAATGTATATACATTTCCTGTTCTCAGTATTAACTGAAGGGCTTGGGGAAATAACCAAAATGAACTGGAGCAGACTGGTTATAAATTAGATAATCTCACACTGCCTAATATTAAATGCCAGGACAGAAATAGATTGGGAAGGGGATTACTGTTTTGCTATGAGACCATCGTTCTATCATCGTTCTATGCAAACGTCTGGTTTGGCATTTTTCATTTTCTGCATCTTCAGCTCATAGAATGAGTATAGGCATGTAGGGTACAGGTTTCATACCCCCTTCCAATTATTTTAATCAGATAAGGCCTGAATACCTTAATTGAACCAATCAACAGAGGGAACTAGGTATTAGGACATATTTTATACCCACATTACAATGTATTGTCAAGCCTTAAATCAATTCGATAGGAGCATTTAGATGAATAGAAGAATAGTATAAACCATATAATATACACCAATAGTATATACCAATAGAACACCATACAATAGATATTTTTAATTGGCTGTGAAGATCAGGTAATGCCTCTTGGACTATAAATAAAATAGAGAACTAATACGTAGTCATGTAGTCCAGTAGGGTAGTCTAATATCAGAAAATATCCAAGAAAGACACCAATAGGAAATACCTAGAGACAAAAAAAGTGCTGCTGCTGTTGTTGTTCTTGTAGTTGTTTTTATTTCTCTACCCCACAAAGCAATCATTTGAGTTTTGGGTTCTTGATGTCAAATGAGAAAGGACTATAGTCAATATCAGAATCCAGCAAAATTTGTAACAGAAGGCACAAGTGTCAGGAGATGACCAAGCAGTAATCTTGCCATGGATGAGTCCAGGAACTAATCTTATTTTTTTTCATCTTTATTAATTTGTTTGTTTACTTTTAGTGTACAAGATTTAGTTACACAATCCCTTGAGTTTCAGATTTTCTCCCCTTTCTTCTCTCCTCCCCACCCCATGGTGGCATGCAATCAAGTATAGGATTTGCAAATGCTTCCACATTAGACATTAGTCAGGTTATAAAGAAGGATTGTAATGAATGGAATGAACAATGGGAAAAAGGAAACAAAACCAAACAAGAAAAAGAAAGAGAGCAGGTAGTTTGCTTCACTCTGCATTCAAACTCTGTTCTTTCTCTGAATGTAGACATCCGTCTCCATCATGAGTTTTTTGCAATTGTCTTAAATATGTAATTTAATTTAGGTAAAATTGTCATTTTTATTATAATAGCTTGACCCAGCCATGAACAATTGATGTTTTTCCAATTAGTTACATCTGAACTTATTTGTGTGACCTTGTAGTTGTGTTTGATTAGGACCTGGGTTTGTTTTGGCAGGTAGATTCCCAAATATTTTATTATGTCTACAGTAAATTGAAATGGGATTTCCCTTTCTATCTCTTGCTGTTGGATTTCATTAGAAATACACAGTAATGCTGAAAATTTATGTAGGTTTATTTTATATCCTGCGACTTTGCCAAATTTATTTATTGTCTCAAGTAGTTTTTTACTTGATTCTCTAGGATTCTCTAAGTATATCATCATATCATCTGCAAAGAGTGATAGATTGTAAGGGTTATGGGATTTAAAGATATTCCATACCCTGTTGGACTTCCTGACTTAGCAGGAAGGGGTGGGGCAAGAGGAAGCAGAAGCCAAGCTAGAATTCCTGTGGTGACTGGCAGAGGCAGCAGCAGCAGCAGCAGCAGAAGTAGCAGCAGCATTATCAGCCAAGGTGGAGGTAGAGGCAGGAACCCCTTTTTTGAGTCAGCCATAATTCCTGCTAAAGACTCCTGCTGAAGACTGCCAGGAACTGGGACTGTGGGGGCTGGAGCTGCTGGGAGCATACTTCCTGGTAGCTAAGCAGTTGCTATGAGTGGGGAGAGGAGGACTTTTGCCTGAGGTAGCCTGTTCTGTTTTAAAGGCTTGAGAATGTGGGTGTTTACTACATTAACTACATGTGTGCCAAATTCATAAATACTGTAATGTCTTTGACTTTCTGGTTTTGAGATTCAGTTATTTGGTATTTTAACAAATGTTCTATCTTTATCCCCCATGTAGAGATCCTGGTATATTTTGTGATTAATAACCACATCAGCATATTTATAGTTGCTGTAGGCATTGTGAATTTTGCATTGTTGATATATTTGGCAATAAGGATGGGATCACAAAATGTCAGGCCTATATTTGGAAGCAGGGGGGCTTTAGAGGGAGAAATGGCTATCCAAGGATGGGAGGATTTGCCTTATTCTCTCTAACCAGAGAATGGGCCAAAAGCACAGGGTCCAATCAAAACTGAGAACCAAGACTAAAAGAGGGAGAACCTGGAGATTTGGAAAGTTGTTTGCAAGGAATATCCATAGAACCAGTTAAAGAACTGGCAGGAGTGTGCAGGAGAGGCTGGGTCCTGATAAAAAGTTATCACCTCATGTGTAAAAGTAGGGATAAGCTGCTGGAGGAAAGAGCTCAGATGGCTAGGGAGTCGGCTGGTTTATCGGAGAATTCTTCTGTGTCACAGCATTCAGAAGAGCAAACTGAAGGGACTCCGGTGGTCCAGGAACAAGCCACTGGTCATGTAGCTAAAACGAAGCAAAAAACTAGCAGAAGGAATGTGCATGAAGCTTTTGTACAGGTTGGGCAGAGTTGCCCTGACAGCTGCCTGGAAAATTTTTGAGAATGGGACACAGTTAGATGAAGAGTCTTCTAATGTAGAAGTTCTCCCCATAGGAAGAAGAAGACAGGAGAACTGCCAGGGCCAAACAGAGTCCAGGGAGATAATTGAGGATTTCACTCAACAGGATATTACTGATATGTTGAGTAGATTCACCCAAAGAATGGGAGAGTCTTTAGTGTCTTGGATAGTAAAAATCACTGATGAAGGAGTGGGAGGAATTACAATGTGCAGTGAGGATTGCCTAAAATTCAAAAGTATCAGTCAGAATCCTTTTGTACACCAAACTTCTAGGGATCATCATATGCGAGGAGGCCTCAACAGTACTAATCTGTTAGCTTTAGCTGCAGAGGGATGCAGAAAGAAATATCCTACTGACTCTATGTGGCCTGGTGGAGACAGACCCTAGTACTCACTTAGATATTGTATGAGAAAGCTAAAGAGGTAATGAAAACTATCCTGTTTGGAGGTGCACATGCATATCATGATACCCCAGCAGGAGTTCCTCATAGAAATATCATAGTGAAGACAGCTCCTCCTGCTTATAAGCACCTAATTCTGACTCTATTCATTGGAGAAATAGGGCACCCTCTTTCAGAGGTGCTGGATAAGATTTCATAATTAAGTGACCTAGGAGAATAGGGACAAGATAAATTGCTTGGAGAGAGAAGAGTAAACAGCCAGAGGATTCAGAGACAAAATAGACCTAGAAGAAGGGAACTGTTTACTGCTCTACTGAGAGCAGGAGTGGACTTTATAAGAATAGATGGTATTCCAACTGAAGAGCAGCATAAGTTGTACCAAGAAAAGGTACTTAACATTAGAATGAATAGGGAAGCTGGAACCACCCATGCAGGGGCTCCTGAATCTGGATCTTTGTATCCAAGTTTGCCCTACCTTCAGGGAGAATAGGAAATAGGCCCAGCCCCAGCACAGACTAAATAAATATATGGAATAGATTACCAACACCACATTGGTTTAACAATATATTGGAAGAATGGATTGACTACTGTGACAATACTGGGGTTGAGGCCACACTTATCTATGGAAACCCTGATAAATTTAAACATGGAACTCCTATTACCATCACAGGTCTAGGAGCAGCTGAAATACCAACCAGACAAGTTATAATAACAATGAAAATTGGGCAATTACCTAAGAAAGAATATATTGGGGTTATTGTACCCATTCCTGAAAACAGTGGGTGGGGTGAACTGCTATGGACCCCCAAGGAAGCTACCCTGTTGGTTTTGTTCCCCAGATATGTCTCAGGACTTGGAAGTAGGGGCTGGAGTAGTATGAGGGGAAGGACACCCCACACCCCCCTAGAGAACTTTATTTGGACATTTTTTGTTTTGGATTGAAGAGATGCACCTGAATATACTTTGTGTTTGTTTAAGGCCCTGTGGCCACTTTGGTAATGGCTTATCACCTCTTATATGTTGCTAATTCAAATGTAAATTGTATATGCTATGGGCATGAAAGATCTTGGGGCCCAATGTAATGGGAATGTAAATTTTTAAGATCTTCCCTGACTGGGCAGAGCCAAGATGGCGGAGTAGAAACAGCACATCCAAGGCAATCTCCCCCCAGATCACCTCCAAACCATGTAAAAGGGGACTCTGAACAACTTCTGGAGCCCCAGCACCCACAGAATGACACAGAGAGGCTAACCTCTCGGTGAGGACAGGCCAGCAGCCCTGCAGGAAGGGCCAGCGCAGTGCTCTGGGAGCCAACAGCCCAGGGTGCACAGAGCCAAGCCCAGGTCTGTGTGAGCTGCGGTTTTAGCCCCAGGGCCACAGGGCCAGCAGCTGCTGGAGGGACCCCAGAACAGCAGCAGCCATGGCGATTCCAGAATTATCAAGATAGGAATGCCTAGGACAAAGTGAGAGGTTAGTGCCCTATGGACTTTGGGACCAGTATTTGGGGAACGTATCAGATTCCTCCCCTAGGGGCTAGAAGCCACTGAGGAGACATGCCATTTTGCAGTTTTCAGTGGCAGCTCCAGTTCCTGGCCTGCAAACTGTAGGGAGATCCAGCTATCAGTCTTGGGGGGTAATTGCTCTTGCTTTAACCTCCTTGTATCTGGATTATGGTCTGGGTGGGGGTCATGGGGTGGGTATACAGCTTGCCAGAAATGGAAGTTGTGAAGACCTCAACTTCGTGACAGAAGCTCCCCTGTCTGGTGTCAGAGTTCTACTGTGGCAACAAGCCCAAAGGTCAAGTAATTAAGTGACAAAACACCAAGGCAAAGGAAACAAAATAAACAGAAAAATACAACATTAGACTCCTACTTTGGAGGCAAAGAGGATCTAAGCATGGAATAGGAAGAAGACTGTGAGGTCAGAAACCCTGCTCCAAAAGCCCTAAAGGAAAATATGAGCGGGTTACAGGCCATAGAGGACCTTAAGAAGGACTTTAAAAATCAAATAAGAGAAGTGGAGGAAAAATTGGGAAGAGAAATGAGAAGGATGCAGGAAACATATGAAATGAGAGTCAACAGCCTGACTGAGGAAAATAACACCTTAAAAATAGACTAACTCAAATGGCAAAGGAGGCTCAAAAGGGCAATGAGGAGAAGAATGACTTAAAAAGCTGAATTTGCCAGATGGAAAAAGAATCTCAAAAGCTCACTGAGGAGATTCATTCCTTCAGAGTTAGACTGGAGCAAATGGAAGCTGATGACTTTATGAGAAATCAAGACGCTGTTAAACATACACAAACTAATGAAAGAATAGAAGGCAATGTGAAATATCTCATGGGAAAAACCACTGACCTGGAAAATAGATGCAGGAGAGATAATTTAAAAATTATTGGACCACCTGAAAGGCATGATCAAAGAAAGAACCTATAAATCACCCTTCAAGAAATCCCCAAGGTAAATTGCCCAGATGTTTTATACCCAGAGGGCAAAATAGAGGTTGAAAGAATCCACAGATCACCTCCTGAAAAAGATCCTAAAAAGAAAAGTCCCAGGAATATTATAGCCAGGTTCCAGAATTCCCAGATCAAGTAGAAAATACTACAAGCAGCCAGGAAGAAACAATTTCAATATTGTGGAAACACAATCAGAATAGCATAGGCCCTGGCAGCTTCTACACTGAGGGATTGAAGGGCATGGAATATGATATTCCAGAGGGCAAAAGAGCTGGGACTGAACCCAAGGGTCACCTACCCAGCAAAACTGAGTATTTTGTTTCAGGGGAAAATGTGGTCATTCAGTGGAATAGAGGACTTTCAAGCATTCTTGAGGAAAAACCATAGTTGAACAGAAAATTTGATATCCAGATGCAAGAAGCAAGAGATGCCTGAGAAGGTAATCAGGGAAAAGAAATCAAAAGGAATTTATCAAAGTTGAACTATTTACATTCCTACATGGAAAAACAATAACTTTGACTGATGAAACCTTTATCAGTATGAAAATAATGGAAGAAGGGTATATGGTCATATGAATACATATGTGAATGTATGTATATATGTTTACAGTTATACATGGAGAGAGGTCATAGGTTGAATTTGTTGGGAAGGAATGATACTTAATGGGTCAAATTATGAGGTGAGAGAGGAAAGTGGCAAGAGGAGATGGGGAGAGACAGGGTAAGGTAAACTATCTCAAGTAGAAGAAGCAAGGGGAAGTGGCTGCAGGGGAGGGGAAGAATAGGAAGGCAATAAGGCAAAACCATATTCTCACTGAATTTCACTCAAGGAGAGAATGACACACATACTAAATGGTATATCTCAACCTGCTGCAGAATAGGGGGAAGGGGGATGAGAGGGGGAATGATGGATGGGAGGGCATTCTTGGGGGAGGGGAGGTTGGAAGTACCCACTATAGAAGAGAGACAGGATCAAAGTAGGGAATGGTCCAGGTGGAGGGTGGGATGAGTGGGAGGAAATTATAAGCAGCCTTTTACAATATATCTATTATGGTAATATTTTGCATAGCTAGACATGTACAACACATACTAAATTATTTATCTTCCCAGAGGGAATGGGTGACAAGGGGGGAAAGGAATGGATCTGAAATTTGAGGTCTTAAAATTAATGTTTCAAATATATATAAATACTATTAAAAAAAAAAAAGATCTTCCCTGCCCCTAGGTTAAGTGCACCTGGAGCCTGTGGTACGAGGCTTGTTTTTCAGGAAAACCCACACATCGGTGCTTTGTGACTGGTCAGTGGGTCAAGAGGGCGTTACATTCTCTGAGTCAGGAGAAGGCTATATATTCCCTGATGTGAGACTTTGTTTTGGAGCTCACTTTGAGAAGTGTTATGTGATTTGACCAGATGAGACTCTGGGAAGCTGTTGAGAACCCCCGGCTTTGAAAAACCCAGATGTTGATGCTTCCCTCTCTGGTAACTTCCTTCCTTGGAATGGATGTAATAGTTGGACACTTGGAGGCCTTTCTGCTTGAAATGTTTCTGTCTGTATACTCTGAAGTTCAGGGTGCTGATCTTTATTCCCCTGAACTACATAAATCATAAGTTTGATTGATTAAAGCAAGATTCTTAATACAGTGTGAGTTGTTTCCTTTAGAAAAGCAGATCTAAGAACTTTTGTTGGCAGCCACCCTGGGGATGCTGGGGTGCTTAAGCTACGTAGCTTAGTTTCTGCTTTGCCTAATTCGATTATTTTTTCTTAGCTAACTGCTAACCTCTCTAATACCAGATTGAATAAGAGGCATGATAGTGGACATCCTTGTTTCACCTCTGATAATATTGGAAATGCTTCTAGCATATCCCCATTAAATATAATACTTGCTGATGGCTTTAAATAGATGCTAACTACTATTTTAAGGAAGACTCCGTTGAATCCTATACATTCTAGTGTTTTTAATAGAAATGGATGTTATATTTTGTCAAAAGAATTCTATTGACATAACCATATGATTTTTGCTAGTTTTATCATTGATAGCTTCACCCTTTTCATTTTTGATAAACATAATTTGGTTTTCTTCTTTTTTTATATAATATTGACAAGGAGTCCATCAATTTATTGTTTGTTTGGGATTAATTCTATAGTTTTCTTAATTTCAAATTTATTAATCTCTCCTTTAGTTTTCATTATATCAAATTTAGTATTTAATTGGGGATTTTCTTTCTTTTTTTCTTTTTTGGATATATTTTATTTATTTTGTCAATATTTACCAATTACATGTAACAATGTTTCCCAATTACATTTTATTTTTTTTTACTTTTTTGGTCTTTATAAATTTGTTTGTTTACTTTTAGTTTACAAGATTCAGACCCACAATTCCTCGAGTTTGAAATTCTCTCCTTCCCTCCTCCCCACCATGATGGCATACAATCAAGTATAGGATCTGCAAATACTTTCACATTAGACAGTAGTCAGGTTATAAAGAAGGATTGTATCAGATGGAAAGAACAATGGGAAAGAAGAAACAAAACCAAACAAGAAAAAGAAATATATCAGGTAGTTTGCTTCAATATGGATTCAAACTCACTTCTTTCTAGTTCTTTCTCTGGATGAAGACATCTCTCTCCATCACGAGTATTTTGGGGTTGACTTATAACCTTGCATTGCTGAGAAGAGTCCAGTCTATCAAAGTCGGTTGTCAAACCTAGGTTATGTCTGTAATTGTGTGTAAATTTCTCCTGGTTCTACTCTTCTCACTCAATATCAGTTTGTATGAGCCTCTCCAGGTAAATATTAAGTCCATCTGCTCCTTGTTTCTTATGCCAAAAGAGTATTCCATTACATGCATATACCACAACATGTTCAGCCATTCCCCAATTGATGGGCACCCCTTAATTTCACTCTTTCTTTCTTTCTTTCTTTCTTTCTTTCTTTCTTTCTTTCTTTCTTTCTTTCTTTCTTCCTTCCTTCCTTCCTTCCTTCCTTTCTTTCTTTCTTTCTTTCTTTCTTTCTTTCTTTCTTTCTTTCTTTCTCTCTTTCTCTCTTTCTCTCTTTCTCTCTTTCTCTCTTTCTCTCTCTCTTTCTCTCTTTCTCTCTCTCTTTCTTTCTTTCTTTCTTTCTTTCTTTCTTTCTTTCTTTCTTTCTTTCTTCCCAAATGCTTTATTAAATTAGGGGTTATATAATTCCTTTCTGCCAGATATTGAGTTACAACTTTTCTTCCCCATTTTTCCCTAAACCCCACCAAAGAACGGCAGTCCCACAAGATATCCCCTCATCGAATCTGCTCTCTCCCATATATTCTCCCATACCCCTCTCCTCGACTCTCCCAGTAGGGCAAGGTGAATCTCCGTGCCCCAATGCCTGTACAACTTATTTCCCAATTAAATGCAAAAGAGTATTAGTAATAGAATTTATTTTTTTTTATTTTCTGGTTACAATGGGATCATAAGATTTTAATCTGCATTTCAATTTTTAAATTAATTTATTATTTTAGTTTTAGTTAACAAGATTCAATTCCATAGTTCCTTGAATTTCAAATTTCCTTTACCTCCCGCCCCCCACCCCCCACAACAGCATATAGTCCAGTATAGGGTCTGCAAATACATTCATATTAGACAATAGTCCAATTACAAAGGTGTATTGTACTAGGTGGGATGAAAAATGGTTAAGAAGAAATAAAACCAAACATTGAAAAGAAAAAGATCAATTAGTTTGTTTCCATCAGGATTCAAGCTCAGCTCTTTCTAGTTCTATATCTGGATGTCACATTTCTCTCTTTCATGAGTCTTTCAGGATTGACTTATATCACTGCATTGCTGAAAAGAGTCCAGTCTGTCATAGTTGGTCATCACACATATGATGTGTCTGTGATTGTATACAAATTTCTTCTGGTTCTACTCTTCTCGCTCAGCATCAGTTTGTATAAGCCTCTCCAGGTAAATATGAAATCCGTCTCCTCCTCGTTTCTTATAGCACAATAATATTCCATTACATTCATATACCATAACTTGTTTAGCCATTCCCCAATTGATGGGCACCCCTTTAGTTTCCAATTCTTTGCAACCATGAAAAGGGCTGGTATAAATATTTTTGTACATTTGGGTCTTCCTCCCTCTTCTATGATCTCTTTGGGATATAACCCTAGAAGTGGTATTGCTGGGTCAAAGGGTATGAAATTATTTATAGTCCTTTGGGCATAATTCCAGATTGCTCTCCAGAATGGTTGGATAAGTTCACAACTCCACCAGCAATGTATTAGTGTTCCAATTTGTCCACATCCTCTCCAGCATTTGTCACTTTCTTGTTTTGTCATCTTAGCCAATCTGACTGGAGAGATGTGGTATCTCAGAGGTGTTTTGATTTGCATTTCTCTAATCAATAGTGATTTAGAGCACTTCTTCATATGCTTATAGATATCTTAAATTTCTTTCTCTGAAAGAAAGGCCTGTTCATATCCTTTGACCATTTATCAATTGGGGAATGCCTTATATTCTTATAGATTTGACTCAATTCTCTGTATATTTTAGAAGTGAATCCTTTATCAGAGGCATAGCTTGTAAAAATTCTTTCCCAATTTCCCACCTCCCTCTTGATCTTGGTTACATTGGCTTTGTTTGTACAGAAGCTTTTTTAATTTCATGTAATCAAAATTATGCATTTTGCATTTTATAATGCTCTCTAATTCTTGTTTGGTCCTAAAGTCTTCCCCTCTCCACAAATCTGACAGGTAAACTAGTCTTTGCTTTCTCAGATTGCTTACAGTATCATCCTTTATATCTAGATCATGTACCCATTTGGACTTGATTTTGGTATATGGTGTTAGATAATGATCTATGCCCAGTTTCTGCCATAATGTATTCCAGTTTTCCCAGCAGTTTTTGTCAAATAGTGCATTCTTGTCCTAAAAACTGGGGTCTTTGGGTTTATCAAACAATAGTTTACTATATTCCTTAACTGCTGGGTCTCCTGCATCCAATCTATTCCATTGAACCACTGCTCTACTCCTCTGCCAGTACCAAGCAGTTTTGATGACTGCTGCTTTATAATACAGATTAAAATCTGGTGTAGCTAGTCCACCTTCCCTAGCATTTCTTTTCATTAATTTCCTTGATATTCTGTTCTATTTGTTCTTCCAAAAGAATTTTGTTACTCTTTTTTTCCTAGCTCTATAAAGTAGTTTTTTGGTAAATTGATTGGTATGGCACTAAATATATAATTTAATTAAGGGATAATTATCATTTTATTATATTAGCTCGACCCAGACCTGAGCAATTGATGTTTTTCCAATTAGTTAGATCTGACTTTATTTTTGTGTTTTGTAATTGTGATCATATAGCTCATGGGTTTGTTTTGGCTGGTAGATTCCTAACTATTTTATTATGTCTACAGTAAATTCAAATTGGAATTCTCTTTCTATCTCTTGCTGTTGATTTTCATTAGAAATATGCAGGAGAGTAGAAACAGCACGTCCAAGGCATTGTCCACCCAGATCACCTCCAAACTATGTAAAAGCAGACTCTGAACAACTTCTGGAGACCCAGCACCCACAAAACTACACAGAGAAGCTTACCTCCCGCTGAGGACAGCCCAGCAGCCCTTCAGGAAGGACCAGCCCAGTGCTCTGGGAGCCAGCAGCAAGCCCCAGAGAGGAGAGCCCAGGTCCGCTTGAGCCGTGGTTTTAGCCCTAGGGCGGTCAGGCCAGCAACCCACTGGAGGGATCCCAGATCACCAGCTGCTGTGGTGATTCCAAAATTATAAACACAGACAGGCCTAGGACAAAGTGAGAAGTTAGTGCCCTATGGACTTTGGGACCAGTATTTGGGGAACATGTCGGCTTCCTGCCCTAGGGGCCAAAAGCCACTGAGGAGAGACGCCATTTTGCAGTTTCCAGTGGCAGCTCCAGCTCCTGGCCTGCGAACTGTAGGCAGATCCAACATTCAGTCTTGCGGGGTAATCGCTCTTGCTTTAAAATCCCTGGATCTGGATTATGATCTGGGGTGGAGGTCGTGGGGTGGGTATTCAGCTTGCCAGAAAGCTGTGAAGACCCCAGTGTTCCAGACAGAATCTCCCCTCTCTGGTGTCAGAGTCCTACTGTGGCAACAAGCCCAAAATTCAAGTAATTAAGTGGGAACATGTCAAGGCAAAGGACACAAAATAAGCAGAAAAACACAACATTAGACTTCTATATTGGGGGCAAAGAGGATCGAAGCATAGAACAGGAAGAGGACTATGAGGTCAGAAATCCTGCTCCAGAAGCCCCAAAGGAAAATATGAGCAGGTTACAGGCCATACAGGACCTTAAGAAGGACTTTAAAAATCACATAAGATAAGTGGAGGAAAATTTGGGAAGAGAAATGAGAAGGATGCAGGAAAGGTATGAAATGAGGGTCAACAGCCTGACTGAGGAAAACAACACCTTAAAAAATAGACTAACTCAAATGGCAAAGGAGGCCCAAAAGGGCAATGAAGAGAAAAATGCCTTAAAAAGCCCAGTTTGCCAGATGGAAAAAGAATCTCAAAAGCTCACTGAAGAGATTCATTCCTTCAGAGTTAGACTGGAGCAAATGGAAGCTAATGACTTTTTGAGAAATCAAGATGTTGTTAATCAGATCCAAACAAATGAAAGAATAGAAGGCAATGTGAAATATCTCATGGGAAAGACCACTGACCTGGAAAATAGATCCAGGAGAGACAATTAAAAATTATTGAACTACCTGAAAGCCACGATCAAAGAAAGAACCTCGAAATCACCCTTCAAGAATTTCTTTTTTTTGTTGGAGGGCAATTGGGGTTAAGTAACTTGCCCAAGGTCACACAGCTAGGCTTTTCTTTGTGCGTTTTAAGTATCTGAGGCCGGATCTGAACTCTGGTCCTTCTGACTCCAGGGCCAGCACTCTATTCACTGAGCCTTCAAGAATTTCTTAAGGAAAATTCCCCTGATGTTTTAGACCCAGAGGGCAAAATAGAGGTTGAAAGAATCCACAGATGACCTCCTGAAAAAGATCCTAAAAAGAAAAGTCCCAGGAATATTATAACCAGGTTCCAGAATCCCCAGATCAAGGAGAAAATACTACAAGCAGCCAGGAAGAAACTATTCCAATATTGTGGAAACACAATCAGAATAACACAGGACCTGGCAGCTTCTACACTGAGGGATTGAAGGGCATGGAATATGATATTCCAGAGGGCAAAAGAGCTGGGAATGAACCCACGGGTCACCTACCCAGCAAAACTGAGTATTTTGTTTCAGGGGAAAATATGGTCATTCAGTGGAATAGAGGACTTTCAAGCATTCTTGAGGAAAAAGCCAGAGTTGAATAGAAAATTTGACATCCAGATGCAAGAAGCAAGAGATGCCTGAGAGGGTAATCAGGGAAAAGAAATCAGAAGGAACTTATCAAAGTTGAACTATTTACATTCCTACATGGAAAAACAATAACTGTGACTGAAGAAACCTTTATCAGTATGAAAATAATGGAAGAAGGGTGTATGTTCATATGAAAACATATGTGAATGTGTGTATATATGTTTACAGTTATACATGGAGAGAGGGCATAGGTTGAATTTGTTGGGAAGGAATGATGCTTAATGGGTCAAATTATGAGGTGAGAGAGGAAAGTGGCAAGAGGAGATGGGGAGAGACAGGGTAGGGTAAACTATCTCATGTAGAAGAAGCAAGGGGAAGTGGTTGCAAGGGAGGGGGAGAATAGGAAGGTAAAAAGTCAAAACCACATTCTCATTGAATTTGGTTCAGGGAGAGAATGACATACATACTAAATGGGATATCTCAACCTGCAGCAGAATAGGGGGAAGGGGGATGAGAGGGGGGATGATGGATGGGAGGGCATCTTTGGGGGTAGGGGAGGTTGGAAGTGCCCACTATAGAAGAGGGACAGGATCAAGTAGGGAATGGACCAGGTGGGGGGTGGGATGTGTGGGAGGGAATTATAAGCAGCCTTGTGCAATATATCTAATATGGTAATGTTTTGCATAGCTATATATGTACAACATATACTGAATTTCTTATATTCCAAGAGGGAATGGGTGGCAAGGGAGGAAGGATGGATCTGAAATTTGAGGTCTTAAAATTAAATGTTTCAAATATATATATTCTATTATTAATACTCTTTTGCATGTTATTGGGAGATAAGATGTGCAGGCATTGGGGCACAGAGATTCATCTTGCTCTAATGGAAAAGTCGATGGGGGTATGGGAGAAGGTATGGGAGAGAGCAGATTGGAGGAAGGGATATCTTGTGGGACTGCTATTCAGGGAGGTTGGGTAGGGGAATAATGGGGGGAAAATGATTGTAACTCAAAATATGGTGGAAATGGATGATGTAAAACAGAAGTTAATAAAGCATCTGTTTAATTAAAAAATATGCAGGAATGCTGAGGTTTTATGTGGGTTTATTTTATATCCTGCAATTTTGCCAAATTTATTTATTGTCTCAAGTAGTTTTTTTACTTGATTTTCTAGGATTCCCTAAGTATATCATCATATCATCTGCAAAGTGTGATAGCTTGAATCCTTCTTTGCCTAATTTGATTCCTTTGCCTTCTTTTTCTTCTCTAATTGCTACTGCTAACATTTCTAGTACCCGATTGAATAAGAGGGCTGATAGAGCACATCCTTGTTTCACTCCTGATCCTATTGGAAATGCTTCTAGCTTATCCCAATTTCATATAATACTTGCTTGTGGCTTTAAATAGATGCAACTTATTATTTTAAGGGAGCCTCTATTTATTCCCATAGTTTCTAGCATTTTATGCGGAATGGATGCTGTACTTGTAAAAAGCCTTATCTGCATCTATTGAGATAGTCATATGGTTTCTGCTAGTTTTACTGTTGATATAATAAATTATACTGATGGTTTTTGTAATATTAAACTATCCTTGCATTCCTTGAATAAATCCTACCTGATCAAAATGTATTATTATTGTGATAAGTTGCTATAGTCCTTTTGCTAATATTTTATTTACAATTTTTGCGTCTATATTCATGAGGGAAATTGGTCTATAATTTTCTTTCTTTATTTTATCTCTTCCTGATTTAGGTATCAGTACAATATTTGTTTCATAAAAAGAATTTGGTAGTACTCGTTCTTCACTACTTTTCCCAAATATTTTGTAGAGTATTGGAATCAATTACTCTTTAAATGTCTGATGGAATTCACTAGTAAAGTCATCTAGCCCTGGAGATTTTTTTCCTAGGGAGTTCTCTGATGGCTGGTTTGATTCCTTTCTCTGAGAAAGGGTTATTTATGTAATCTTCTTTCTCTTCAGTTAATCTGGGCCACTTATATTTTTGTAAATATTCACCCATTTCACTGATTGTCAAATTTATGTGCACACAATTGGGCAAAATAATTCCTAAATATTGTTTTGATTTCCTCTTTATTGACGGTACCTTCACCCTTTACATTTTTGATACTCATAATTTACTTTTCTTCTGTTTTATTTTTATCATACTGACTAAGGATCTATCAATTTTATTGCTTTTTTTCATAAAACCAGCTCTTAGGTTTATTTATTAATTCAATCATTTTCTTAATTTCCATTTCATTAATATCTCCTTTATTTTTCATTATTTCTAATTTATTATTTAATATCAGATTTGTTCTTTTTCTAGCTTTTTCATTTGCATGCCCAATTCATTGACCTCCATATTCTCTAATTTGTTCACGTATGAAATCAGGGATATAAAACTTCCCTTAAGAACTGCTGTTGCTGCATCCCACAAATTTTTGTAGGTTGTCTCATTATTGTCATTCCCTTGAATGAAGTTACTGATTGTTTCTATCATTTCTTATTTGACCCACTCATTCTTTAGAATTAAATTGTTTAATTTCTAATTAGTTTTTAGTTTATCTTTCCATAGCCTTTTATTTCATATGATATTTATTGCATCATGATCTAAGAAGGATGCATTTAATATTTTTGTCTTTCTTCACTGAATTGTGAGTTTTTATGCAGTAGCACATGGTCAAATTTTGAGTATCTTCCATGAACCCCTGGGAAGAAAGTATATTCCTTTTTATCCCCATACAATTTTCTCCAGAGATATCATATCTAGCCTCTCTAAAATGTTATTCCCCTCCTTTACTTCCTTCTTGTTTATTTTGATATTAGATTTATCAAATTCAGAGAGGGTGACATTAAGATACCTCATTAGTATAGTTATGCTATCTATGTCTTCGTCTAATTCCATTAACTTCTCCTCTAGGAATTTGGATGCTATACCATTTGGTGCATAAATGTTAAGTACTGATATTGCTTCATCCTTGATGGTGCCTTTTAGCAGGATATAGTTTCCTTCCTCATCTCTTTTATTTAGATCTATTTTTGCTTTTGCTTTATCTAAGATAAGGATTGCTACTCCAGATTTTTTTTAACTTTACTGAAGGATAATATATTCTACTCCAGCCTTTTATCTTTACTCTGTGGGTATCACTTTGTTCCAAATATTTTTCTTGTAGACAGCAAAATTGTAAGATTATGAATGATGATTACTATTCTTTCTCTTTCTCTCCATCCTGTTCCCTCCCCTGCTTATGTTTTTGTTTCTTCCTTCTCCCTTCCCCTCCTTAAGGGTTTTCCTTTTTACCATCACCTCCCTCAGTGTTCCCTCCCTGTGATGCCCCTTCTTTACCTACCCTCATCCCTTACTACAATTTCTCTCCCTTCTAATCTCCTCCTTCTCATTGCCCCCTTACCCTCCTACTGCTTATAGGACACAATAGGTTTTTATACTTATCAGAGTATGTTATTCTCCCTTTGACCCCAAACAATGAGAGTAAATTTCATACAGTGCTCCTCTCCCTCCCTTCTTTCCCTGTATTTAACGAGTTTTCATCTCTTTTCACATTAGAATCTTTAAACTTAACTGATTATGTTGATCCATCTTTGAAACAGAATCAGTGAGAATAATGTTCAAATGATATTCCTCTCCCACTTTCCTTTCCTTCTACCATAGTGTGTTTTAATGCCTTTTTATGGCATAATTTACCTTTTTCTCTCCCATCCTTATCTTGTATCCCATTACAATCTTTGACTCCTGTAATAAGCTTTCTTTTTATCTTTAGGTTAGTTTATTTATACCCACACTCTCTATCTATGTATAACCCTTTTAAAGGTCATGATAAACATATACATTTTGCTATTGACAGTTATCAACTTCTCATGTAGAGATGTAAACTTTTTTCTCTTATTGCATCCCAAGTTAATGTACATGTGTGCATGAGTATGCATGTGGGCATCTGTATATGTGTGTCTTTGTTTCCCTTGTTCACCTTTTTATGTCTTTTGTGAGTCTTGGAATTGGAGATCAAATTTTCCATTGAGCTGTGTTTTTTTCATCAGGAAAGACTGGAAGTCCCTTATTTCATTAAATGACCATCTCCTTGCCTGAAAGATTATGCTCAGTTTTGCCAGGTAGTTAATCCTTGGTTGTAGTCCTAGTTCTTTTGCCTTTACAAAATATCAAATTCAAGTCCCTCTGATCTTTTAATGTAGAAGCTGCTAGGTCCTGTGTAATCCTGAGTGTAATTCCACAACATTTGAATTCTTTCTTTATGGCTGCTTGCAATATTTTCTCCTAAATCTTGTAACTCTGGAATTTGGCTACTATATTTCCTGGAGTTTTTAATTTGGAATCTCTTTCAGGAGGAGACTGGTGAATTCTTTCCATAACTATTTTACTTTCTGATTCTGGGACTTCAGAACAGTTTTCTTTGTCAATCTCTTAGATCATGTTGTCCAGGTTGCTTTTTTTCATCATGACTTTCCAGTAGACCAATAATTCTTAAGTTATCTCTCCTGGATCTGTTCTCCAGGTCAGTTGTTTTTCCATTGAGATATTTTACATTTTCTTCGAATTTTTCAATCTTCATATTTTGTTAGATTGACTCTTGGTGCATCATAGAATCCTGAGCGTCAATTTGACTAATTCTATTTTTAGTGAATTATTCTCTTTAGTTAGTTTTTGAAGGTCCTTTTTTAGGGAAGTATTTTCTCCAATTAGTTCACTAATTTTACTTCTTAAGAATTTATCTTCAGTGAGATTTTTTTTAATTTGTTCACTGTAGATTTAAATATTATCTTCTACCCCCCTAATTTGACTTTTAAAATCTTCCTTGATCTCCTCCAAGAACATTTCTTAAGCTTGAGAGCAATTCATATTTTCATCTGTGGTCTTAGGTTTGGACTCAGAGCCCATGGTGTTTCCTGAAAGTGATTCTTCTCATTCTGAATAATAGGATTCTATTATCTTTAGTCTTGCCTTTGCAAGTTGCTTCCAGCCCAATGACCTTTAAAGTGTATTTCTGCTCCTGCAGTACATAGGGCTCTGACTCAAGCTTCTCAGGCTGGGAGCTAGGTGCCTGGTTGTTGGCTTTGTGTGCTATAGCCTCTGGGTGTCTAGATTGAGTCCAAGGCTAGGATTCACAGTGTTTTCCCTGAGTTACCCTGAGACTTACAGAGGAATCTGTGGGGGAGGAGTGGTCTGGCCACTTCAGATTTCTGCCTCTAGCCCCTGGGCTATAGCTCAGACAGGCTTTTGCTGGACAGGTGAGGTGGGGCTTGTTGGGATCCTGCTCTTTTCTTCAGACTCCTTACTGCCTCAGTTACACCCTTTCTCTCTGACTCCTAAGCCTGAGGCTATTTCTGCTGTTTCAGTATTTTACTCTGGGTGTGACATTTATCTCTGGGTTTTCTTGTTCAGGGAGGGGGAATTGGAACAGCCAGAGTTTACTTTGCCACCCTGGCCCCTGGATAATCAGGCAGATGCTTTTCAAACTTCCAAGCTGGTGTCTGATAGCCCCAAGAGAAGCTACTGGCTCTGCTGTGGATCCTGAGCTTGCTCTTACCCAGCTCTGGGGAATCCTCCCATCCCATAGTGAGACCCTGGTGAGATGACTATGATTCACCCTCAGGGTGGGTGAGGCTGTTGGCTGGGACTCCTTCTCTCTCTGCTGTAGTCCACTCTCTAGTCCAAGCTGCTCACTCCCGAGTGCTCTGCACTCCACCTGACTGACCAACATGGGCACTTTCCTGGGCTGGATTCTTCCACCCTCTGTCTCCCAGTGGATTCTGACACTCCCAAATCTGTTCAGATTCAGATTTTAAAGTTTAGTGACAGGATTCACAGAGTAGTTTAGAAAAATTGCTGCTTCTGTTCAGCCATTGTGGCTCTACCCTTGAGAGGATTTTCAATTTGTTCTTTTTCTGGCTTTTTCAATTGCATGCCCAATTCATTGACTTCCATTTTATCTAATTTGTTCATGTATGCACTCAGGGATATAAAACTTCACCTAAGAACTGCCTTTGCTGCATCCCACAAGTTTGGTATATTGTCTCATTATTGTCATTCTCTTGAATGAAATTACTGATTTTGTCTATAATTTCTTGTTTGACCCACTCATGCTTTAGGATTATTTTTTTTAGTTTCCTATTAGTTTTTATTCTACCTTTCCATGGCCCTTTATTGCCTATGTTTTATGTTTGTTTGTTTGTTTTATTACATCATGATCTGAGGATGCATTTAATTTTTCTCCCTTTCTGGACTTGTGAGGCTTCTATGTCCTCATCTATTGTTGATTTTTTGTGTATGTGCCATGTACCTCTGAGGAGAAGGTATATTCCTTTTGATCCCCATTCAGTTTTCTCCAGAGATATATCATATTTAGCCTCTCTAAAATTCTATTCTCTTTCTTATCTTCTTTCTTGTTTATTTTGAGGATAGATTTATCAAGTTCAGAGAGGGGGAGATTAAGGTTCCCCACTAGTATACTTTTGCTATCTATTTCTTAGTCTAATTCCCTTAACTTCTCCTCTAGGAATTTGAATGCTATACCACTTGTCACATATATGTTAAGTACTGATATTGTTTCATTCTTTTTTTTTGCTTTTTGGAGGGCAACTGGGATTAAGTAACTTGCCCAAGGTCACACGGCTAGATTTTTGTTTGTGTGTGCATTAAGTGTCTGAGGCCAGATCTAAACTCAGGTCCTTCTGACTCCAGGGCTGACGCTCTACTCCCCTAGCCACCCAGATATTGCTTCACTCTTGATGGTGCTTTTTTAGCAGGATATAGTTTCCTTCCTTATATCTTTTAATTAAATCTATTTTTGCTTTTGCTTCATCTGAGATGATTGCTACCCCACCTTTTTTTTTAAACTTTATCTGAAGCATAATATTTTCTACTCCAGCCTTTTACCTTTACCCTGTGAGTATCCCCTTGTTTCAGGTGTGTTTCTTGTAGACAGCATATGGTAGGATTATTGTTTTTAATCTGTTCTGCTATCTGCCTGAATTTTATTGCAAAGCTCATCCCATTTATATTCACAGTAATATTATTATCTGTCTCTTTGCCTCCATCCTATTCCCTCCCGTTTGTTTTTGTTTCTTCTGTCTCCCTTCCCCTCTTTAAGGGTTTTCTTTTTGACCACCATCTCCCTCAGTATTCCCTCCCTGTGCCCCCCCTTACCTACCATTTCCCCTTAATACTATTTCCCTCCCTTCTACCCCCCTTTTTATCCTTCCCCTTACCTTTCCTGTTGCCTGTAGAGCACAATGGATTTTTCTACTTACCAGAGCATGATATTCCCTCTTTGACCCCAAACCAATGAGAGTAAATTTCATACAGTGCTCTTCTCTCTTCCTCCTCTCCCTCTATTATAATGTATTTTTGTTTTTTTTACATTAGAATCTTAAACTAAATTGATTAGTTTAATCCCTCTTTGAACCAGAACCAATGAAAATAATGTTCATATTATCTTCATGTCCCTCTCTCCTTGCCCTGTGTTTAATGCCTCTTCTTGTGGCATAATTTACCTTTTCTGCTTCATCATATCCTTTTATCTTATTACAGTCCCCTTTGAAACCCTTAATAAGGTTTTATTGTTTTTGTTTTAATCATCAGATTAGTTAATTTATACCCAAACCCTCTATCTATGTATATTCCTTTTAAGGTTGTGATAATCATATAAATTTCAATATTGACAGGGATCAGCTTCTCATATAGGAATGTAAACAGTTTGCTCTCATTGCATCACAAGTTATGTGCATGTATACAGGAGTGTGTGTTTATGTGTGTGTGTGCGTTTGTGTGTGTGTGTGTGTGTATGTGTGTTTTCCTTATTTACCTTATTATGCTTTTCTTGAGTCTTGTAATTGGAGATCAAATTTTCCATTGAGCTCTGACTTTTATCAGGAAAGTCTGGATGTGCCCTCTTTCATTAAATGACCATCTCATTGCCTGAAATATTATACTCAGTTTTTCCAGGTAGTTGATCCTTGGTTGCAGTCCCAGGTGTTTTGCCTTACAAAATATCAAATTCCAATTCCTCTTATCTTTTAATGTAGAAGCTGATAGGTCCTATGTAATCCTGACTAAAGTTTCAAGATATTTAAATTGTTTCTTTTTGGCTGCTTAAAGTATTTTCTCCTTGACCTTGCAATTCTGGAATTTGGCTACTATATTTCTCGGAGTTTTCAATTTGGGAACTCTTTCAGGAAGAGTCCAGTGAACTTCTTCGATATCCTAGGGCTTCAGGAGAGTTTTCTTTGACAATCTCTTGGAGTATGTGTCCAGGCAGCTTTTTTCATCATGGTTTTCCAGTAGATCAATAATTCTTAGGTTACCTCACCTGGATCTATTCTTCAGGTCAGTAGTTTTTCCAGTAAGATATTTTACAACTTCTTCTAATTTTTCAATCTTCATGTTTTGCTTGACTGACTTTTTTGTTTAACAAATGCTTTATTAACTTCTGATTTACATCATTGATTTCCACCCCATTTTGAATTACAATTTTTCCCCATTTTTTCCCTACCCCCCACCCCAGAATAGCAGACCCACTAGATATCTCCTCATTCAATCTGCTCTCTCCCATGTCTTCTCCCATACCACCTTCGATTTTACCATTAGGGCAAGGTTAATCTCTGAGCCCCAATGCCTGAACATCTTATCTCCCAATTACATGCAGAACAGTATTAATAATAACATTTATATACATTTGAAACATTTAGTTTTAAGACTTCGAATTTCAGATCCATCCCCTTCCCCCCTTGGCATGCATGCCCTCTGGGAAGATAGGCAATTCAGTATGTGTTGTACATGTATAGCTATGCAAAACATCACCATAGTAGATATATTGTAAAAGATTGTTTATATTTCCCATCCATCCCACCCCCCACTTGGTCCATTCCCTACTTTGATCCTGTCCCTCTTCAAAAGTGGGTACTTCCAACCTCCCCTCCCCCTAAAATGCCCTCCCTTCCATCATTCCCCCTCTCTTCTCCCCTCCCCTTACTCTCCTGCAGGGTGAGATATCCCATTTAGTATGTATGTGATTCTCTCCCTGAGCCAAATTCAGTGAAAATATGGTTTTTCCTTTTTGCCTTGTTGTTCTTCCCCTCCCCTGCAACTAATACCCCTTGCCTCTTATACATGAGATAGTTTACCCTACACTGTCACCCCCCATCTCCTCTTGTCACTTTACTTTCTCACCTCTTAACTTCACCCCTTAAGTATCAGCCCTTCCCACCAAATTCAACCTGTGCCCTCTACCCATGTATACCTGTAAACATATATACACACATTCACATATGTATTCATATGTCCATAAACAATTCTTCAATTATTTTCATAATGAGAAAGGTTTCATCAGACAAAGTTATTGTTTTTCCATGTAGGAATGTTAAGAGTTCACCTTTGATAAGTACCTTTTAATGACTTTTCCCTAATTACATTTTCAATAATTTCTTGCTTCTTGTGTCTGAATGTCAAATTTTCTATTCAACTCTGTTTTTTTTTTCCTCAAGAATGCTTGAAAGTCCTCTATTCCACTAATGACCATATTTTCCCCTGAAACAAGATACTCAGTTTTGCTGGGTAGGTGACCCTTGGGTTCAGTCCCATCTCTTTTGCCCTCTGGAATATGATATTCCATGCCCTTCAAACCCTCAGTGTAGAAGCTGCCAGGTCCTGGGCTATTCTGATTCCACAATATTGGAATTGTTTCTTCCTGGCTGCTTGTAGTATTTTCTCCTTGATCTGGGAGTTCTGGTACCTGGCTGTAATATTCCTAGGAGTTTTCTTTGTGGGATCTTTTTCAGGAGGTGATCAGTGGATTCTTTCACCCTCTATTTGCCCCTCTGGGTCTAAAACATCAGGGCAATTTTACTTCAGAATTTCTTGAAGGGTGGTTTCTAGGTTCTTTCTTTGATCATGACTTTCAGGTAGTCCAATATTTTTTTAATTATCTCTTCTGCATCTATTTTCCAGGTCAGTGGTTTTTCCCATGAGATATTTCACATTGCCTTCTATTCTTTCATTTGTTTGGATCTGTTTAACAGAATCTTGATTTCTCATAAAGTCATTAGCTTCCAGTTGCTCCAGTCTAACTCTGAAGGAATTAATCTCCTCAGTGAGCTCTTGAGATTCTTTTTCCATCTGGAAAATTCAGCTTTTTAAGGCATTCTTCTCCTCATTGCCTTTCTCGGCCTCTTTTGCCATTAGGGTTAATCTATTTTTTAATGTGTTGTTTTCCTCAGTCAGGCTGTTGACCCTCATTTCATACTTTTCCTACTTCCTTCTCATTTCTCTTCCCATTTTCCCCCACTTCTCTTATCTGCTTCTTAAGGTCCTCTATGGCTTGTAGCCAGCTTGTATTTTCATTTGGGGCTTTTGGTGCAGGAGTTCTGACCTCAAAGTTCTCTTCCTGTTCCATGCTTTGATCCTCTTTGCCCCCAAAGTAGGAGTCTAATGTTGCATTTTTCTGTTTATCTTGTTTCCTTTGCCTGGGAATATTGCCACTTAATTCCTTGATTTTTGGGTTTGTTGCCACAGTAGGACTCTGCCACCACACAGGAGAACTTCTGTCCCGAACTTTGGGGTCTTCACAACTTCCAGAGGTTGGGTGGCCTCTGTAAAGCCTCCACATGCTCTGGCAAGCTGGATACCCACCCCAAACCTCCACCCCAGACCACAATCCAGATCCAAGCAGGTTAAAGCAAGAGCAATTAACCCCCAGACTGATTGCTGGATCTCTCTATTTTGCAGACCAGGAGCTGGAGCTTCCAGTGATGCTGCAAAATGGCCTCTGTGCCATGTTTCCTCAGCAGCTTTTTGCCCCCAGGGGAGGAAGCCACATTGTCCCCAAATACTGGTCCCAAAGTCCATAGGGCACTAACATCTCACTTTGTCCTAAACATATCTGTGCGGATAGTTCTGGAATCTCCAGAGCTGCTGGTGTTCTGAGGTCCCTCCAGCTGGCTGCTGGCCTGGCTGCCCTGGGGCTAAAACTGCAGCCCACACGGCCTGGGCTTGGCTCCCAAAGCGCTGTGCTGTCGGTTCCCAGCACACTGTGCTGCCTGCTCTCAGAGTGCTGCTCTGGCTGCTCCCTTCAGTGCTGCTGGGCTATCCTCAGCATGAGGTTAGCTTCTCTGTGTCGTTCTGTGGGTACTGGGGCTCCAGAAGTTGTTCAGATTCCCCTTTCACTTTATTTGGAGGTGGTGTGGGGCAGAGCTCCTTGGAAGTGCTGTTTCTACACTGCCATCTTGCACTTGATTGACTCTTGATGCATCATAAAGTCCTTAGCTTCAATTTGACTTCAATTTGATTCTAATTTTTCGTGAAATATTTTCTTTGCTTAGTTTTTGAAGCTCCTTCTTTGGGGAGGTATTTTCTCCAGTTAGATTTTGAACCTTCTGTCCCAGTTCACAAATTTTCCTTTTTAAGTATTTGTTTTCTTCAGTGAGATTTTTTTTTCCAATTTGGACACTATAGATTTAAATTTATCTTCTACTTCTCTAATTTGGCTTTTAAAATCTTTCTTGCGCTCCTCCAAGAATGCTTTTTGGGCTTGATACTAGTTTTTATTTCCTTCTGTGATCTCAGGTGTGAATATAGAGTCCAAGTTGTCCCCTGTATTTGCTTGTTGTTGCTCACTATAATAAGCTCAGATCAAATTTCTTGCCTTTCCCTTATCACCTTCCTTCTTTGTCATTGTGATTGGCTATTTCCTTATTTCTCAGACTGTGAGCTAAAGGCCTGCTTGTTGATTTTGTTTGCTGTAGCCTCTGGGTGTCTAGACTGAAGCCAAGGCCAGGACACTCAGTGTTTCCCCTGAGTTACCCTGAGGCTCACAGAGTAACCTGTGGTAGTGGGGTGGTCTGGCCACTTCTGATTTATACCTCTATGACCCTGGGCCACAGCTCAGGGAGGCTCAGCAGCTGGGGCTGAGAGCACTGGTTTCTGCAGATTCCCTTGGTGGTGCTAAGGCCCACCTGGGCTTGTATTATTATAGCTTGCTGACTCCAACACCCTGTGCTTTGGGAGCTCCTGGTGTTCTGCTGAGATTGGATTTGTTGGGACCCCTGTCTCCCTCCACGTCAGACTCTTTACTGCCCCAGTTATACCCTTTCTCAGTATTTCCTAAGCCTGAGACTATTTCCACTATTTCATGATTTTATTACAGGTAGGGCTTTATCTCTGGTTTTTCTGGGTCAGGGAGGGGGGAATCTGAGCACCTAGGGTTTACTTTGCCATCTTGGCTTCTAGAAATTCAGGTAGTTGATTTTTAAACTTCCTGGCTATGGGCTGATGGTCCCAGGAGAAGTTGCTTTCTCTGCTGCAGGCCCTGTGCTTTCTCTTACTCAGCTCTGACTTATCCTCTGTGCTGCAGTGGGAAAGCTGAGAATCACTCTTGGGGTGGGTAAGTCTGTGTAATGCCATGCACAACTAGCTTTCCAAAAGAATGCTACTGTGAACAGCTTTTAAGGTTCTAATTTCACAATATAGTAATCACTCTATCTATTCCATGACAAAAGCAAATCATGCACAGAAAATCAAGGTACAGCATTCACAATATTATAATTTATCACAGAAAGTAACAATATAATATTCAGAACATAGTCTCAAAGTAAAATAGTCACTCTTAAGTTAACTCAGTCACTTATCAGCAGTCGCAAAGTACATAGTCAAAGTCTTCCATTCATGGGGCACAGTCTTGATTAACTCAATCACTTATCAGGAACAATATCTCAAAGTATAATAACCAAAGTCTTCTGCCCTTGTGGCAAAGTCTTTAAAAAAAATGCTTTATTAACTCCTGTTTTACATCATTCATTTCTGCCAGATTTTGAGTTACAATTTTTACACTACCCACCACCCCAGAATAGTAGTCCCACAAGATATCCCCTCATCCAATCTGCTCTCTCCCATATCTTCTTCCATACCCCCTTCAATTTTACCATTAGGGCGAGGCGAGTCTCTGTGTTCCAATGCCTGAACATTTTATCTCCCAATTACATGCAAAATAGTATTAATAGTAGTATGTATATATATTTGAGATATTTAATTTTAAAACTTCGAATTTCAGATCCATTCCCTTCCTCCCTTGTGACCCACTACCTCTGGGAAGATAAGCAATTCAGTATGTGTTGTACATGTATAGCTATGCAAAACATTACCATAGTAGATGTATTGTAAAAGGCTGCTTATAATTCCCTCCCACCCATCCCAACCCCAACTTGGTCCATTCCCTACTTTGATCCTGTCCCTCTTCAAAAGTGGGTACTTCCAACCTCCCCTCCCACCAGAATGCCCTCCCCTCTATCATCCCCCCTCTCATCCCCTTCCCCCTACTCTCTAGCAGGGTGAGATATCCCATTTAGTATGTATGTCATTCTCTCTCTGAGCCAGATTCTATGAGAATGTGGTTTTGCCTTTCTGCCTTCCTGTTCTTCCCTTCCCCTGCAGCCATTTCCCTTTGCTTCTTCTACATGAGATAGTTTATGCTACCTGTGCCCTCTATCCATGTAACTGTAAACATATATACACACATTCACATATGTATTCATATGACCATATACTCTTCTTCCATTATTTTCATACAGAGAAAGGTTTCATCAGTAACAGTTATTTTTTTTCCATGTAGAAATGTAAATATGTCAACTTTGATAAGTTCCTTTTGATT
This sequence comes from Gymnobelideus leadbeateri, assembly GCA_011680675.1. Classification (NCBI taxonomy): domain Eukaryota; kingdom Metazoa; phylum Chordata; class Mammalia; order Diprotodontia; family Petauridae; genus Gymnobelideus; species Gymnobelideus leadbeateri. The sequence continues at coordinate 148,354 of WOXC01004926.1, forward strand.
TCTTTTCCCTGATTACCTTCTCAGGCATCTCTTGCTTCTTGCATCTGGATGTCAAATTTTCTATTTAACTCTGGTTTTTTCCTCAAGAATGCTTGAAAATCCTCTATTCCATTGAATGACCATATTTTTCCTGAAACAAAATACTCAGTTTTGCTGGGTAGGAGACCCTTGGCTTCAATCCCAGCTCTTTTGCCCTCTGGACTATCATATTCCATGCCCTTCGATCCCTCAGTGTAGAAGCTGCCAGGGCCTGTGCTACTCTGATTGTGTTTCCACAATATTGGAATTGTTTCTTCCTTGGTGCTTGTAGTATTTTCTCCTTGATCTGGGAATTCTGGAACTTGGCTATAATATTCCTGGGACTTTTCTTTTTGGGATCTTTTTAAGGAGGTGATTGGTGGATTCTTTCAACTTCTATTTTTCCCTCTGGGTATAAAACATCTGGGCAATTTTCCTTGGGGATTTCTTGAAGGGTGATTTCTAAGTTCTTTCTTTGATCATGGCTTTCAGTTGGTCCAATAATTTTTAAATTATCTCTCCTGCATCCATTTTCCAGGTCAGTGGTTTTTCCCATGAGATATTTCACATTGCCTTCTATTCTTTCATTAGTTTGTATCTGTTTAACAGCATCTTGATTTCTCATAAAGTCTTCAGCTTCCATTTGCTCCAGTCTAACTCTGAAGGAATGAATCTCCTCAGTGAGCTTTTGAGATTCTTTTTCCATCTGGCAAATTCGGCTTTTTAAGGCATTCTTCTCCTCATTGCCCTTTAGGGCCTCCTTTGCCATTTGAGTTAGTCTATTTTTAGGGTGTTATTTTCCTCAGTCAGGTTGTTGACCCTCCTTTCATACTTTTCCTGCATCCCTCTCATTTCTCTTCCTAATATTTCCTCCACTTCTCTTCTCTGCTTCTTAAGATCCTCTAAGGCCCGTAATCCGCTCATATTTTCCTTTGCGGCTTTTGGAGCAGGATTTCTGACCTCACAGTCCTCCTCCTGTTCCCCACTTCGATCCTCTTTGCCCCCAAAATAGGAGTCTAATGTTGTATTTTTCTGTTTATTTTGTTTCCTTTGCCTAGGCATGTTGCCACTTAATTACTTGTCTTTTGGGCTGGGTGCCACAGTAGGACTCTGCCACCAGACAGAGGAGCTTCCATCCCAAACGTGGGGTCTTCACAACTTCCAGTTCTGGCAAGTTGGATGCCCACCCCAGACCTCCCCCCAGATCACAATCCAGATCAAAGCAGGTTAAACAAGAGCAATTAACCTCCAAGACTGATCGCTGGATCTCCCTACAGTTCGCAGGCCAGGAGCTGATGCTGCCACTGAAGCTGAAAAATGACTAGTGTGTCCTCATTTGCTTCTAGCCCCCTGTGGCAGAAGCCGACATGTTCCGCAAATACTGGTCCCAAAGTCCATATGGCACTAACCTCTTACTTTGTCCTAGGCATGTCTGTGTTGATAATTCTGGAATCGCCACGGCTGCTGGTGTTCTGGGTTCCCTCCAGCCGGCTGCCATCCCAGCTGCCCTGGGGCTAAAACCGCAGGTCCCATGGACCTGGGCTCAGCTCTCTTGGCACTGGGTTGTCGGCTCACAAAGTGCTGAGCTGGCCCTCCCTTCAGGGCTGCTGGGCTGTCCTCAGTGGGTGGTCAGCTTCTCTGTGTCTTTCTGTGGGTGCTGGGGCTCCAGAAGTTGTTTAGAGTCCCCTTTTACATGGTTTGGAATAGGTCTGGTAGAAAAATAGAATCTTGAAAAAAAAAAAAAGCAAATTCAGAGATATCTGAACTAATCTGAGGGGAAAAATTAGGCAAAGACCATACATTAACACAGCAGCACTACTTTAGCTGAGAGCATCACTTAGGCCTGAAATTGAAATTCTTGGTTAATATAGTTGCTGTTGAAGAGTAAGTTCAGCAGAATGACAGAAGTCACCCAATGAATTGTCCTTCAGAATCCCATCCTGGCCCCTCTTTTCTTCTCCTCAAAAACTATTTCACTTGTTGATCCCATCAGTTCCCATGGATTTAATTGCCATATCTATGCTGATGATTTCCAATTTATCTATCCTATCCCAATCTTTCTGCTTACCTCCTATCGTATATCTTATTGCCTTTTAGACATTAAAATAAAGGATGTTCAGGAGATATCTTAAACTCAACAGGTCTGAAACATTAACTTTTCTCCCAAATCTTCTCTATCTCTGTAATGTTAATGGGATATAATATTTTTCTGTGCATTTATAGGCCTCATATCGAAACCATTAAGGGAAGTTTGCTCAGGGGAGGCTTGCCAGTAAGAAGGTTTTCACAAGTTTTGCTAATTTCTAATTACTCACCGAGTCATGAAGGTTGTGATTCCTTTTGTCTCTGAGAAGTGTACGTATACTCTGAGTTAGTATATTACTTTGAAGTCTTGCTTATGTGAAGGATCTTGTGATTCCCTGTTCACAATTGTGAGTGCTCTTCTGTTCAGAGTTCCCCAACTGCTCAGATGTAAAGATTTTCTCAATCTGGGGATATATGTAAAGTATATAGCTGATTCAAGCCCTGTCTGTTGGTCTTTATTTCTCTGCTTGTATTTTTTCTGAAAATCAGTGTGCTGACTTTTCACCTGAACTAGTGAATATAATTTTAAAAAATATTGTTGACCCTTAAACAGTTATATTTCCTAGTAAAGCAGATCTATGAATCTGTGCTAGCAAGTATTCAAGGTATGCCAGTGTAGTTGCTGCTACTACCTCCTATCTTCCTTATTCTTACAGAAGACAAAACCATCCTTCCAATTCTTTATGCTTGCAAACCAGTAGTGATCTTTGACTTATCATTGTCTCTCACTGACCATATCAAATCATTTGCCAAGTTGTGTTAATTTCACCTTTGCAGTATCTCTCATATGTTCCCTCTTCTTTCTTCTTATACTACCGCCACTTTGATATAGGCCCTTATCACCTTACACTTGGACTATTATTATAGCCTGTTAGCAGGTCTGCAGACCACACTCCAATTCATTCTGACACAAAAGTAATTATCCTAAATCCCCCCACCCCAAATAAACTCCAACAACTCCTCTTTGCCTCCAAGGATCAAATATAAAATGTTCTCTTTAGCTTTCAAAAGCCTTCATAACCTAGCTCTCACCAAACTTTCTAGTCTTTTTACACCTTATACCCTGCTGTCATGTACTCTTTGAACTAGTGAAAATGGCCTCCTGGCTGTTCCATGAACAAAACACTCCAAGTCTTAGCTTTCTTGCAGCAAGTACCCCAGCATCCCCAGGTGACTGCCAATATAGGTTCTTAGATTTGCTTTTCTAAAGGAAAACAATTAAAATGGGTTAACAATCTTTCTTTAATTAATCAAATATATCATTTACCTTGTTCAGGGGGAAAAGTCAGCACCCCAAACTTCAGAGTGTAGAGAAGTTAAAAGCAAACAGATACATTTGAAGCAGACAGGCCTCCAACTGTCCAACCATTACATCTATACCTAGTCAGTTACCTGAGAGGGAAGCAACAACATCTGGGTTTTTCAAAGCCGGGGGGCTCTCAACAGTTGCCCGGAGTCTTGTCTGGTCAAATCACACAATACTTCTCAAAGTAAGCCCCAAAACAGCACCTCACATCAGGGATTATAGAGCCTTCTGGCTCAGAGAATGTAATAACCCCTTTGACCTACTGCCAGATCACAAAGTATCTCCTGAAAAACAAGCCTCCCACCACAAGCTCCAGGTGCACTTAAACTAGGGGCAGGCAAGATCTGAAAAATTTACATTCCTATTAAAAGTTCCTGGTAATTTTTTTGTCTACCCCACCTACTTCGAATGTGCATTCTCTTTAATTTTGTGTACTGACTTCCCTGGCTTCCTTTTAAGTCTCACCCAAAATCTGAACTTTTAAAGGAAGACTTTAATCATCACACTTCTTTTGTGATGTTCCTCCATGAATTATTTCCTATCTATCCTTTACATACTTTGACATGTAAATATTAGTTTACATGTTGTCTGCTCTATTAGATTGTTAGCTTATTGAGGGTAGAGAATATGTTTTGCTTTTTCTTTTATACTAAGTGCCTGGCACAGTATAAGAGCTTAATAAATATCTATTGATTTATTCAATTGGCTCATTTGATTAAGACTCAAGATCAGGAAGGTGTTAATCAAGTACAATGCAAATCAGCTTAGTATAGAAGTGGAAACATCTGTTTAAAAAAAAAGGCTACATTCTACATTCAACATTAAACATTTAGTAACTTTTAATTCTTGAGACAGGAAGAGAATGTGAAATTTATGCCTCCAGATTTTGAGTTACAATGGTGTGCTTGCTGCCAGCTTTCTGTGAATGTATGCTCACCTCAGTGAAAGGTATTCCATACATTGGAAGACGAGAGAATCATATTAATGGGTGGACTGTGATATTTTGTTACTTTTATAACTATTTTATATGAATTCGTATGATGTTCTAATTATTAGTATGTTTTTCACTTTGTTAAGTAAATGTGTTTTATCTTAGACTTAATGTGTCATTGTGAGTAGCTAGATTTAGTCAAATGGAAGCACACCATTGGGGTCTTAAGAGCTATAGAGTTGAAGATGAGAAGTGTATTTTCCAAACAGTTATACATAGTATGCTAAGAGAGTTTTTAATATAGTCAAGTAATGGTGGTACTTCCATGGAATATTGACAAGCCGGGGGGGGGGGGCAAGTTGAGATGTTTCAGTCATACAAGAGTGAATATGGGTATTCCTTCTGAGGATGTTCCACAAAGATGCCATAATAGCATGTTAATTTAGGTCATAAAGGAACCTCAGAGTAGAGATGGTTTGTAGGATATATGCACTGGTATAATTAGATCATATTATCTGCCTCCCCACCACCCCTGCCCTGACCTTGGAGGGAGGGAAAGGGAAAAGAATCTCACACCCTACTAACTATGGACAATTTGTATGTGATTTTTCCATCAATATTTCTCAAACTGACCTTTCAGGGAAAATAACTTGGTCTATTAAAAGGGTCAGTAGGAGTAAAACTGGAACACATGTTGCTTCATCAATTCATACTTTCTAGTTCCACATCCTTACTTTTCATCAGACTTTATTATAAGTCATAAATTCTAGCAGGTGTTTTTCATGGGTGCAATATGGTCAGGAACACAGCTGCAGTGGGTTAGTCATTCTCTAGAATAGCCAAATGTAAATTTGTCCAGGGGCAATACATACATATATTCATATATACATAAATTCTTAAGCACATAAATAGATAAATAAACAAATAAGGAAATGAATAAATCCACAAATAGAGATAGAAAAAGAGACGTTTTGTTCTGTTTCATTTGTTTTTAACACAGAAATAGAGATCTCACTTCTTGCTTTAGGAAGGTGCTTTGTTAATTTTTGTCCAGTCATCTAGGTGAAACAGTGGATGGAGTGGTGAGCCTGAAGTCAAAAAGACTAATCTTCCTGAGTACAAATCTGGCCTCAGACACTTACAAACTGTCTTAGCCTGGGCATGTCATTCAACCCTATTTGCCTCAGTTCCTTATTTGTACAGTGAGGTGTAGAAGAAAATGGCAAGCCACTCCAGTATCTTTGCCAAAAAGAAAACAAACAAAAGGTCATGAGGATTCAAATATGACTGAAAGTAATGAAGAATAATAACAACTATGTCTTGCCTAGATATAAAATAGAAAATCCACTTGAATGGAATTATGTATATGATGGGGTAGAGAGGTGGCAGTAGAGATTAGTAGCTGCCCTCCAATTCCTCTGACTACACCATAAGAAGGAAGTATGAAGTGGAGTAGTAGATATTTAACAACACAATCCACCCTGTGGTGATATCTATGCTGATATGTATACCTAGTAAACATAAGCAGTTGTATACATGTGTGTTTAACAAACTGAAGAGAATAATGGAGATTTCCAAAAATATTTTGCTTGAATTTTTCTAATTTGAAAATTAATGAAATCCTAAATGAATGTAACCAAAGGGCAAGGAGCTCATGATGATCTTTTATGCAAATAGATGAAAGCATTCTTTATCTCTCAGTGTTTCATAAAACTACACAGAATAAAATACTCTTTTATAGGTGTAGGTCCCTATTACCCTGCCATTACTCATATCTTATCCATGATTAGGTTGCTGCCATATGAAGTCACTATAGACATGTCTAACTCAGTGTACAACTTTCTACATCCTAATATCCAGGCATATAGCAGCATGATTGAAAATATAGCATTAGGCAGATGTCAGAAGCTGCTAGTTGATCTAAAGTAGATGTGAAATGTTTGGGTGAATCAGACTGCTTGATTTATAAGCAATTAAAACCCCTCAGATTGTATAGAACAATAATGTTGACACAATGAAGGGCATGCTTCTTATTTCCCTGATGGCATAGCTCATCTCCCATCTGAAACTGGAGTCTAAATTCCCTATCACCTCTCTACCAAAGCCACTTGTCCACACAAACCATTGTAACACCAAGTAAAAGAAACTTCCAGGTTTGGATTATGAGTATAATAACTTTCCATTTCTTCAGTAACAAATTAAAGCAAAACATTCACAGAAAAGAAAAATCAAAATAAAGAGTAACTCAATCATTTAGTAAGTTCTCAGTTCTATCACAAAGTACAAAAGTCAAAGGACTCCACCCCTGGGGAGTCTCAATTGGAGATTAGTTTCAATCATAAATAAAGTACATTCATTTGGTCAGTCACAAAACACAAAGGCCATCCACCCTTAGGTCATAAGTAGGTTACAATAAAATCACAGCATTCAATACCAAAGGAGAAGTCTTTTCTTCATCTTGACCTGAGGCAAGTTCTCAGTATTTTCTATTCCTGGGAAGACAAAGCTTAACAAAGACACAACATAGACACACATTATAGGTGTCCTCATCAATTCACTCTCTGCTTGTGAAATCAACCTAGACACAACAAAAAGATCTAAGCAATTAGCACAAATCATCAGTACAGTCCCAGGACCACTGAAAACATCAACAAAACTATCTTCCAGGATTTCTGTAAACGTACAAGAAAATCCTCTTTCAGGTCTTCTGAACCAATGACAAGGTCCTAGGACTTCTGCAACAACAGCAATGTCCTCTATCAGGATACAAATCTGACAAAGTAACATCAAAACAGACAGACCAAATATTGGCACCACAGTCATGCTTACTCCCAGTTCAGTCCTCAGTTCTCATTTCTCTCTCTCCAGCAGTAGCAGTAGCCTCCAGATGCTGGCTTCCAGAAGTTCTTCTGGCCTCTTTCTGCTTGGGCTCCTCTCATAAGATCAACAAGTCCAGGCAATTGTGGGGTTCAAGTTACATTACCATTTAACTACTATTAGCATATATTCTCCTCTCACTTTTTACATTTTCAATATTTTCCACCTCCACATAAATCTTTGTTTAAATGTATAATGTTGTTGCTTCTTCAAATGAGGTAATTTAGCTATTTAATATTAGATTTACTTTAGTTTCATGGCAATCAAAAAATATTCTTAGCCACTTACCTGAGGAATGGAATACCATAGGATTTCTGGGAACTGCAGCTCTCTGGAAGCCTAGACTTCTCCTGTAAACATTACTTGTAGAAGGAGCTCAACAAAATTTCCTTATTTGGGAAGAGAATCCATGAAAATTACATTTAGAGAAAAAAAATTAGTACCATTTTGAAATGTCTTTTTCATATGAACAAGAAATTAAGATCCTTGTAAATATCACATTGGGTTGATCACATTTTTTTCATCTTTGATAACATATTTCTTCTTATTAAGTGCAAGAATCACATAATCTCAGAAATAGCAGAAACCTCAGAGCCCAACTGTTTCTGTATAGAAATGTCCTCAACAAGATCACTAGCAAGTGGTGATACAGGCTTTGCTCCAAAGCATCAAATGCTGGGAAACTTACTGCATTTTAAAGCAATCCATTCCCCTTAGGGCTCCTCTTATCATTAGGAATTAGTTCTTAAATCTAAGATCTGTTTTTCCACAACTTCCCTTCATCTTTCTTTGTTTTGTCCTCTGTATTTAAGCTGAAAAATCAACCTCCATTGCACATAGGGATCCCATTAAGTACTTAAAGACAAATAGCACACAACTCCCCCAATTCTATTTTCTTCCTCTAAATTAACAACCTTCATTCTTCAACACATGATCATACAGTACCATCACCATTCTCCTTGCGTTTTCTTTCATACTTCACATTTAGCTGGTTGATTAAAATGTTCCCAACTATCAGTGGGACAAAACATAATCCATTTTTTTTTTGATCCTTCTCCCCACCAAAGTGCGACTTAAAGGGGCTTCAATATGAAGGTAGAGTGGATGAAGAAAAGAGGTATGAGATATTTATGAGATATTTTCTTATTGTACTTCAAGTCAGAGTTTTCCAGAACCTGACTGTTTTTAACCTTTTGAAAACCTAGATCTGTTCTTCATGACCATATTTAATTGAACTCCATGAAGATCCAAAACATGTCTTAGCTATAATTTGCATCATTGTGAGTCCCAAGCTTAACACTCTGTATACAGACAACACTCAATAAATGCTTTTTGAATTGAATAGAATTCAATTACATCTATTCTTTTCCTCAGGAAACTTAATTATAACTGAGAGTGCCTCAACAGTGAATGCTGCAGGCAGATATTTTTCTTTCTTTCTTACATACTAAAACCAAGTACTTCCAGCTACAAAATGTTGGCCTCATCATTCTAAACTATGACAAGCCATGAGCTATCTAGCTGATATGAAGTCTATAGTAGCTTTATTTCCTTCTGAGTATACTATGAAAGAACCATGAAATCTTCTGTTCAAGCCAGCTGTGCAGCTTCCAGAGGTTTCCTCTGAAGCAAGTGCTGGGCTAAGATTAAACTAGGCAAAATGCCTGAAGAGATACTGAATAGGTTTGATACAAATTACACTGTCCTGCTGGTTTGAAAGTGCACATTACTAGAGTCATTAACCATAATCATCCTCAATTACAAGCACTGTAAGCATGCATACAGCAGCCCAATAAATGTAGTCATTGTTTGCATGTGATGCTGGTAATTTGTAAAGATAAGCCACCCCTCCCAGGGCACAATACCAAACTCTCCTCTCCTGCTTCTTCTCTCTATCCTCTTTCAAACACTAGTTCTTATGGATTATCATAAAATAATGAAATAGGGCCAGTCAATGCAGTTTTCTTTTCTTCATTCAAAGCTATTCAACTGTTTACTTTCTATGCTTCTATACAGATAATGAGCTTATAGATTTGTATACCTTCAGTGCTTCTCTGGTGAATAAAATTACTTTTACAACTTTTTTTTTCCCCTTGAAGGACAGATCTGTTAAAATGACAGCATATAAAATGTATACCATGAAGAAAAAGGGAAACCAACAGCTGTTGTAGAATGAACTATACTCCAGTTTTCCTGAAGCATTAACTAAGTACAATTCCAACTAAAGAATATCTCATCACCCATATGAATATACACATACAATACATATGCATGTAAATATACTCATACACATAAACATACATATATGTGTATATATACATATACATGTGTGATAGTCACCTACATATGTACATATATACATGCACACATGTATGTGTGCATACATATGTAAATTTTTTTAGTTAGGGATGAGTTATAAGATTACATCAAAATGAAATAACACTTAAAAAGGATAAAGGGAGTTTTAAATGATTTACCATGTCTATATAATAGAGTATATTTTGTTCTCTTGCTTGTATTAATGATTTGATATTTGATGTGGGTTTTTTTGGCTTCTTGACTTGTTTTTGTTTTAGGAATAACAAGGCATTATGGAAACAAGCCCTATGGAAGAAAAGAAGTGCTTAGCATATTTTTTGGTAACTGATGATAATATCCACAGTTGTTATGATAACTGGTTATACTAATGACAATGGTTGTTATGGTAATGATAACCATTGCTTCTTTTTAGCTCAAGAAGTGTATTCAATGGCATTATAATGATGTAGTCAAAATGGTTTACATTTTCCAATCCTAGTATCTATTTAGAGGGGCAGTGGAAAGAGAATTGGCCTCTGGGGTCAATATGATCTTAAGTCAAGTCTTGCTTTTGACATATACTAGCTGTTTGTATCTTGGAAAGTAATTTAACCTTTTAGTGCCCCTTCCATCATCTTTTTAAGATGATAAATTGTATATCAATAAGAGCAATAGCCAATCCATACTTGTACATAGAGTTTGCTAAGCAGTAAGTTCCCCACAGTGAAATGAAATCAATGAAATCATAGGTCCATAAAAAACCAAAATCTATAGAAGGTATTTTTTCTGCAACCTTGTTTTAGAATTATGTCAAGGGCAAATGCAAAACATCAAATCTGAGATGTGATCATCTCTTGACCCTTTATTCAGCAGTCTGCCTTTAACATTTTATGCAAAAGGATGTCAGAGTGAACATATTATAATGTAACACAACTGTGTGTTGGTAGATATTAAATATTTAGTCACCCAAACTGGAATTTTATTCAAGATCTTTTATCATTATCAAATTACTTGTCCGAAAGGAATCTTTCTAGCAGGGATGGATTCCTGCACAATATTTAGAGTCCTACACATATCTGGGGAGTCTTAGTTTCAGTGAAATAGTTGACTTTTCTGTTTCCTACTAAAGTCAATCCTAGGAAAGTAACAATATGCAACATCTATGGCAAAACTAAAACTAGGCTCTTCCCTATCACAAGCTTGGTGCACCCAAACACATCTTCTTTGTGCTAGATTGTTGTCCTTCGGAGTTTCATAAAATATCTCCCTGAGATTTATATTATGAGTGAGGTTGGAAAACTTATTTAGGTTAGCCAGGGTGCGGCTGATTTCATTATAGTCACAAGTGAAAAGAGAAACATCAGACAGCTGACAGCCTGAGAGAAAACTCTACCAATAAAACTGCAGTTTAACAAAGCTGGCTCAGCAAAATCCAGGGCTGTTCTGAACCCTTATAATAATTCTTTTAAACAGTGATTGAAAACAAGTAAGAGATGCTGGTGCCATTAGTATTCAAGTCCCTGAGCTTTAAGTAAGAGTTTCATTTCCACATTCCTAAAACATTACATCATGGGGGGCAACAAAGTTATTGTGGAAATTATGCATTACTCATGCAGAATTTGGATTATTTCAGGAAGACAGCAGAGGTCTGTTTCGTTACATGATCATCTTCTAGAGCTGGATGTCGTTGAAATTCATGGCATGTGGTTTACTATAATTAATGCTATTTTTCTCTTGGTTAATGATAGGAAATAGTTTGATGTAGAGGAGAGAGTCCTAGATTTAAACCAGTGTTTGGATTCTCAATCTATTATTTCTAAGACACTTACAGAATATGAGTAGAGAAAACCTTAGTAACCACATAGACCAACTCATAACTAAGAAAGAATTCCTACTTATCCAGTCTTTGCTTGAACACCTCCAGCAATGTAAAACCACTATTGCCAAATCCACTATAGTTCATTTGCTATTTGTTTGTTTATTTCCCCTCTTGACATTAAGCCTAAATTTCCTCCTTTTTATCTCCCCTCCATTTTTCCTGGTTCTTCATTGTGGTATTAAACAAGTGGAATAAAACCTAAAACAATTCAGAGAAAACATCTCTCTGAAACTTAGTTACTTCATTTGTACTATCAAGGGATTGAAATAGAATTGGTAATCCTCAAACATTTTGGTCCCAAGACTCCTTCATATTCTTAAAAATTATTGAAAAATCTGTCACCCCCTCAAAATAAGGTTTTTTTTTAATGTTTGATATGTCAATATTTATTTGATTAGAGATTAAAATGTCTTTATTTTTAGGAAAATTATTTTGAATGTCTTTCCTCCTGAAAAGATCTTGGTAATCCCCAGAAGTCTATGAATGATACACTTTGAGAATAACTAAATTTGATGATTTTAAGATCTCTTTCAGCTTTAGAGCTTATGATAATAGTTGGTATTCATATTAGTTAAGTTTTATAAAGGGTTTCTATAGATTTTTCTCATTTGATCTTTATACTATTTTTACGAGGTAGATTCTCTTACAATTATCTCATTGGATGAACAAGGAGTCTGAGATTTAAAAAGATGAGATGACTTGCCCAAGGTGATATAAGAAGTAAATAGTGGAATGGAGATGGTTGAACACAAGACTTCTTACTCTATGGTTGCTGAGGGTTCCCTGTTCTTTTTCTAATAAAAACTTAATAATTTTCCTCCTGATGCCTAAACTTCTCTCTGATACAGTATAGTAAGGAAGACACAGTTTAGCATGACACTATATGCCTTAATGATTATAATGGCTTGATGTATCTTGTGTTTTCCCACATTCTCAAAAGGCTTCTCATGTATCTTTTCATACCTCATGGAGTAGAAATTCCTTTTAAAATATATTTTTGGGGTGGCTAGGTGGTGCAGTGAGTAAGAGTGCTGGCCCTGGAGTTGGGATGACCTGGGATCGCTTCCGGCCTCAATACTTAGCACGTACACATAAATAACTAGCCATGTAACCTTGAGCAAGTTACTTAACCCCACTTGCTTTAATATATATATAATTTTAAAATATGATCTAATTATTTATTAAAAATAACATTCATTTTAAAAATAGAATTCCAAATTCCCTCACTCCTTCTTACCCCTCTCCATATCAATTATGCATAAGCCATGCAAAACATTTCCATATTAGACACATTGCAAAAGAAAGAAAGAAAGAAGGAAAGAAAGAGAGAGAGAGAGAGAATGAAAGAAAGAAAGAAAGAAAGAAAGAAAGAAAGAAAGAAAGAAAGAAAGAAAGAAAGGGAAAGAAAGAGAGAAAGAAAGAAAAATGTTTCAATTCACACTCAGAGTTCACAAGTTCTCTCTCTGGGGGTTTATTACATTTTTTACCAAGGGTCTTTTGGAACACTCTTGGATCATTTTCTGGATCAAAGTAGCTAAGTCTTTCACTGTTGCTCATCCTTACAATATTTCTGTTATTATATGTAAGGTTTTCCTGGTTGAACTCACTTTTCTTTGGTTCAGTACATGTAAGTTATCTTAGCTTTTTCTGAAATCATCCTGTTCATCATTTGTTATAGAACAATTGTATTCTATCAAAATCTTATACCACAAACTCTTTAACCAATTCCTAAATGATGAATATCCCCTTAATTTCAAATTCTTTACCACCAAAAAAAAAAAGAGTTGCTATAAGTATTTTTTGTAGAAATAAATTCTTTTCCATTTTTATTTGATATCTTTAATTTACAAGCCTAGTACTAGTACTGGTATTCTGTAGTTAAAGTTTTTGTTATGCACAGTTTTTTAGTCTTTGGGAAAGAGTTCCAAATTGTTCTCTTGAATAGTTAGACTAGTTCATAACTCCACCAAAAAATGAAATAGTATCTCCTTTTTATTTCATTTTCTCAAACATTCGCTATTTCATTACCTGTCATGCTAGCCAATCTGATAGGTATCTCAGAGTTGCTTTAATTTGCATTTCTCTAATCAATACTGATTGAGAGTATTTTTTAAGATGACCATGGAGAGTATTGCTTTATATATTTTACCATTTATCAATGAGGAATGGGTGAATTTTAAAATAAATTCAGCTCAGTTCATTATAAAGAAATATCATAGAAAGTTGCGATACAAAATTTTCCTAGTTTACCATTTTCCTTCTAATTTTACCAATATTAGTTTTGATTGTGCAAATGCTTTTTAATAAATTACCCATTTTACTTTCCATGATAACCTCCATCACTTGGTTGGTTATAAACTCTTCCTTTATCCATAGATCTAATGGCTAAATATTTCCAGACTCCCCTACTTTACTTATAATATCATGATGTATCTATAAATCATCTATCCATTTTGACCTTATCTAAGTACACCATGTAAGATATTGTTCGTTGGTGCCAAGTTTCTTCCAAATTGCTTTCTAGCTTTCCCACTTTTTTTAATCAAATGGTGAATTATTTTCTGAAAACTTGGATCTTTCAACTTATCAAACATTATATTACTATAGTCATTTACTTTTGCATATCTAATCCATTAAACTGATCTACCACTACATTTTTTAGCCAGTTCCTGATAATTTTCATGATTACTGCTTTTGCAGCAATATTCATTAAGGAAATTCATCTATAGATTTCTTTATCTCTTTTCATGCTCCCTGGTTTAGGTATCAAAACCATAACTGGTTTGTTGAAAAAATTGGTAGGACTACTTTTCCTATTTTTTTGTTTGTTTATTTATTTAATACTGTGTGGTGTTGGAATTATAATTTTTTAACATTAGCTAGAAATGACATCAAAATCCATCTATATCGGGAAGATCTTTCCTAAGGGAGCATATTTATAGATTGTTCAATTTTGTTTTAAAAATCCTCTTTCATTAGGATAGTTTATATTTTTTGTAAATATTCTTCCATTCAATTACGTTGTTACTTTTACTGGCATACATTGGGCTAAATAACTCTTTGTTATTGCTTTAATTTCTTCTTCAAGGAGCATTCAATCTCCTCAATTTTGATGTTTAAAATTTGATTTTCTTATTTTTAAAAAATTAACCAGTGGTTTCTTTATTTTTTTTCTTTACATACTACCCACTCCTAATTTTATTTATTACTTCAATGGTTTTTTTCGTAGAATTTTATTAAACTTTCCCTTGAATTTCAGAATTTCTTTTTTGATATAATTGTGGGTTTTCAATTTGTTACTTTTTCTGTTTTATTAAGTAGCATGGCAAATTAATTTATCTGCTCTCTTTTATTGTTGTACACATTTATAGATATGACATATTCCCTGAGTACTGCACTGGTGCCATGCCATAGATTTTGCTATGTTGTATCAGGGTTATGCTTTTCTTTAGGGAAATTATTGATTTTATATATTATTTTCTTTGACCCAGTCATTCTTTAGGATCAAATTATTTAGTTTCAAAGAGGCAGAGTCAAGATGGCAGAGTAGAAACAGCACTTCCAAGGTGCTCTCCTCCCAGACCACTTCCAAAGCATGTAAAAGGGGACTCTGAACAACTTTGGGAGCCCCAGCATCCACAGAATGACACAGAGAAGCTAACCTCCCACTGAGGACAGCCCAGCAGGCCTGCAGGGAGCAGCCAGCCCAGCGCTCTGGGAGACCACAGAACAATGCCTGGGGAGCCAAATACAGGTCCTCGTGAGCTGCGGATTTAACCCCAGGGTGGTCGGTCCAGCAACCGGCCAGATGAACCCCAGAACACCAGCAGCTGTGGAAATTCCAGAATTATCAACACAGACATGCCTGGGACAAAGTGAGAGGTTAGTGCCCTATGGACTTTGGGACCAGTATTTGGGGAAGGTGTCAGCTTCCTCCCCTGGGGGCTAGAAGCCACTGAGGAGACATGCCATTTTGTAGTTTTCAGAGGCAGCACCAGCTACTGGCCTGTGAACTGTAGGGAGATCCATCGATCAGTCTTGGGGGGTAATTGCTCTTGCTTTAACCTCCCTTGATCTGGATTGTGATCTCGGGTAGAGGTCGTAGGTGGGTTTCCAGCTTGCCAGAAACAGAAGTTGCCCTCCACCACATGTGCAGGATGAAAGTTTCCGTCTGGCGCCAGGCCATACTGTGGCAACAAGCCCAAAAGTCAAGTAATTAAGTGGCAACATGCCAAGGCAAAGGAAACAAATTAAACAGAAAAATGCAACATTAGACTCTTATTTTGGGGGTAAAGAGGATTGAAGCATGGAACAGGAAGAGGACTGTGAGGTCAGAAAACCTGCTCCAAAAGCCTGAAAGGAAAATATGAGCGGGTTAGAGGCCAAAGATGACCTTAAGAAGCACTTTAAAAATCAAATAAGAGAAGTGGAGGAAAAATTGGGAAGACAAATGAGAAGGATGCAGGAAAAGTATGAAATGAGAGTCAACAGCCTGACTGAGGAAAACAACACATTAAAAAATAGACTAACTCAAATGGCAAAGGAGAAGAATGCCTTAAAAGCTGAATTCGCCAGATGGAAAAAGAATCTCAAAAGTTCACTGAGGAGATACATTCCTTCAGAGTTAGACTGGAGCAAATGGGAGCTAATGACTTTATGAGAAATCAAGATGCTGTTAAGCAGATCCAAAGAAATGAAAGATTAGAAGGCATTGTGAAATATCTCATGGGGAAAAGCACTGACCTGGAAAATAGATGCAGGAGAGACAATTTAAAAAGTATTGGACTGTGAGAGAGCCCACTGGAAGACAGAGTGTGGCAGAGTCCAGCCCAGGAGGTTGCCCAGTGTGTCCGGGACTGGTCGAGTGCAGAGTGTGCGGGGTCTGCACAGCTCAGACCTAAGAGCAGACAAGCAGACTACACCAGAGAGAGCAAAAGCCCCAACCTGCAGACTTACCGAGGACAAATCACAGTCATCTATCAGACGAGTAGGATCATTGGAGCCAGGTAGGAGAGTTGGGCCCTCAGTGGAAAGAGTGGCTTCTCTGGCTGCATTCGGCCCCCAGCCTGGAAGGTTAGAAACTGCCTGCCTGTATAATACATGGGCTGGAATGGCAAAGTAAATTCTAGCTGCTCCAATCCTCCCATCCCTCCTTCATGAAGCAGAAAACCCAAAGATAAGTCTCCCACCCAGATTGAAATCCCAATTTAATGGAAATAGCCCCAGGCTTGAGAGTCTCCAAGAAGGGGTGTAACTGAGACAGCCAGGAGTCAGAAGAGAAGAGAGGGTGGGGTCCCAACAAGCCCAACCTCTCCTTACCAACAAAAGCCTACTTATAGCCCAGGGGTATAGAGGCACAAATCTGAAGTGATCAGAGGCACCCATACCTACTCATCTACATCCCTCATTGACATCCCTGACTTAGCCTTAAACTAGCCACCCAGAGGTATTCAAAGTCAAGGATTAGGCCCTAAACTCATAGCCTGAGAAACTAAGAAACAGGAAGTCACAATGGGAAAAAAAGAAGCCGAGAAGGAGAAGGGGAAGGCAAAAAAGTCTATTCGAGCATACTATGCAGGGCAAGAACAACAAAACACACAGGACAATATAGACTCTCTACCCACACCTGAGACCACAGAAGGAAACATGATCTGGTCCCAAGCCCAAATAGCATTCCTGGAGGAACTTAAGAAAAATTTTAAAGACCAAATCAGGGAGGCAGTGACCAACTTGGAAAAACGTCTCAGTGAAGTAATTGGAGAAAATACCTCCCTAAAAAAGGAACTTCAAAAAATAACTGAAGACCGTAATTCGACAAAAATTAGAAACAATCAAATTGAAGCTCGGAACTCTATGATGCAGCAAGAGTCAATCAAACAAAACAAGACGATCGAAAAATTGCAAGAAAATGTAAAATATCTCACTGGAAAAATAACTGACCTAGAGAACAGATCCAGGAGAGACAACCTAAGAATTATTGGTCTACCAGAAAGCCATGATGAAAAAAGCAGCCTAGACAACATCCTCCAAGAGATTGTCAAAGAAAACTGTCCTGAGGTCCTGGAATCAGAAGATAAAATAACTATCGACAGAATTCACCAGACTCCTCCTGAGAGAAATCCCAAACTGAAAACTCCAAGAAATATAGTAGCCAAATTCCAGAACTACAAGATTAAAGAAAAAATTCTACAAGCAGCCAAAAAGAAACAATTCAAATATCGAGGAACTACAGTTAGGATCACACAGGACCTAGCAGCTTCTACATTAAAAGAGCGGAGTGACTGGAATTTGATATTTCGTAGGGCAAGAGAGCTAGGACTACAACCAAGGATTAACTACCCGGCTAAACTGAGCATAATCTTCCAGGCAAGGAGATGGTCGTTTAATGAAATAAGGGACTTCCAGATGTTCCTGATGAAAAAGCCAGAGCTCAATGGAAAATTTGATCTCCAATTACAAGACTCAAGAAAGACATAAAAAGGTAAACAAGGGAAACAGACTCACACATGCACAATTGCACACACCCACACCCACAAACACATGCTCATTACTTGGGATGCAACAAGAGCAAAATGTTCACATCCCTATATGTGGAGCTGATAACTGTCAATATTCAAAATATTTATGATTATCATGACCTTCAAAAGGGTTATACTTAGATAGATGGTGTGGGTATGAGTGCACTAACCTGATGTCTAAAAAAAAACAAAACAATACTATTAAGGGGATCAAAGGCACTGTAATGGGAAAAAGGAAAGGATGAGCTAGAAAAAGGTAAAATATGCCATCTGAAGGGACATTAAAACACACTATAGAATAGGGAAAGAAAGAGGGAGAGGAACATCATTTAAACACTATTCTCACTGGTTCTGGTTCAAAGAGGGATCAACTTAAATCAGTGAAGTTTAAGATTTTAATGTGAATAGACACATAAATTCATTAAATAGAGGAAAAGGAGGGAGGGAGAGGAGCAATGTTTGAAATTTACTCTCATTGGTTTGGAATCAAACTGGGAGTAATTCACTCTGATAAGTATAAAAACTTACTTCGTCCTATAGAAAGCAGAAGGGCAAGGGGGGGGGTGAAAAAGAGGAGACTAAAGGGGGGGATTAGAAGGGAGGGAAACAGTAATAAGGGGAGAGGGTAGGTTAAGAAGAGGGATCACTGGGTAGGAACACTGAGGGAGGGGGTGGTCAAAAGGGAAAACTTCAAGGGGGGGAAGCGAGAAGGAAGAAACAAAAACATAAACAGGGGAGGGAATAGGATGGAGGGGAAGAGACAGATAGTCATTATTACTGTGAATGTGAATGGGATGAACTCTTCCATAAAACAGAGGCAAATAGCAGAATGGATTAAAAACCATAATCCTACAATATGTTGTCTACAAGAAACACATTTGAAATAAAGGGATACCCACAGGATAAGGGTAAAAGGTTGGAGTAAAATTTATTATGCCTCAGCTAAAGTAAAAAAAGCAGGGGTAGCAATACTTATCTCAGATAAAGCAAAAGTAAAAATAGATCTAATTAAAAGAGATAAGGAAGGAAACTATATCCTACTAAAAGGCACCATTGAGAATGAAGCAATATCACTACTTAATATATATGTACCAAGTCGTATAGCATCCACATTCCTAGAGGAGAAGTTAAAGGAATTAGAGGAAGAAATATGTAGCAAAACTATCTATTAAGGGGCACCTTAATCTCCCCCTCTCTAAACTCCATAAATCTAACCTCAAAATAAACAAGAAAGAAGTTAAGGAGGTGAATAGAATCTTAGAGAGACGAGATATGATGGATCTCTGGAGAAAACTGAATGGGGACAAAAAGGAATTTACTTTCTTTTCAGCAGTGCATGGTACAGACTCAAAAATAGACCATGTACTAGGGCATAAAAACCTCACAATCCAGTGCAGAAAGGCAGAAATATTAAATGCAACATTCTCAGATCATGATGCAATAAAAATTATATGCAATAAAGGGCCATGGAAAGATCGACTAAAAACTAATTGGAAATTAAACAATTTAATCCTAAAAAATTGGTGGGTCAAACAAGAAATTATAGAAACAATCAATAATTTCATTCAAGAGAATGATAATAATGAGACAACATACCAAAATTTGTGGGATGCACTAAAGGCAGTGCTCAGGGGAAGTTTTATATCCCTGAGTGCATACTTAATTAAAGCAGAGAGAAGTGAGGTCAATGAATTGGACATGCAATTGAAAAAGCTAGAAAAAGAACAAATTGAAAACCCCCAATTTAGTACTAAATTAGAAATATTGAAAACCAAGGGAGAGATTAATAAAATTGAAATTAAGAAAACTATTGAATTAATAAATAAAACTAAGAGCTGGTTTTATGAAAAAATCAACAAAATTGACAGACCCTTAGTCAATATGATAAAAAAAAAGAAAGAAGGAAACCAAATTATGAGAATCAAAAATAAAAAGGGTGAATCTACCTCTAATGAAGAGGAAATCAAAAAAATAATGAGGAATTATTTTTCCCAATTGTATGCACATAAATATGACAATCTTAGTGAAATGGATGAATATTTACAAAATCACAAATTGCCCAGATTAACTGAAGAGGAAGTGAATTACCTAAATAACCCCATCTCAGAAAAAGAAATCAAACAAGCCATCAATGAACTCCCTAGGAAAAAATCTCCAGGGTCAGATGGGTTCACTAGTGAATTCTATCAAACATTTAAAGAACAATTGATTCCAATACTTTACAAACTATTTGGGAAAATTAGTGAAGAAGGAGTCCTACCAAACTCTTTCTATGACACAAATATGGTACTGATTCCTAAATCAGGAAGAGATAAAAGAGAGAAAGAAAATTATAGACCAATTTCCCTCATGAATATAGATGCAAAAATTCTAAATAAAATATTAGCCAAAAGACTCCAACAACTTATCACAAAAACAATACACTCTGATCAGGTAGGATTCATTCCAGGAATGCAAGGATGGTTTACTATTAGGAAAACCATCAGTATAATTGAGCATATCAGCAATAAAACTAGCAGAAACCACATGATCATCTCAATAGATGCAGAAAAGGCTTTTGACAAAGTACAACATCCATTCCTATTAAAAACACTAGAAAGTATAGGAATAAATGGAGCCTTCCTTAAAATAGTTGCTAGCATCTATTTGAAACCATCAGCAAGTATTATATGCAATGGGGATAAACTAGAAGCCTTTCCAATAAGATCAGGAGTGAAACAAGGGTGTCCACTATCACCCCTCTTATTCAATCTGGTACTAGAAACACTAGCAGTAGCAATTAGAGAAGAAAAAGAAATCAAAGGAATCAAATTAGGCAATGAAGTGACCAAGCTGTCACTCTTTGCAGATGATATGATGATATACTTAGAGAATCCTAGAGAATGAAGTAAAAAACTACTAGAGACAATAAATAAATTTGGCAAAGTTGCAGGATATATAATAAATCCACATAAATCCTCAGCATTCCTGTGCATCTCTAATAAAACTCAACAGCAAGAGATAGAAAGAGAAATCCCATTTAAAGTCACTGTAGACATTATAAAATATTTGGGAATCTACTTGCCAAAACAAACCCAGAATCTATATGATCACAACTACAAAACACTTCTCACACAAATAAAAACAGATCTAAATAGTTGGAAAAATATCAATTGCTCATGGCTGGGTCGAGCTAATATAATAAAAATGACAATTTTACCCAAACTAAACTATATATTTAGTGCCATACCAATCAATTTACCAAAAAACTACTTTGTAGAGTTAGACAAAATAATAACAAAATTTATTTGGAAAAACAAACAGTCTAGAATATCAAGGGAATTAATGAAAAGAAATGCTAGGGAAGGTGGACTAGCTATGCCAGATCTTAATCAGTATTATACAGCAGCAGTCATCAAAACTGCTTGGTACTGGCAGAGGTGTAGAGTAGTGGATCAATGGAATAGATTAAGTCCAGGAGACCCAGCAGCTAATGAATATAGCAATCTATTGTTCGATAAGTCCAAAGACCCCAGTTTTTGGGATAAGAATGCACTATTTGACAAAAACTGCTGGGAAAACTGGAATACAGTATTGCAGAAACTGGGCATAGATCATTATCTAACACCATATACCAAAATCAAGTCCAAATGGGTGCATGATCTAGGTGTAAAGGATGATACTGTAAGCAATTTCGGAAATAGTTTAGGAAGGAATAGTTTACCTGAGAGATCTGTAGAGAGGGAAGACTTTAGGACCAAACAAGAATTAGAGAGCATTATAAAATGCAAAATGGATAATTTTGGTTACATTAAATTGAAAAGCTTCTGCACAAACAAAGCCAATGTAACCAAGATCAAGAGGGAGGTGGGAAATTGGGAAAGAATTTTTACAACTTGTGTCTCTGATAAAGGACTCATCTCTAAAATTTATAGAGAATTGAGCCAAATCTATATGAATACTAGTCATTCCCCAATTGATAAGTGGTCAAAGGATATGAACAGGAAATTTTCAGAGAAAGAAATTAAAGATATCTATAAGCATATGAAGAAATGCTCTAAATCACTATTAATTAGAGAAATGCAAATCAAAACAACTCTGAGATACCACATCCCTCCAGTCAGATTGGCTAAGATGACAAAACAAGAAAGTGACAAATGCTGGAGAGGATGTGGACAAATTGGAACACTAATACATTGCTGGTGGAGTTGTGAACTTATCCAACCATTCTGGAGAGCAATCTGGAATTATGCCCAAAGGATTATAAATAATTTCATACCCTTTGACCCAGCCATACCACTTCTAGGGTTATATCCCAAAGAGATCATAGAAGTGGGAGGAAGACCCATATGTACAAAAATATTTTTAGCAGCCCTTTTTGTGGTTGCAAAGAATTGGAAACTGAAGGGGTGCCCACCAATTGGGGAATGGCTAAACAAGTTGTGGTATATGAATGTAATGGAATATTATTGTGCTATAAGAAATGAAGAGGTGACGGATTTCATAATTACCTGGAGAGACTTATACAAACTGATGCTGAGCGAGAAGAGTAGAATCAGAAGAAATCTGTATACAATCACAGACATACCATATCTGTGATGACCAACTATGACAGAATGGACTCTTTTAAGCAATGCAGTGATATAAGTTAATTCTGAAAGACTCAAGAAAGTGAGAAATGCCCCATCCAGAGATATTACTAGAAAGAAGTGAACCTGAATCCTGATGGAAGCAAACTAAACGATCTTGTTCTTTAAAAAAAAAAATCCTTTGTGGAAAAAAAAAAATTCATCTGGAAGAACAAAAGGTCAAGAATATGTAGGGAATTAATGCAAAAAAAAAAAATACAAAGGAAGGTAGCCTAGCCATCCCAGATCTAAAACTATATTATAAAGTGGCAATCATTAAAACAACCTGGTACTGATTAAGAAATAGAATGATGAGTTAGTATAATAGGTTACTATTATATCATATCATATCATATCATATCATATCATATCATATCATATCATATTATATTATATTATATTATATTATATTATATTATATTATATTATATTATATTATATTATACTATTTTCATTTTTTCCCTTTCTGATGGTTTTTCCTTTTTGGTCTGATTCTTCTTTCACAACATGACTAATGTGGAAATATGTTTAACATGAGTATACATATATATAACCTGTATCAGATTGCTTAGTGTCTTGGAGAAGGGGGAGAGAAAGGAGGGAGGAAGAAAAATTTGGAACTCAAAATCTTATTAAAATGAATTTTGAAAACTAAAATGTAATGGTAATTTGAAGATCTTCCCTGCCCCTTGACAGGCTTAAGTGAATTTGAGGACCTTTTCTGATTTGAAAATTAAACTCTGCCCCCTAATAGGCTGCATGTGATCACATGGAGCCTGTGGTGGGAAATTTGTTTTTCAGGATGGCACAACTTTTATTATTTTGCAGTCAAGTGGGTCACAAGGGTTGTGATGTTCTCTGACCCAGGAGTAGGTTATGTATACCTCTGAGGCAAGGTTTTGCTTTGGGCTTCATTTTGGGAAGAATTGTGTGATTTGGCCAGATGAGACTCTGAGCAGCTGTTGAGCCCCCTGGCTTTGCAAACCCAGATATTAGTGCTTCTATCTCTGGTGGCTAACTATGTATGTATTTAATGGTCAGACAGCTAGAAGTCCTGTCTGTTGGTTTGCTGAATTGTGTTATTTTCTCTATCTTTTTTTGTCTGCTTATAACTTGTTTGTATTTTCTGAAGTTCAGGGTGCTGACTTTTCCCCCCTGAACTAGGTATATGACATCTATGTTTGATTAAAGTAAGATTGTTAACCCCCCCCCAAAAAAAAAGTATTGGACTACCTGAAAACAATGATCAAAGAAAGAACCTAGAAATCACCCTTCAAGAAATTCTCAAGGAATATTGCCCTGATATTTTAGACCCAGAGGTCAAAATAGAGGTTGAAAGAATCTACAGATCACCTCCTAAAAAGATCCCTTAAAGAAAAGTCCCAGGAATATTATAGCCAGGTTCCAGAATCCCCAGATCAAGGAGAAAATACTACAAGCAGCCAGGAAGAAACAATTTCAATATTGTGGAAACACAATCAGAATTGCACAGGACCTGGCAGCTTCTACACTGAGGGATCAAAGGGCATGGAATATGATATTCCAGAGGGCAAAAGAGCTGGGACTGAACCCAAGGGTCACCTAACCAGCAAAACTGAGTATTCTGTTTCAGGGGGAAATATGATCATTCAGTGGAATAGAGGACTTTCAAGCATTCTTGAGGAAAAACCAGAGTTGAATAAAAAATTTGACATTCAGATGCAAGAAGCAAGAGATGCCTGAGAAGGTAATCAGGGAAAAGAAATCAAAAGGAACTTATCAAAGTTGAACTATTTACATTCCTACATGGAAAAACAATAACAGTGACTAATGAAACCTTTCTCAGTATGAAAATAATGGAATAAGGGTGTATGTTCATATGAATACATATGTGAATGTGTGTATATATGTTTACAGTTATATATGGATAGAGGGCATAGGTTGAATTTGTTGGGAAGGGAGGATACTCAAGGGCTGAAATTATGAGGTGAGAGAGGAAAGTGGCAAGAGGAGATGGGGAGAGACAGGGTAGGGTAAACTATCTCATGTAGAAGAAGCAAGGGGAAGTGGCTGCATGGGAGGGGAAGAATAGGAAGACAAAAAGGCAAAACCACATTCTCATTGAATTTGGTTCAGGGAGAGAATGACATACATACTAAATGGGATATCTCAACCTGCAGCAGAATAGGGGGAAGGGGGATGAGAGGAGGGATGATGGATGGGAGGGCATCCTTGGGGGGAGGGGAGGTTGGAAGTACCCACTATAGAAGAGGGACAGGATCATGTAGGGAATGGACCAGGTGGGGGGTGGGATGAGTGGGAGGGAATTATAAGCAGCCTTGTACAATATATCTACTATGATAATGTTTTGCATAGCTAGACATGTACAACATATACTGAATTACTTATCTTCCCAGAGGGAATGGGTGACAAGGGAGGAAGGGAATGGATCTGAAATTCCAGTTCTTAAAATTAAATCTTTCAAATATATATAAATACTATTATTAATACTCTTTTGCATGTAATTGGTAGATAAGATGTGCAGGCATTGGGGCACAGAGATTCACCTTGCTCTAATGGAAAAGTCGATGGGGGTATGGGAGAAGATATGGGAGAGAGCAGATTGGAGGAAGTGACATCTTGTGGGACTGTTATTCTGGGTTGGTGGGTAGAGGAAAAATGGGGAAAAAATTGTAACTCAAAATCTGGCGGAAATGAATGATGTAAACCAGATGTTAATAAAGCATTTGTTTAAAAAAAAACTCAAAATAATAGTAAATTACAGCACCATAAATTTTACCTTAAATAAGGAAATTTCACTATCCGCAACTTAGGGTTTGTATATTTTCCCTGATGTTTCTGTAACATTTAACATTTCACTCATCCTTTAGTTATAAATTAAAATGACCCATATTCTGGGACTTCAGATAGATATCAAATGCCTGATGGTTGACTTATGAATGTATTGAAACTACATCTTTAAATACCATATACACTTTCATAACAGCCAAGAATGTCAAAGAAAATTTACTATTATATATTCATATCTGTTTTATAACACAATATATAGTTAAATTTTGACAGTTTTGAAATATTTTATTACATCCTTTTAAAAGTATTAAAAGTCTTCAAAACAATCTATTCAATAGTATCAATAATGTAGTTTTGTTCAGTCTGGAGTATAGAATGTCAATAAAGAAATCACCAGGGGGCAGAATCAAAGTAGTGGAATAAAAGAAATATTCAGCTGACCTCTTTCAGCATTCCCATACAAACTATTTTGAAATAATGCTTTAAATTGATTTCTGAAGTTACAGAGCCAACAAAAAACCAGGATGAACTTTATTGCAGGCCAGTACAACTTAGGAGCTTTGATAGAGAAAACCAGGACACAAGGATGCACATTGGCCAAGAGACTACATGGAGGCAACACCAGTGGAACTGGAACACACCACCTTGGAAGCACCCCAAATTTCCAAACTCCCAGAATGAACAACAGAAATATTTTGTTTTGTTGTTCTTTCAGCAATCTTTGTTGGACTTGTGTCTAATACACATTTTCCTTTAAGGCTTTTCTTGTAGTTTTTTTTTTTTTTTCCATTTCATTGTCTTCTGACTTTTAGGTTAAAGCTATTTGATTGTCCTATGTTCCTAATGGATAGATCATGGTCTCCAATGGGTGAGATTTTATTTAAAAGTAAGATAATAGACACTATTAGTTCATGTAGGCATATGTCTATATAGCGTATGTCATATAGGAACATAGTGCAATTGAAATATTAATTAAAAGCATGGGCACTTACTAAAATGGAAATTTAATAAAATACAATAAAATTTTAATGATATTACCTTGAGGCATACTCCTCAGAAAAAATCATAGCATCAGTGGGAAGAGTGGACATACATATATAATTTTCTAGTAGAAGCATACAGACTTGAAGTCAGGAAGACTTGAGTTCAAATATGAACTCAGATATTTATTAGCTCCATGACCCTAGGCAAGTCACTTAAACTCGGTTTGTCCCAGTTTCCACAACTGTAAAACTGGGATAATTAACAGCATTTACCTTATAGGATTTTCGTGAGGAGGTAATGAGATATTTATGAAAAAAATTTAGAAATGTACCTAAAACAATGTAGGCACAATCCAAATGTTCATTCATTTTCCCTGTCCTTCTCTTTTTGCTCTTTATTGTATTAATTGTAATTTTGGAAATGTTTGATAGTCAAAACTTGATTTCAAGTTACTAAAGTTTTCCATTCAACAAATGTATAAGCCCAATGTAACTTTTGCACAAGAAACCCTATATATACTGTATTCACTTTCTCATTATAAAGATCATATATGGTTGTGATGTCTTGGCACATAAGCAGGTTTAACAAACTCATATAAGTTCACTTATATGTCTGATGTCTTCATGATAACTTCACTAGTTTGTTTCATTTAAAGTCACTACTATTCCAAGAATGTGAATGTAGCAAAAAAATTTTAAATATTTTAATTCTATTTGATACTCTTCTCTGTAGAAATACTTTTCCACTTCACAGAAGGATCATACACAGAAGATTCAGCATTTCACATTGAAAATAAGGAAACATATTTTAAACTGTGTTCAAGAGCCTTTTTATTGAATTTTAATTAAAATTATCTCTTCTAAATAATTATATCAATGACTACTTCCCTGGCTTGATATTGGACTTAGTATTACTGGGAGATGATGCTTCACAATAACATTTCTCAGGTACATGACACTGTCATTGCAAGATGCTTTGTGATCTATGTAACCATCTCATGTTTTATCCTATGCTCTAAGGAGGATTACTTCTCTGATCTAGAATTCTATTTTCCTGAGAACATACACAGATAGGAATCATTTCCTTGGTTATGAACTCCAGGGGAAATCCACAGGAGAGACAATAACCTTCATACAAGGATATTTAAGGATCATAAACTTTCCACAAGTATCTTTTCCTGGTATCATCATTTTATCTTATTTATTGAGGTATCTATTTAGCATTTTCACACTATTTAGCCACTTGTGGTTACAACTAGTTAAAGAAGACAGGCAGACACCTAGATAGACAGACAGATAGATAGATAGATAGATAGATAGATAGATAGTTGGATAGATATGAAAACAAAATAAAATAATGTTTTTCATAAAGAAATTAAATGTTATCTTTGCATTTGAAGAGGACTAAAATAACATCAGGATGTCAGGGTCAAAATGTTTCCATCTGTTACTGATCATACATATAAAAGCTTGGTTGGGCACAAATAGTCTGTGTGACTTTTTAAAAGGGAGATATCTCAAAATTTGCTCATTTTTTGTTTCTTTTGAGATACAACAATTCTGATTTGCTCATAGAGCACAGTGCCTTCTTTGAAGAAGGCATAATATGCTGAATAACCCTGCACCAATGTCTCCCAAGTCATACTATCAAAACCAAATTCCTTCAGTGAAACATTGAGAGTTAATGAAATGGGAATTTAAATTTTTAAGATCTTCCCTGCCCCTACACACTTTGATAGGCAAAGGAGCACCTCCAGCCTGTGGTGGGGGGGGGGGTTTGTTTTTCAGGAAATACTTTCTGATTGGGCAGTGGGTCAAGAGGGTTGTTACATTCTCTCAGCCAGGGAAAGACTGTGTAATCCCAGATGTGAGACTTTGTTTGGGGGCTTACTTTGAGAAGTGTTATGTGATTTAGCCAGACTAGATTCTGGGCAGCCAATGAGAGACCCCCAGCTTTGAAAAACCCAGATGTTGATGCTTCCCTCTCTGGTGACTGACTAGGTATGGATATAATGGTTGAACACTTGGAGGCCTGTCTGTTTGAAATGTTTCTCTGTCTTGAAATTTCTGCTTGTAACCTCTGTATACTCTGAAGTTCAGGGTATTGACTTTTTTCCCCTGAAGTACGTAGATAGTGTTTCATTGATTAAAGCAAGATTGTTAACCCATTTTGAGTTGTTTCCCTTTAGAAAAGCAGATCTAAGAACCTGTGTTGGCAGCCACCCTAGGAATAGTGGGGTGCTTGCTGCTAAGTTTCCTTATATCACTTCTTCTGACCACAATACGAACACATGCCTTCTTTGAATTTAAACACATACTTGTGCAAGGGGGGGCCAAATTAGAGGGAATCCTTCCAAAAAGAGACAAAATATGCAAAGGAATGTTGGAAAGTTAAATTGGAGCTGAAAGAATATAATAGGTGAGAGGGCCCTGTGTTCTATAAATTTTTCTCTTTCTCCTCTAGTTTCTGTTATGCAAGAAACAAAAAGGACCAAGAGATTCTAGATTTAAGTTAATAGGGAGCATTAAAAAAGCAAATTAATAATATGATCAATATGGAGGGCAGAGTGAAGATGGAGGAGTAGAAACAGCACTTGCAAAGAGCTCCAGCCTACAAAACTTCAAAATTATGTAAAAGGAGGACTCTGAATGACCTCTGGAGCTCTAGAACACACAGAATGACAAAAAGAAGCTAAACTCCTGCTAAGGATAGCCCCGCAGCCCAGCATGGAAAGGCCAGCCTATCACTCTGGGAGCTGAGCCCCAGCCCTCATAAGTCATGGTTTTAGCTTCAAAGGTCAGTGCGCTATGGACTTTGGGACTGGTTGGGAGAGTGCAGACAGCTTCTTACCCTGGGGGCAAGAAGCCACTGAGGAGCCAGCACAGCTTGTACCACATTGCCACATTGCAGCTTTAGCTCTTCACCTGCAAACTGTAGGGGGATCCAGGAATCAGTCTGGGGGTCAAGCGCTCTTGCTTTACCCTTCTTGGATCTGGATTGGGGTCTGGGGTGGAGGTCTTGGGGTGTGTGACCAGCTGGCCAGAGTTTGCGGAAGCTTCAGAGAGGCCACCCAATTAATACATCAGGCAGCTGAGAAAACCCCGTTTGGGACAGAAGCTCCCCTAGCTGGGGGAAAAGTCCTACTATGGCAACAACCCCAAAAGTTAAGTAATGGAGTGGCAAAATGCCTAGGCAAAGGAAATAAAATAAACAGAAAAATTCAACATTAGACTCCTTTTGGGGGGCAAAGAGGACCAAATCATGGAACAGGAGGAGGACTGGGAGGTCAGAAATCCTGCTCCAAAAGCCCCAAATTAAAATACAAGCTTGTTATAGGCCATAGAGAACCTTTAAAAGCAGATAAAGAGAAGTGGGGGAAAATTGGGAAGAGAAATGACAAAGATGCAAGGAAAGTATGAAATGAGAGTCAACAGCCTGACTAAGGAAAATAACACCTTAAAAAATAGACTAACTCAAATGACAAAAAAGGCTCAAAAAGGCAATGAGGAGAAGAATGCCTTAAAAAGCCAAATTTGCCGGATGGAAAAAGAATCTCAAAATCTCACTGAGGAGAATCATTCCTTCAGAGTTAGACTGGAGCAAATGGAAGCTAGTGACTTTATGAGACATCAAGATGCTATTAAGCAGATCCAAACAAATGAAAGAATAGGAGGCAATGTGAAATATCTCATGGGAAAAACCACTGACCTGGAAAATAGATCCAGGAGAGATAATTTAAAAATTATTGGACTATCTGAAAGCCATGATCAAAGAAAGAATCTAGAAACAATCTTTCAAGAAATCCTCAAGGAAAATTTCCCTGATGTTTTAGATCCAGAAGGCAAAATAGAGGTTGAAAGAATCCACCAATCACCTCCTGAAAAAGATGCCAAAAAGAAACCTCCTAAAAATATTGTAGCCAGGTTCCAGAATTCCCAGATCAAGGAGAGAATATTACAAGCAGCCAGGAAGAAACAATTTCAATATTGTGGAAACACAATCAAGATATTGGAGGATCAGGCAGCTGCTACACTGAGGGATCTAAGGGCAAGGAATATGATATTCAAGAGGGCAAAGGAGCTGGTATTAAAACCAAGAATTACCTACCCAGAAAAACTGAGTATCATGTTTCAGGGAGATTATGGTCATTCAGTGGAATAGAGGACTTTCAAGTATTCTTGAGGAAAAAAACCACAGTTGAATAGAAAATTTGACATTCAGGTACAAGAAGCAAGAGATGCTTGAGAAGGCAAACAGGGAAAAGAAATCACTATGAACTTACCAATGTTGAACTATTTACATTCCTACAGGAAAAAACGATAACTCTAACTGATGAAACTTTTCTGAGTATGAAAATAATTGAAGAAGGGTATATGGTCATATGAATACATATGTGAATGTGTGTGTGTGTATATATATATATGTATGTATGTATATACATGTGTGTATATATATGTATATATGTATGTGTATATATATATATAAATATATATATATGTATGTTTTCAGGTATACATAGAGGGCACAGGTGGAATTTAATAGCAAGGGATGATACTTAAAAGCTGTGGTTAAGAGGTGAGAGAGAAATGTGGTGAGGGGGAATAGGAAGGGATGATACTTAAAAGCTGTGGTTAAGAGGTGAGAGAGAAATATGGTGAGGCGGAATGGGGAGAGACAATGGGGTGAACTGTCTTGTGTAGAGGAGGCAGGGAAAGGTGGTTGTAAGGGAAGGGAGGAACAGGAAGGCAAAAAGGCAAAACCTAATTCTCATTGAATTTTGACCAAGTAGAGAATGACATGCATACTAAATAGGGTGTCCAACCCTACAGGAGCATGGGGGGAGTGGTATGGAGAGAGGTGGTGGAGGGGAGGGCGGGCTGGGGGGGAGGGAAATTGGAAGCACCCACTTTCAAAAAGGGACAGGATCAAGTTGGGGAGTAGACCAGGTGGGAAGTGGGATGGGAGTGAGGGAAATATTCAGTCTTTTATAATATATCTACTATGGTAATGTTTTGCATAGCTGCACATGTATAGCATATACTGAGTTGCTTATCTTCCTTTTAAGATCGAATTTTTAAAAAAATACATAAATATTATGATTAATACCATTTTGTGTATAAATGGGAGATAAGATGTGCAGGCATTGGGGCTAGGGGATTCACCTCACAGTACTGTAAAAGTTGAAGGGGCTATGGGAGAAGAGATGGGAGAGATCAGATTGGATGAGGGGATATCCTGTGGGTCTGTTATTCTGGGGTGGTAGGTAGGGGAAAAATGGGGGAAAATGTAACTCAAAATCTGACGGAAGTGAATGATGTAAACCAGAAGTTAATAAAGCATTTGGAAAAAACTAATAATATGATCAATATGATTTAAGGAGTATGGAATTTACTCTGACAAAACCTTGAACTGATGAACAATGAAACATTAAGGGGCATTGAAATCAATGTAATCTGAAGACTCAGTGTTCATTTAATCTGAAACTAAAGTAAGTGTGGTTTGACTCCAAACAAGGTAAGAAAAAGAAGTTTTTAGTATTAGGATCTGTGTAGAAATAAAGTTAAATTTTCAGAATTCTACTCTGAAAGATTTATCAGCTACAACAAGTGATGGTAAGGTAAAGTGTCTGGTCATTGCTGATGAAAACTAGTCGTGCCATAGTTGTTAAAGATAATTAATTCTTGACTTTAAGAATGCACTTGTGATTTCACTTTTTTCTGTATATAATATTGAAGTCTTTTAATGAGGATGATATTAAGGATCTACCTTTGGTGCATATACTACAAAGAAAAGAAAAAATTGAATAACATTTCTGTCATGTAATATTAGTCCAACTTATAAGTGAAACATTTAAAAAAAACTCAATGAACATATTATATCCAGAATTTTAACTTTATGTATCAAAAACTGAATATAGCATCTCTCAAACCTCAGAAACAATATGCATACATGCACATAATATGTATATATATAGGATTACATATGTCTGTATTTATACATATATATGTATATCTAATATGTAGATAATGTATCTAATATATATCTAATGATATTGACATTATATAGGTCTTTGTATATATGTAATATCAAGTATGCAATATGATGGATAAATGTGTATTACATATCATGTATGCACATATGCATATACTTTCTAAGATTAATGATATATTTGAGCCTACAAAAATTATTATTTTTAGTTATGCATATAGATATATGCATGAAATTATATAGTTTATAGGAGCTCTGAAGTAAGAGTTAAGAATCAGTAAAAGGATTGATACTTTGACTGTAAGCCAGGTCCCTTTGAAGCCATTAAAATAATCTTCTAGATAGATTTTTACCCTAAATAATTTTTTTTCTTCGGAGAATATTATATAATCATAATAAAAGAAAGAAAAAAGTATTGTACAAACTATTCTACATTTTGAAAATCAGGAAGTCTGAGTAGTGATTTCTAAAGTGGGGTCTCTACATTACTCTTCTTGTATATGTTGCCTAACACCCATAAATGATGCATCACTAAGGCCAAACTCATAAAAATATTGGTGACATAAGTGAAGCAACTCCTCACTTATTAACATTTACCTTGTTCAATCCAGTTTATTTTTTAATTCAGAATCCCTACTGTCATTATTCAAACATGATCCTCTTTTCTGTACTTATTTTCCATTTATTTCAATTCTCCTCAATCTACCCTCCACCTAATGTCCCACTTTAGCTCCTTGCCCTTCCATTGTGTTATAGTTAATAAACAAAGTTTCATCTTACTTTTCGTTTCATATACCTTTTATCTTCTTACTCTCTCTGGGACTTAATTCCTGTAATGGAAATGCAAATTTAAAGATCTTCCCTGCCCCTAGCTTAAGTCCACCTGGAGCCTGTGGTGGGAGGCTTGTTTTTCAGGAAAGCCCACAGCTTGATACTTTGTGATTGGGCAGTGGGTCAAGGAGGTTGTTACAATCTTTGAGCCAGGAGAAGGCTATATAAACTCTGATGAGAGGCTTTGCTTTGGGGCTCACTTTGAGAAGTGTTGTGTGATTTGACCAGTTGAGGCTCTGGGAAGCCGTTGTTGAGAGCCCCCCGGCTCTGAAAACCCAGATGTTGATGCTTCCCTCTCTGGTAACTGTGATTTGGTATTGATATAATGGTAGGACAGTTTGGAAGCCTGTCTG
This sequence comes from Gymnobelideus leadbeateri, assembly GCA_011680675.1. Lineage (NCBI taxonomy): Eukaryota > Metazoa > Chordata > Mammalia > Diprotodontia > Petauridae > Gymnobelideus > Gymnobelideus leadbeateri. Next base: position 181,819 of record WOXC01004926.1, read on the forward strand.
TTTGATCTGTAAGTTGTGTAACTCTGAAGTTTGGGGTGCTGACCTTTTCCCCCTGAACTAGGTAATATATGTTTGTTTGATTAAAGTAAGCTTATTAACCCGTTTTGAGTTGCTTTCTTTTTGAAAAGCAGATCTAAGAACCTGTGTTGGCAGTTACCCTGGGGATATTGGGGTGCTTGCTGATACAATTCCTTCCTTATGTAAACACATCACTGCATTTTAGCCCTTACTCAACATTTGCTACTTCCAAGTTTATCACAGTCACAAAGAAATCTTTTCTTCTTTGAAGTTAACTCAATCCATAACTACCATCTGATTAAATTCTGTTAGCAGTGTTCTACAAACTTCTAGGATTTTACCTTTCTTTATTCAATCAGTTCAGTGTCTGGCTCAGTTTTTCTTCCATACCCAACCCCAACACTTGAATTTTTTTTTCACAGATAAGGATGCTGAGGCCAAGGGAAATTAAATTGCTAATTTTACATTAAATATGTACTAAGTGATAGGGTTTGGATTCAAACTTCTATGTTTTGATTCAAAATATGTCACTCCATGACACTAAACTGACCACTTAATACAAGCATATAAAATGATGGAAATCTGAATGAATAATCTATCAGAATCATGCATGCTCACCAATTTTAGAATGGCTTTACATATCCCAGAAATAGAAACTTTCAAACATTATCTTTGTGAGTGATAGATTACCAAAGTAAACATATCCTTTGCAACACATCATAAGGTTTTTTCTACCTAGATGTAGTCCTGGAGGCAAAACACCCTGCCACCCTTTGGAAGATGACAAATAACATTTAAATAGCAAAAATATAGGTATTTATAGTTACAGCCTTATTTCAATATTAAAAAAAAAGATTAGCTGAACCTGTATAAATTTGCAAAATTCATCCTTATCCTCTAGGGAATGAGAATTTTAAAGTAATCTATAGTCCATGATAATTTTTACAATCAAGAATTAGATTCAATTAAAGGTCATGTTTTAATGTAACTAATCAGCATTTAAATAGGAAAACTTTATTCCTTGCTAATCTAGCTTAAGCCACAAATCACCACTATTGGATAAATCAGTTAAACATTTGTATAAATAGCAGTATTGTGTAAATGTTTTCAAATGTATTGTTTAGAGCTTGCATGGAATGAAGAGTTTTACAATTTTAAGAATTTCTAGAGACTTCATTACAGCATCCATTTTACCATTTATGTGACATTTTAAATCAGGTCCTGGGATGGAGAACTGTTGGGGTGTGGGGGGATAAAACAAAACAAAAAACAACAACAACAACAAAAAAAACTTGACCAGGGATATTTCAAAGCAGGAAATTAAATTACCGAGAGGCTAAATGTTATACCACAGAACCAAATCATTTGTCAATAGTAAAAACCCCAAAGACAGTCTCTCTTTACTAGAGAAACCATTTACAATTCATCCAGACAGCCTATCATTTCAGTGGATATTAACAAAAGCTAATCCAGATGAATGTTTGTCGAATTGGCTTCATAACTCAATGGAATGTGAACTAAAAGTCCATCATTAAATGAGAAAGACAATCAAAAAAGCAGATGCATTAGAATCTCATTAGAAATGTGACTGTTTCTCTGTTGATAGAAATATCATGACCAACTTAATCATGTCATTTTAGTTAATGTGAAAAGAAACATGCAAGCTTAATGAATGCTTATTAATACTGCATGATTCATTTTCCACATTTTTCTCCTTTTAAAATTTTTCCAATTAATCCTACATATATAATTATATTGAACTGATACTTCTTTTCTTCTATCAGAATTACAGTACCAACATCCCACCTTGTACATACTATATTTTATATACAGTATTGCCAGAATGATAGAATTAGAAACAATCCTAGAAGATAATTACACAGACCTTGCTGTCTCCAATTTCTGGAAGGATATGCACATATATGCATATACAAAATACACACATATATATGACATTAAAGACATTATTGTATTTCTAAAACACTTTAGAATTTAAAAAGTATATTACCTATTCCAATCTTTGCAACAAGTCAATGAAGTAATCAAAACAATTATTATCTTCATTTTATGTATGAGACAACTGTAATGATAATGTAATTTTGAATTTGAAGATCTCTTTTGTGTTGTCAAAAGGAGCAGGTACTTAGTAAGTGATCAAGCCTCTGCTGGGGAAACAGAAGGTATGAACCCTTGTCTCCTGTTACTAATGTAACAGGAAGGGGTTGGCTGAAACAAGAAGTAGCTAATGCTGTGTATATAAGAAAAGCCCCAGAGAGGCACAATCAGAATTTTCTTGAGACTAAGATTTGGTGGCAGAGCAGCTACCAAAGGATGGGTTCAAAGTTAAGTAAATTGCATCAATTACATGGTAGATCTAAATTAAAAAGCCAAATATTCTGACTTCAGACTAAATGTTCTTTTCCATTTCATCCCAGTACCTATCAGTTTGAAATTGATATAACAAGCGTATTTATTGGTATCCATTGACTGTCTAGTAAAGATAATTTGCATCACTGAATTTTCCACTTTTCAACCAGTTATCTTTGTCCTATGCTAACATGATTTTGAAAAGGGTTTATTTAATAAGCATATTTTTAAATGAACTAGACACAATTCTTTAGAAGACAAGGCACATAGACCAGATAACTTTCTAGTTGGAATGGTAGCAATTAGTCTAAATCAATGGCTAAAGACTTCATTGATAGCTCAAGAAAAAAACTTGGAAATAAAGAACAAATAAAGAAAGGGATGGAGTGTTGTTTGGTTTGTCCATCTGAAAAATAATGTAGTCTGTTTAAAATCCTGGGAACCTCTTTTTTATATAAACCACTGTATTTTATAATTCTGGGTCCAATTCTTGCCTCAAATATTTACTAGCTTTGTTACATTAGGCAAGTCAGAACCATTCTGTTCCTCAGTTTATACATACATACCACACACATGCGCACACACACATACACACACACACAACATGTGGGTGTGCATGTATCAAGGTAAGGATTTGGCCTCTAAATTCATTTCTGATTTTACAACTATGATCCCACAATGAGTGATAGTTGCAACATAACAAATTTTGACGCAAACACGTAAAGTCCCTGAAAATTAGAAAAATCCGTTAAGTTAATTTTTCACTGGTTGCTTCTAATGTAACTTACAGTAGGGATTCTTTTTCTAGTATGAGTTGGACAAAATGACTCAAGAAATTACTTCCAAATCAATACATAATCTTCTGAAAAATCATTGGATTATTAAACAGAATCAAAGGCATTAATAAAAACTTTATATGTTGTTAATAAATTATCTAACTATCCTTCAAGTGAATAAAATTACATTCCAGAGCCCTGGGAAAATAGTGTAATATCTCAGTTCTTCTCAGTAATGTTTAAAAATAGGAAAGTTTTGGGGCAGCTAGGTGGCACTGTGACTAAAACACTTGTCCTGGAGTCAGAAGGACCTGAGTTCAAATTCAACTTCAGACAGTTGACACTTAACTGGCTGTGTCACCTTGGGCAAGTCACTTAACCCCAACTGACTTGCCTTCCCCCTCCAAGAAAAAAGAAAGAGCTATAAAAATATATGAAAAGGCAAAAAATAAGAAAGTTTCAACAACAATTGTCTCAATTTTTCCCTATTACTTTAAATTCCTAGTCATACTCTAATATATTATAGTAAAATAATAATTTATGAACATTTAGAATGGATGATAAAAATCACTAGGATTAAATATGACTTCATAAGCAATAGGTCATGCTAGATTCTTTTTTGTCATATTTATTTGACTGGTGTGGATAACTAATAAATATAAGAGCTAAGAAGGATTTCACAAATTGAATCCTCTATAAAAGAACATGTAGAGTAAAACAATACTGAATCATGATTTCAAAGAATAGATAATGAAGAACTTACTACCACTACTGCTATTGCTGCTGCTGCTACAACACCATCATTACTGTTGATGCTGCTACTTCCATTACTACTAATATTTCTAATAGGTGTAGTATTTATATACTGTTTTAATATTTTCAAAGCACTTTAAAAATGTTCTCTCATTTCATTCCCACAACAATCCAGGGAAATAAGGGTTCTTATTATCCCCATTTTACAGATGAGGGAATTGGAACAGGCAGAGATTAAGTAACTTCCCCAGGGTCACACAGTTACAAAAGGGGCCTAGTAAGACACACAAATTCATTTTACAAACTATGTCCCTGACAAAGGACTCATTTCTAAAATATAGAGAAAATTGAGTCAAATCTATAAGAATACAAGCCATTCCCCAATTGATCAATGGTCAAAGGACATGAACAGGCAGTTTTCAGAGAAAGAAATTAAAGATATATGTATATAAGCATATGAAAAAGTGCTCTAAATCACTATTGATTAGAGAAATGCAAATCAAAACAACTCTGAGATACCACTTCTCTCCAGTCAGATTGGCAAAGATGACAAAACAAGAAAATGACAAATGCTGGAGAGGATGTGGGCAAATTGGAACACTAATGCATTGCTGGTGGAGTTGTGAACTTATCCAACCATTCTGGAGAGCATTCTAGAATTATGCCCAAAGGGCTATAAATGATTTCATACTCTTTGACCCAGCAATACCATTTCTAGGGTTATATCCCAAAGAGATCATAGAAAAGGGAGGAAGGACCAAATGTACAAAAATATTTATAGCAGCTCTTTTCGTGGTTGCAAAGAATTGGAAATTAAAGGGGTGCCCATCAATTGGGGAATGGCTAAACAAGCTGTGGTATATGAATGTAATGGAATATTATTGTGCTATAAGAAACGAGGAGGTGACGGATTTCGTATTTACCTGGAGAGCCTTATACAAACTGAAGCGGAGCGAGAAGAGTAGAACCAGAATAAATTTGTATACAATCACAGACACTTCATATGTGTGATGACCAACTATGACAGACTGGACTCTTTTCAGCAATGCAGTGATATAAGTCAATCCCGAAAGACTCAAGAAGGAGAGAAATGCGACATCCAGAGATATAACTAGAAAGAACTGAGCCTGAGTCCTGATGGAAGCAAACTAATTGATCTTTTTCTTTTCATTGTTTGGTTTTATTTCTTCTTCACCATTTTTCATCCCACCTAGTACAATACGCCTTTGTAATTGGACTAATGTCCAATATGAATGTATTTGCAGATCCTATAGTGGACTATATGCTGTCGTGGGGGGTGGGCGGAGGGAGGTAAAGGAAATTTGAAATTCAAGGAACTATGGAATTGAATCTTGTTAAGTAAAACTAAACTAATAGATTAATTTTAAAAAATGAAAAAAAAAAGATTCACAAGTTTATAGCCAATTAATAAAGTCTATTAAGGTGCCTTACTTTCACGTATATGACAAGATAAAGAAATAAGGATAATCTACTACAGTCATCTATAAAAAAAGGTATAGCACAAATGAAATAGTAGACAACTACAACAAAAATTTGAAGGAATTATATATGGAATAATAAATTGATAACTGGACTGGACATGAAGAATTTAGTCTCCACCACTTTCTAATTGCATTAATTAAGTCACATTGCCAGATCTTTCTAGCTCAAAATTTGATCTCTATTACAATATCAATAAACCATATAGCACTGATATATATATACATATGCATACACATGTACATATACACATATGTACATGTGTACATACATATATGTGTATTAATATGCCTTTACATATCTTTCACTTTGTTCATCACTATTGTTTGGCAGAAATACATACATTTAATACAATCTGGTCCAATCTATCTATATCCAAATTTGAGAGTGTATATGTGCATGTGTACATATACACACATATACACATGCACATGCATGCAAACATGTGTGTATATGTGTGTATGTATATTCTTATTTAAATCTCTATTACATTATAGATTACAGACCCAAAATACAAAGTTGTATAAATTCATTTAGTTTTCCTTAAAGAAAACAAAAACCTTTCTGGGAGCAAAATTTAATATTTTCAAATATTAACACCAATCATTCATTTCAATAGTGGAGAAAAAGTTGAAAAAATATATATATATATAAATCATAAGTAGAAGGAGTTTTTAAAATTCTTTTTCATGTATAGTAACTTTGTGCAAATAATGGGGGGAAAGTCTCATCTACCTAATATCTCCTGTTTTCATGAAAGTGTAAGGTGGAAATTTCTTTGTGTCTACTTTTTTTCTGCATGTTACCGAAAAGGTTAAGGAGGGGAAAAAAGTGAGAGATATAGATAGAGAGTTTTCTCAATGCTATTTAGATTAGTCTGTTTATTTTTCCTAACATTTCCTCTTTGATGTTTTGTTATGAAAAACCTGACCAAGAGTCAAAAAAATTGAGTTCTATTCCAAAATCCAGCATTAAGTAGTTTGGAAACCTTTAGCAAGTAATCTAGATTCTCTAATCTCTAGATTCCTCAGCTAAAAAATGAAGGATTTGGGCTATATCTATAAAAATTTATCCAATTCTGAGAATCCATTTGCTTATGAAAAGTAAAATGAAACTACAATGTAATAGAATGAAAAGAATCTTTGGATTTATAGAACCAATGTCTCTGATAAAGGCCTCATTTCTAAAATATACAAAGAATTGAGTCAAATCTATAAGAATACAAGCCACTCCCCAATTGATGGTCAAAGGATATGAACAAGCTGTTCTCAGAAGTTGAAATTAAATACATCCATAAGCATATGAAAAAATGTTCTCAATCACTAGTGATTAGAGAAATGCAAATCAAAACAACTCTTAGGTACCACATCTCACTGGCCAGATTAGCTAAGATGACAAAACAGGAAAATGATAAATGCTTTAGAGGACGTGGACAAAACTGAAACACTAATGCTTTGTTGGTGGAGTTGTGAACTACTCCAGCCATTCTGGAGAGAAATCTGGAACTCTGCCCAAAGGGCTATAAATAAGTGCATACCCTTTGACCCAGCAATACCACTTATATCCCAAAGTGATGAGAGAAGTGGGAGGAGGACCCATATGTACAAAAATATTTATAGTGGCTCCTTTTCTGGTGGCAAAGAATTGGAAATCAGGGGGATACCCATCAATTAGGGAATGGCCGAACAAGTTGTGGTATATGAATGTAATGGAATACTAATGAGCTATAAGAAATGAGGAGCAGATGGACCTTTACAATAAACTGGAGAGGCTTATATAAACTGATGCTGAGTAAGAAGCAAAGAATTAGGAGAAATCTCTACACAATCAGAGACACAACATATGTGTGATGGCTAACTTTAATAGATTGGGCTCCTCTCAGCAATGTAAGGATATAAGACAACTCCAAAAGACTCATGATCAAAAGAGATATCCACATCCAGAGAAAGAGATGTGGAGCCTGAATGCAGATTTAAACAATTAGCTGGGCAAGGAACTGGAAGCTGCCTGCATTGGAATCCAGGTGACAATTATGTAGATTGGGGCAGGAGCTGGGATCATGGAAGCGGAACCATGGAAGCTAAGAGCCAGCCATGAGTCAGGATGAAAAAACCTCTTCTTGCATACCTAATGCTGACTGAAAAGACTATGATTTACTGTGACCTGGGGGGGGGGGGCGAACTTTGACCTTTATACTTTGTGTCCATTAAGGAGAAAAGCCTCCTTAAGGAAGATTGAATTGAGGACTTGTTACTAAATGATTGAGTTACTAAATGATTGTGTCTTTTGTTCAAAACCATGTGCCTGCTTTTGTGAAAACTATGCAGCCATTTTAGTGATAAGTTGTTATGTCATAGTGAATGCTGTACTTTGATTTCTGTGAATGTTTTGCCTTAATTTACTGCTGAACAAGTAGGGAGTTCATTATACATGTAATCAGAACCTTGAAACTGTTCACAGCAGCAGTCTTCTGGAAAGTTGCCTTTGCTTGGCTTTACATTTATTGCATGGTTGGCAGGATTACAAAGTATAGTGCCTCTATTTGTTCCATTGCCATTGAGATTGAGATTGTAAGGCCAAGAATCCTGGAGGGTTGGAATGTAATGGAAAGCAAAGAAGTAGTTAACGCCTTGTTTCAAGTTCATGATTGTGTCAAGTATTAAGATCCAAACTTGTGAATCCCACAGTGGGATGAAGTTGTTGATGTAATAGGAAGGGGAAGAAGAGGGAGGAACTAATACCATATATAAGGAAAATCCCAAGATAAGAGAGGCCAGAACTGCTGGGAACGAGCATCTGGAGGCTAAACAACTACTTCTGGAGAGAGAGAAGGGAACTTAGAACTTCTGAGAACCAGCCAGAGCTTTTGAGAACTTCTGAGAGCTGAGAAGAACTGAGAAGAGGATTGAGAAGAACTAAGAAATGAGAAGAGAGGAGAAGTGGGAGAAAGCATGACAGTGGTGCCATTACTTTTTCTGCCTGTTTTGGTATTACTTTGTCAGAATCATCTGCTGATAGAGGAATGTGCTGTTGTTACAGAAGCCCTGGGACCTCACTGCTGGTTCAAAAGCCCTGAAAGAGGATTTTCTTGTACATTTGCAGAAATCCTAGAGGAGGGTCTTGCTGACATTTTCAGAGGTCTGGGACCATACTGATGATTTGTGTTGATTCCTCAGACCATGTTGTTGGATCTATGTTGATTTCACAGGCAGAAAGTGAATTGATGAGGATGCAGGCAATGTCTGTGAATGTTATTATGGCTTTGTTAAGCTTTGTCTTCCCAGGAACAGAAACTGTGAAGGATCTGAGATGGACTAGACATTAGGGGAGGAGCTGGGACCATAGAAGAGAAATCGTGGAAGCTGAGAGCCTCCCTCAATTCAAGATGGAAACACCTGTTCTTGGGTATTTAATGTAAACTGAGAAGATCATGATTTACTATGGCCTAGGGGTGGAGAACTTTGATGGTTACATTTAGATGATTGAGTTAAGGATTTTTCCAATTAAGAAGAAAGAATTAGTTTTTATTGAAGAGATTAAGACAATGTGATCTAGGGATGGAGAACATTAACCTTTGTACTTTGTGATTGAATTAAGGACATAGTAAATAATTGAGTTACTAAATTATTGTACTTTGTTTAAAGCTATGTGGCAACTTTGCTGAAAATTTTGTGGCCATTTTAGTGATAAGTTGTCATATAATAACATTGTGGACGCTGTACTTCTATTTCTGTGAATGTTTTGCCTTAATTTATTGCTGAATAAATAGAGAGTTCACTATGCTGTGTAATGAGAATCTTGAAGCTGTTCACAGCAGCAGTCCTCTGGAAAGTTCCTTGTGCTTGGCTTTATACTTCCAAGCTCCCTTTTAACTTTAAATCCTAGTAATCCATATTCATTATCTTGAGGTACTATTATGTGCATACATGAAACATCCAATACTTTAATATTCTTATGCAAATATTCTTAGCAAAATATAATGCAAATACTATTCATATAGAAAAAATGGAAAAACACACATAGAAGCATAGATGGATATGTAGGCAGATAGCTAAGGATAGCATACATAGGTATTGGGCCTATGATTTTACTGATATAAATATTTCTGTGGTGAGAAGACTCCTTATACAAAGAACACACAGAAATTTCCCTGCAACTTAAACAGACAATTGCCTAGTCTAAAGCAGTTCTTGTTAACTGGAACAACTAAGCAAATTGTCCAGAATCATTCAGTCTATAGAAGTCAAGATGTATCATTAACTCAAGTGTTCCTGTTTTCAAGAAGTCTATTTGTTTATCTACTATTGCCACACTGTCAACACTAAAAGGAATTCTAAACATATAGATTATATGATTTGCATATAATCATACACACACACACACACATATATATATATATATATATATATAAATGGTTACATAATATTGATATATGAAATTTGTTATTTTACAATCATATAAAATATCAATAATTTTATAAATTCGTCAAGGATCTTTGATTACAACTGTAAATAAAATGAAAATTATTTTATATACTATTTATTAACTATGGTGATATCACTTTGTTTCTTGGATTGAGGTAAATATCTTTGCTTTACTTGACAGATGCATCATAATCTATCTCAAAACAGTTAAAAAGATTTATTTTTGCATAGGGAACATGATTATATAATTTTGAAAGATTCCTTTATTCATTCTAATGTTCTAACATGGTCTTTTAAAGACTGCTTCAGGCTTTTCTGAGATACAACATGCAAGAATAATTCCTCCCTTGGGGCGGCTAGGTGGCACAGTGAGTAGAGCGTCAGCCCTGGAGTCAGAAGGACCTGAGTTCGGATCCGACCTCAGACACTTAACGCACACACAAATAAAAACCTAGCCGGTGACCTTGGGCAAGTTACTTAACCCCAATTGCCCTCCAAAAAGCAAAAAAAAAAAAATAATAATTCCTCCCAGGTGCTATCTTTAAATGGACATGCTCAGGGATCTCGTAATTGGGAATTACATGTGTTTTTTATGTTAGCAAAGCTTCTGAACCACTTAACAACTTTTGACCATTTCCTGTCTTTTCATCATAAATCTCAAATTTGAAGGATTTAATTGGGATAGATTTTTCACACCTGGTTCTTGACAGTGATATAAAAGATGGGGGATTCATTTGTACCTTCACATACAAGTTTTACTCATCATATTCTACAATTGACATTTCATTGACCAAAAAAATGAAGTCAAGTCAGTCATGTCATGGCAGTTTCTAATGCTTTAAAAATGTGTACAGCATGTCACAAAAAGGAAAACTGAATTTTAATAAAATGTCAAAATGTTAAAGAAGGGTTCTGGCCACAATTTTACTAAGTTTGTTAAATAAAGCACCAATTAAGAATAAGATAATCACATAATTTTAGGGCTAAAGTGAACTTATCAATAAACTAATACTATATGTTCTTTTTGCAAATGAAGGATCTGAAACCTTGAACAGTTGCACTTCCCAATATGGAACATTATGAACTTTTTAAATATGAATAATTTTATATGGCAAAAATGTACAAAATTAATAACAGACATTTTTCAAGCACCTACTATTCACAAAGTATCTTGTGTGCTACAAAGATGACATAAAGAATTAGTCCATCCTTTAACAGAGCTTACCTTGAGAGATACGACACACTATTTGGATAGCAAAACCTCCCTGAGTTCTAGTTTCTTCATAGCTAAGATGAGGAAATTAGAATAAATGTATTCAAAGCTCACTTGCAGCTCTATCCATTTTCTGTAAAAATTAAAACAGCAATAAAGTCAGTGATGCAAGAGCTACTGTAAGTTTATATGTGATCTATGCAGAATGCACATATATAATTCTGCAAGCTTTTATTAAACACCTACTATATGCCAAGCAGTATGCTAATCAGTGTAAATATAAAAATAAAAGTGAAACAGCCACTGCCTTCCTGGAGCTTATCAAGGGAAACCACTCATATATAAATAAGTAAATAGAAAATGTAATCTATATGAACACTGGATAATTTCTAGGGTCAGCCCAAGGTTTTATTAAATGAGAGTACCAGGAAGAGTCACATCCCATTAAAAATAATCATAAAAATAGAACATTGTTTTGATTATGTGTTTATGATATGAGAGAACTACATGGCTCAGTACATAAGGTACTGGTCCCAGGGTCAGAATGATGTGAGTCCAAATTGGGCTTCATATACTTACTAACTGTATGACTCTGGTCAAGTCATCTAAACTCTGTCTGCCTCAGTTCTCCCAACTGTAAAACTCCAATAGTAATAGCATGTTCTTTGCAGGGTTGTTGTGAAGATCAAATGATATAATATTTGTAAAGCAATCAGCACAGCTCCTAGAACATAGTAGATGCCTAACAAACCATTGCTTCTTTCATTCTTTCTTTATATCTTTCAAATAGAGAGACAAATGGTGAGAACAAGGAGGCTACAGACAATTTCAGAATATATATAGGTGCAAGAATTAGTGTAAATTATGTCAACAAATGAAGTGTATGTTTAGTAAATGAGATGGACTGGTCATGTAGTTTTGGTGTATGGTCAGTAGAAGGGCTTTCTTGGTGCTCACAAACTTTTCAAACATATAGACTTTAACATGTTGTATATCCCTTCTATGAAGGATGTTTGAGAAAAAATTGAAAATTCTCAACATAGGAGGGCATAGATGTGCTGGGTCAGAATGAATAGAGGAATTACCATGTCAAAGCAAACACATGTCCACTGAAGAATTGTGCTATCCTTTGCTCTTGGTTCTCAGAGACTATGCTATCAGAGTACAACTTCTGGCAGGTCCTTTCAAAAAAATAAAAAGGGATTTTGATTTGTGCCTAGGAATGAACTTCACAATTGGCATCTGCAAATCAACCCAGCTACTTAGGAGAGGTTAATAATCTTGTTTGGCTGCAGGGTGATGAAAACGTTTAAGTCACATAAACTCTTCATCACAATCTGATAAGTTAGAGAGGGTTTGTGAAGTGTGCCAGAGAGGAAAGGGTGCAGAGCTAATAAATTATTGAATCTTAATGTAGGTAAGTATAATTATATATGAATGTATGACAATAAATAAGTTTAATTTTCTATAATACTTTATGTAATTTAAAATATTTTAAAATTAAAATATAATGATCAAATGATATTTTGGGGATAAAATTATCATTACCAAGGGTTTTGATTACAAAAATTTAATTCTATAAATATGAACATTATGCCACTTAGTCATAGAATGTTAACTCTGGATAGGAATTTGGACATATGCTAAATTAAATAGATGATATTTTCTTTTTAATAAAACTGCCGCAATCTTGTTGTTTCTCAATACTATAATTTGAAGACATTTAATTATGGCATAGTCTTCAAATAAAACTCACATTTGTGAAATGAATAACTCAAATATTGATGCACCCAATTTATAGATCATGTAATTGATATTTGGAGATGTGAACTAACTTAGACAAGGTCACAAGGTAGTTAGTGGTAGAATCAAAATTTATCATGTTAAGCCCAACAATTTTTTTTTCCTGGTTTAATGTGTTTATTTTTAGTTTTCAACATTCATTTTCACAAGATTCTGAATTACAAGTTTTCTCCCTGTCTTTTCCCTACTCCCCACCCCCAAAATAGCGATCCTACTGAATGCCCCTTCCCATAATCTCCTCTATTTTACATCCACCCCCATATCCCTTCTGACATTCTATTAGGGCAAGATGGATATCTAAACCCTCATACCTATATATCTTATTTCCCAGTGGCATGTAAAATATGTGTGTGTGTGTGTGTGTGTGTGTGTGTGTGTATTTAACATTTGATTTTAAAACTTTGATTACCAGGTACTTCCTCTTCTTCCCTTGCCACCCGCCCCTACTGAGAGGAAAAATGATACAATGTAGGTTACAAATGTATAGTTATGAAAAACATTTCCATAGTAGGTATATTGAGAAAGAATGATTATGTTTCCCTCTATCCGATCCCACCCCCCATTTATTCTCTTTTCTACGTTGACCTGTCTCTTTTCAAATGTGTGTGCTTCTAAATACCCTCCTTACCCCCAATCCACCCTTCCTTCCATCATTCTCCCTCTTACCCCTTCCCCCCTACTTTGCTGTATGGTAAGAAACCCAATTTAGTGTGTATGTTATTCCCTCCTTAAGCCAAATTCAGTAAGAGTAAGGTTAACAAATTCACTTTTCCTTTCCTGTTCTTCCTTTCCATTGTAACAGTGTTCTCCTGCCTCTTTTATATGAGGATATTTACCCTATTTTATCTCTCCATATAAACTCTCATTGTATTCCTCTCTCACTTCTTAATTTTATCTTTAAGTATCATCCCTTCCTATTTCATTGGTCCTTTGCTCTCTGTCAATGTATACAAGTACACATATATTCACCCACTCACATATGTATTCATACGGCCATATACCCTCCTATAGAGACATACGTATGTATATCTACATACATATATGTGTGTATATATACACACACACATATATACATGCATTTGTATTCCCTTCAACTATTCTCTTACTTAGAAAAGTTTCATAAATTATGGTTGTCATTTTTCCATGTAGGGATGTTAATAGTTCAATTTTGATAAGTTACTTATGATTCCTTTTTGTATTTACCTTCTCATGCTTCTCTTGCTTCTTGTATCTGAATGTCAAAGTTTCTATTCAATTCTGTTTTTTTCATCAAGAATGCTTGAAAGTCCTCTATTCCAGTGAATGACCTTATTTTCCCCTGAAATATAATACTCAGTTTTGCTGGGTAGGTGATTCTTTGTTTTAATCCCAGCTTTTTTGACCCAGAATAACATATTCCAAGCCCTTGTATCCCTCAGTGTAGAAGCTGTGTTATCCTGATTGTGTTTCCAAAATATTCAAATTGTTTCTTCCTGGCTGCTTGTAATATATTCTCCTTGATCTGGGAATTCCAGAACCTGGTTATAATATGCCTAGGAGTTTTCTTTTGGGGATCTTTTTTCAGGACGTGATCAGTGGATTCTTAAAACCTCTATTTTGCCCTCTGGCTCTAAAATCACAACTCTTCCCAAAGTGAGTACCAAAGGAAAACCTCAAAGCAGGGTCATTCACTACTCAGTATTCCCAGAGAGATCTCTTCATCTTGACCCAAGGTAGGCTCTCAGATTCCCTTGATTCCCTTCTATGGTCCCAGCTCCTAACATGGATTAACCAAACTGTGACCTGGGTTCAAAGGCAGACAGCTATCACCTCCTGGTCCAGCTTTCCATGTAGTCCCTTTTCCACATTGAAGCTCACAGTGTCTAGTCCACCTTAAATCCTTCACAGTCTCTGTTCCTGGGAAGTCAAACCTCAACAAAGCCACAAACAGACAAAATATCAGCACCACAGTCATGCTTCTTCAGTCCTCTGCAGCTCCAGCTGGTTCTTGGAAATCTTCAGCAACTTGGCTAGCCCTCAGACTCATTAGCTCCTCAGCAGCTCTGGCTGTCCCTTGGACTCAGCAGAAGTTTCAGCTGGTTTCCAGAATCAAAATCACTTCATCCAGGTTCTCAAAATAAAAATTATTCTCTCCAGCTTGGGCCTCTCTTCCTCACCTTCCAGAACCTGGATCCAAAAAGATCTGTCTGACCTAGCAAGGGCTTCTCCTTGTATACACACATGGCATTAGCTCCTTCCTGTTTCAGCCATTTCCTGCTTCAACCCCTTCCTTTTATGTCAGCAACGGGGATTCACACCTTTGGTTTTTTAATAGAGGCTTGATTAATTTCTAAGTGCAAAGTACCTGTTAGCTTTGCCAGTACAAAGGGACCAGAGTACATTACTATTATAATTATCCAACAGACTTGGGCATTTAGATATTTGCATTTTCTAGCCAAAAAAGTTGACCTTACCAGTGCCAAACAACCTTAATTCATCATCAGGCCCTTGGTTCATTTTCTACAGAGATTACTCAAAAATTTATAATATTTTCTTAAGAACCCAGTTCCTCTACCTTCTTGCGCCTGATGAATTTGGATCTACTTTTTCACTGCCTCTAACTCAACTTATGACATGGAGTTGGGAGATCTGGCTTCCTAGTTTGACTCTGCCTTTGACTGTATGACAACGGATAGTCACTTCCCTTCTCTGTGACTGAGGTTTTTGTGTGTGTTGAATGAACATTAGTTTGTATCAGATAACATCTGTGATCCATTCTAGTGCTAACATACTTGGACTCTATTATCTTCCCTATAGAACAAGAAGAGGAGAGACTTATTTTCCTTTCTAAAAGCAACTATATATATATATATATATATATATATATATATATATATATATATATCTTCCCATTGCTATTCTTTCTTTAAAATGTCAATTAGAGGCATCTTTCCTTTTTTGACTATTACCACCCAAATGTAGAACTTGATAATCTTATTTCCATTACTCTATTAAGTTCCTAACTTGTTTCTATATCTAATATCTCTCCTCCTTTGCTCATTCCAAACAACTGATCTTGCACAGTCCTATCTCATTCATCTTTTAAAGATTTGATTTTAGCACATAATCTTTGAGATTCCAAAGTCTGCATTGGTACAAAGTGTTCAGGGACATTGTCTCTAATAGTTACAGTAAAAGTAAAATGGTAATATTAAACATTGTTATTTTCATTATTATTGTTATCGTTGGTGTTGTTGTTATAGTTGTGCATAAACATTTATTATCACTTTAAGATTTGCAAAACATTTTGCAAATATCTCACTTGATCCTCATACCAACCCTGGGAAATAGATGTGATTATTATCTACACTTTATAGATGAAACTGAGGCAGGCATAGGTAAAGTGACTTTTCCAGGATTGTACAGTTCATATACAAAATAAAGCTGGATGTAAATTCAGATATTCCTGACCACAGATCCAGGGATCTATCGATTATGCCACCTAATAACTCTAAATTTTGTAATGAATTCTGGGTACAGTATTATTATGGATTATTGGGGGGCAAATCATTATTTTATCCTTTTCCACTGAATGGTGATATTTTTAATAGACAGGTTTTTTTTAGTATGATATCTTCATTTAATTTTATTTCTTTGAATTATTTATTTGCTTTTAGTTCACAACATTCAGTTAGACAATCCCTTGAGTTCCAAATTTTGTCCCCCTTCCTCTCCTCCCTACTTAAACCTAAATGGAAGCAATCTCATATAGGTTCTACAAATACCTTCACTGTAAAGGTGGCAGAGTAGAAACAGCGTGTCCAAGCCACTCTCCCCCCAAGACAACCTCCAAACTATGGAAGACGGGACTCTGAACAACTTCTGGAGCGCCAGAACCCACAGAACGACACAGAGAAGCTAACCTCCCACTGAGGACAGCCCAGCAGCCACTCAGGAAGGACCAGCAGAGCATGTGGGGAGCAGAGCACAGGTCTGCCTGAGTCTCGGTTTTAGCCGCAGGGCGGCAGGGCCAACAGCCTGCTGGAGGGACCCCAGAACACCAGCAGCTGTGGCGATTCCAGAACTATCAATATAGACATGCCCAGTACAAAGTGAGAGGTTAGTGCCCTATGGACTTTGGGACCAGTATTTAGGGAATGCATCAGCTTCCTCCCCTGGGGGCTAGAAGCCACTGAGGAGACATACCATTTTGTAGTTTTCAGAGGCAGCTCCAGCTACTGGCCTATGAACTGTAGGGAGATCCAGTGATCAGTCTTGGGGGGTAATTGCTCTTGCTTTAACCTCCCTTGATCTGGATTGTGATCTGGGGTAGAGGTCGTAGGTGGGTTTCCAGCTTGCCAGAAACAGAAGTTGCCCCCCACCACATGTGCAGGATGAAAGTTCCCATCTGGCACCAGGCCATACTGTGGCAACAAGCCCAAAAGTCAAGTAATTAAGTGGCAACATGCCAAGGCAAAGGAAACAAATTAAACAGAAAAATCCAACCTTAGACTCCTACTTTGGGGACAAAGAGGAGCAAAGCATAGAGTGAGAGGAGGGCTGTGAGGTCAGAAGTCCTGCTCCAAAAGCCGCAAAGGAAAATATGAGCGGGTTGCAGGCCATAGAGGACCTTAAGAAGGACTTTAAGAATCAAATAAGATAAGTGGAGGAAAAATTGGAAAGAGAAATGAGAAGGATGCAGGAAAAGTATGAAATGAGGGTCAACAGCCTGACTGAGGAAAACAACACATTAAAAAATAGACTAACTCAAATGGCAAAGGAGGCCCAAAAGAGCAATGAGGAGAAGAATGTCTTAAAAAGTAGAATTTGCCAGATGGAAAAAGAATCTCAAAAGTTAACTGAGAAGATTCGTTCCTTCAGAGTTAGACTGGAGCAAATGGAAGCTAATGACTTTATGAGAAATCAAGATACTGTTAACCAGATCCAAACAAATGAAATATTAGAAGGCAATGTGAAATATCTCATGGGAAAAACCACTGACCTGGAAAATAGACCCAGGAGAGACTATTTAAAAATTATTGGACTGGGGCAGCTAGGTGGCATGGTGAGTAGAGTGTTGGCCCTGGAGTCAGAAGGACCTGAGTTCGAATCTGGCCTCAGACACTTAACGCACACAGAAACAAAAACCTAGCCGTGTGACCTTGGGCAAGTTACTTAACCCCAATTGCCCTCCAAAAAGGAAAAAAAAATTATTGGACTACCTGAAAGCCATGATCAAAGAAAGAACCTAGAAATCATCCTTCAAGAAATTCTCAAGGAAAATTGCCCTGATGTTTTAAATCCAGAGGGCAAAATAGAGGTTGAAAGAACCCACAGATCACCTCCTGAAAAAGATCCCAAAAAGAAAACTCCCAGGAATATAATAGCCAGTTTCTAGAATCCCCAGATCAAGGAGAAAATACTACAAGCAGCCAGGAAGTAACAATTTCAATATTGTGGAAACACAATCAGAATAGTCCAGGACCTGGCAGCTTCTACACTGAGGGATCAAAGGGCATGGAATATGATATTCCAGAGGGCAAAAGAGATGGGACTGAACCCAAGGGTCACCTAACCAGCAAAACTGAGTATTTTGTTTCAGGGGAAAATATGGTCATTCAGTGGAATAGAGGACTTTCAAGCATTCTTGAGGAAAAAAACAAAGTTGAATAGAAAATTTGACATTCAGACACAAGAAGCAAGAGATGCCTGAGAAGGTAATCAGGGAAAAAAAATCAAAAGGAACTTATCCAAGGTGAACTATTTACATTCCTATATGGAAAAACAATAAGTGTGACTGATGAAATCTTTCTCACTATGAAAACAATGGAAGAAGGGTGTATGTTCATATGAATACATATGTGAATGTGTGTGTATATGTTTACAGTTATATATGGATAGAGGGCATAAGATGAATTTGTTGGGAAGGGAGGATACTTAAAGGGTGAAATTATGAGGTGAGAGAGCAAAGTAGCAAGAGGAGATGGGGAGAGACAGGGTAGGGTAAACTATTTCATGTAGAAGAAGCAAGGGGAAGTGGTTGCAAGGGAGGGGGAGAATAGGAAGGCAAAAAAGGCAAAACCATATTCTCATTGAATTTGGTTCAGGGAGAGAATGACATACATACTAAATGGTGTATCTCAACCTGCAGCAGAATAGGGGGAACGGGAATGAGAGAAGGGATGATAGATGGGAGGGCATCCTTGGGTGGAGGGGAAGTTGGATGTACCCACTATAGAAGAGGGACAGGATCAAGTAGGGAATGGACCAGATGGGGGGTGGGATGAGTGGGAGGGAATTATAAGCAGCCTTGTACAATATATCTACTATGGTAATGTTTTGCATAGCTAGACACGTACAACATATACTGAATTACTTATCATACCAGAGGGAATCGGTGACAAGGGGGGAAGGAAATGGATCTGAAATTCGAGGTCTTAAGATTAAAAGTTTCAAATATATATAAATACTGTTATTAATACTCTTTTTTTTTTTTGCTTTTTGGAGGGCAGTTGGGGTTAAGTAACTTGCCCAAGGTCACATGGCTAGGTTTTTTTTTGTTTGTTTGTGTGTGCGTTAAGTGTCTGTATTAATACTCTTTTGCTTGTAATTGGGAGATAAGATGTGCAGGCATTGGGACACAAAGATTCACCTTCCTCTAATGGAAAAGTCGAAGGGTGTATAGGAGAAGATATGGGAGAGAGAAGATTGGAGGAAGCGATATCTTGGGGGACTGCTATACTGGGAATGTCGGTAGGGGAAAAACAGGGGGGAAAATAATTGTAACTCAAAATCTGGCAGAAATGAATGATGTAAAACAGAAGTTAATAAAGCATTTGTTTAAAAAATAAAAATAATCTTTAGTCAAGTTGTAAGAAAAAAATTATAACCAATGGAATTAACAACAAGAAAGAAGGAACAAAACAAAACAAAAGAAAGAGAGCTAGACAAGTAGTTTGCATCAATCTGCATTGAGACTCTGTAGTTCTTTCTCTGAATGTGGATAGCCTTTTCCATCATGTGGCCATTGGAGTTGTCTTATTACCTTGCATTATTGAAAGGAGTCCAGCCTATCGAAGTTAGTCATCCAAGATATGATGTGTGTAATTGTGTACAAAGTTCTGCTTTTGCGTCCTTTTACTCAGCATCAGTTTATATGTCTCTCCATGTTATTGTGATGTCTGTTTGTTCCTCATTTCTTAAAGCACAATAGTATTTAATTATATTCATTTAGGAAAACTTGTTTAGCCATACCCCATTTGATGGGCATCCCCTTGATTGCCTATTCTTTCGCAATAAAAAAGAGTTGCCTTAAATATTTTTGTACATATGGCTTCTTTTCTCACTTGTAAGATACAGCCCTAGAAGTGGTATTGCTGGCTTAAAGAGTATACACTTTTTTATAGCTCTTGTAGTTCCAAATTGCTCTCCAGAATGGTTGAATCAGTTCACAACTCCACCAGCAAGACATTAGTGTTCCCCACATCTTCTCCAGCATTTATCATTTTCTTGTTTTGTCATCTTAGTCAATCTGACCAGTGAGATGTGATACCTTAGAGTTGTTGTGATTTGCATTTTTCTAATCAATAGTGATTGAGCATTTTTCATATGCTTATAGGTACCTTTAATTTCTTCCTCTGAAAACTGCCTGGTCATATCCTTTGATCATTTATCAACTGGGGCATGACTTGTATTCTTAAAAATTTGAATCTTTTGTCTTTATATTTTAGAAATTATGCCTTTTTCAGAGACACTGGTTATAAAAATTATTTCCCAATTTTCAACTTCCCTCCTAATCTTGGTTACATTGGCTTTATTTGTACAAAAACTTTTCAGTTTAATGTAATAAAAGTTATCCATTTTGCATTTCATAATGCTCTCTGTCTCTTGTTTGCTCATAAATTCTTCCCTTCTCCATAAATCTAACAGGTAAACTATTGCTTGGTCTCCCAGATTGCTTAAAGTATTAGCCTTTATATATTTATCATGTACCCATTGAAACTATTAGCTTATGCTCAGTTTCTGCCATACTATTTTTCAGTTTTCCCAGCAGTTTTTGTCAAATAAATTGTCTTCTTTAGTCTTTGGTTTTATCAAACAGTAGATTACTATGGTCATTGACTACTTTGTCTCATATACCTAACCCATTCTACTGTTCCACTCCTCTATTCCTCAGCCAGTACCATGTAGTTTTTATCACTACTTCTTTATAATACAGATTAGAATCTGGCATAAATAGACCAACTTCTCTAGTATTTATTTTCATCAATTCCCTTGATATTCTTGACCTTTTGTAATAGTCAATCTTTAAACCTACTTTTGAATGGGTTTAGATTTCTTATTCATATATATTATAATCAAAAACAAACAAAATGTTGGATTGATTTTGAAGCTTTTTTACCCTTTAGGAAGACATTTATTTGTTGACAAACTAGGTGAATATTGCACATTTTCCCAAAAATACACATATGTACACATGTGCATATTCTCAATTCAAAGTAGATGTTTTATTTTCTATGAAAATGCATTATTGGCTGATATAGTCTTCAACTGAGTCATATTTGAGTTTCTCACAGTAGTGTTTCAGGATTTAGTTCTGTGAATTTCTATGTTCTATTTCCTATTCTTTTTCTCACCTTATCATCTGAGTGACATTTGTGTTCCTGTCCAGTTAACTCACTGTCAAAAGTTGCTCACCAAGTTCTTCCTCTTTGAGATAGTACTGCCAGTGAGAAATGATATTTTCACTTCAGAGAACAACACTCCCTGAATATTCTTGTATGTTGCATTTATAGTTAGTTGCTCTTTCCAAAATTATCAGGATGAGATGCTCAAAACTAGGTTGCAGTGCGTTTCATGGAAGTTTTTTTTAGAAATGTTGATAAAGGCAAATGCTCACTATTTCTGTGAAGTTTCACAATTTGCATGCTCTCCATGTCGTTCATATTCTTCAAAACTCATTACAACTCTCACCTCCTTCATAAAGTCTTGCTTCAGATAGGCCAAGAAATACTGGGTTTCTAAAATATTGTAGCATTTGTCATGTATATCATTCAACATAATGGGCCATTCTCATCTGTAAAATGAGTTGGGGAAGGAAATGGAAAACCACTTAATTATCTTTGCCAGGAAAACCCCCAAAAGGGGTCATGAAAAGTCAGAAACAATTGAAAACAACTGAAGAGCAATAAAATGGGTCATTATGTACTGTTTTGTATTTTTATCTAATTGTTTATCAATTAGCACTTATTAATGTTTTACTATGTACCAGACACTGATAGGAGCTAACAATTAAAAGGCATAAATTAAATCATCCAGGCTGCCAAGGAGCTTCATTCTGTTGCATGAGAATACATGTATACACAAGGAAAAAGGTGACTGGGAGAAGTACTAGCTAGCAGATGGAGGCATCAGGACATATCTCATGGCACTGGAACTTGACTTTGAAGGGAGCTAGTAATTTCAAAAGGCTGTGTTGAAGATGGAAAAGATATTTGGCATGGTATGGGTAGCAACCAGCACAAAGGAAATAAGGAGGGAAATACAATATAGAACATGAAATCAAACAAGTAGCCAAGTTTGGCTGGATTACATTTTTCCTTAAAGGAAAATAGTATATAACCATTTCTGAAAGGGAGAATAAAATTGGATTATAAAAGGCATTGAACACTAGTAGTTTGCATTTTATCCAGGAAGCATTTGGGAGCCACCATTGACATCTGTAGGTAAGATAGATTGGCGAATGGAAATATTTAAGGTAGATGAACCAATTATGCAGTTTCAGCAACAGTCCAGGAGGGAGATAGTGAAGATATGCTTTTTTTTCCCTCCAAGTTAGCCATCTGATGTCTTTGGTGGTCTTTGTAGGAAAGGCTAGATGATGAGTTCCCATGCATGGTATAGAAAGTATTGTTTTGTTTTGTTCTTTTGTTTGTTTTTGGTTGCAGATAGTTACTGAAATTTTTCCAACCTTAAAAAAACTGCTACTCCATTTTATATCTTCCTTCTCACCGTTGAAACTTATTTTCCATGCCTTTATATTAAGAAAGCTCAGATTCCACCTTCTACATGGAACCTTTCCTAAACGTCTTAGATGCTATCACCTTCCCCTCTTATATCACCTCCATATACTCTGTGTTTCTTATATGTACAGAATTATTTTCATGTTGTCACCCCTTAGAATATGCAATCCTTGATGAAAGAGACTTTTCATGTTGCTGTTTTGTTTTGTTCTATTTATTTATTGATTGCTTTTTGTTTCCTTGTATCTCTAGCACTTTAACAGAGTAGCTTCCTATTTTTGTTGTTATTGTTCAGCTTTTCAGTCATGTCTATTGCTACATGACTCCATTTGGCATTTTCTTGCTAAAGATACTGCAATGGTTTTCCTTCTCCAGTGTGTTCCCATTTTGCAGATTAGGAACTGAGGCAAATATGGGTTAAGTGACTTGCCTTGGGTAACAAAGTAAATGCCTGAAGTCAGATTTGAGCTCTGATGTTCCTGATTCTAGGCCTGGTGTTCTATCCACTTAGCTATTTCAGCACAGTGCTTGGCACATAATAAATGCTCTATTAATTTATGTTGATTGATTGATTTTGTATAGGAAGACCTATGGCCTATGCAGAATATTAAGAGAATTACTGATTCTTAATAAAGTGTTTCAGATATAATTGTTGGGTCACATATGCATAATGTATTCATCATGTATGTGTCTTTATAAAGAAAGTAAAATAAAGATTTAAACATTTATTGTAACTTGTTTGACAATTCAAGTAGTCCCTGATGCTGGAGAATAGGAGTTTATTTGATCTGAACAATACATGTTTCCTGAATATCTAAAGTGATCAAATTACCCAGTTCCAGAACCCTTCGAATGTTTATTAGGTATCTGCAAAATTTTCTGAGCTCCATTTATGAAAAATACAAATGTAATTTGAATATATCATGTTTACATAAAGTGATGCATAGCTGAGGTTAATGTAAGAGTTTAAAAGGGAAACTGGCTTTCTAAGGAAGGCCAGTTTATTATGTTACATACAAAAGACAATTCCCACCATCCATACCTAATTCTTTCTATTTTCCATTATATAAAAAAGTAAATTACAGGTTCAGATAGTAGCAGCATCTTCCTGTTCAAAATAGTAAACCGATACATACCTGTTAGACTTTTAGTTTGGTCTCCTTCCTAAAACTTGTCTTCCTTTGTCATGCCCATCTTTTGCATTAATCTTCATAGAATATATAAGCTGCTTGAAAATATTTCTATCTGGAATGGTTATAATGTACACTGGAAATCTGGAACTATTTTTTTAATTATTTATTTATTTATTTTAGTTTTCAAGATTCACTTCCACAAGATTTTAGTTTCAAATTTTCTCCCCATCTCTCTGCTACTCTCTACCCCAACATGGCAAGCATACTGATTATCCTTTTAGTGTGCTTTAGGGTTTTCAAAGTATTGCATATGCATTATTTCTTTTGGCTCTAACAATGACTCCATGAGGTAAATAGGAAAGGTATTATTATTCTCATTTTGAGGTGAGAAAAATAAGTCTCAGAGACATAAAGTGACTTAATATTACACAGTTAATAAATATCTGAAATAGAGGAAAAAATAGGATCTTCCTTTACTCCAGATTCAGCACTCCATCCTCTAAGCTACTGCTTCTTATAAAGTAATGACATTTCACAGGATAGAAGGATTAGAGCTAAAAGAGACATTAGTGTCCCTACAAATAAGAATTCTCATATTATAGACACAAAATCTGAAACCCAAAGAGTTGAAATGAGTTTTAACACCAGAATTTACTAGATTGTTAACTTTCTCATGTTGAATTTTTTTTCTTGCCTAAACATCAATTGTCCTGTAAAAAAGCATGACCCTAATAATACTATTTTTACCAGGTCAATGCTTTTTATTAGGAAGGAAAACTCCCAGTGAGGAAAATATATACTACAACATTCATAGCCATCTATTTTACAATTTATAGTATAAAAGTTGTTTCTGATTCCTGGAAGTTAAATTGTTTGCCCAGGATCAAATTTCTGAAATCAGAATGTCTCCAAAGACAGCTCAGTTCAGTACACCATGATCCTTCTTAATGGGAATGTACATACTATTATTTTTTATTTTGGGGATTAAGTAATTACAGCTCAAAATCCTTAAAACATCTTAAAAACAAAGATTGAAATATACTAACAACTAATTTTATATTAGTGATGTTTTTATGAATATAAATATATGTATACACATAGAAATGTATACATAGATATGTCATATAAACATACATACTCTATATACTCTATACATGCATATGCACACATACACCTTCAGGAATTTCTGTCTGCAAGTACCAGTGTAATAACAACCTCACTTTGAAAGCTACTTTCTCTGTAATTTTGTATGTGATTTTTCCTTTTATTCTGTAAAAATAGCATGAAGCAACTTTGAACAGAAGTTATATATTTTAAGATGTGAATGTGAGTATATTAGCATAGAAGGTAGGAAGGTACTATCTGCCTTTGAGAAATGACATTTTTCATTTTCACTCATTCTGGGGTAAGTTTGAAATGTTTCACGATTGGCCAAAAATCAGAAGAATTTTTTTCTTTGATAATTTGAAAACATTAATGTAGATTTTTATGCATATGGAAAATGATTTTTGATGATAAAAATATTTTGCATTTATTCCAAATATAACAACAAAATTTACTTTTGATTTGAAATTTGTGCATACTTTTCAAAAGGAGGTAATGAGTTGTGCTTAGAAAAAATAAAATCACATGACTAAATTCTATAAATTTGAATATGTGCTGAAACAATATTCCAACATGTTTAAATATGTATGCATGTATAAATTTATTAAGGTGTTTAATCTTTCTCAGTTTGGAAGGAATTTAATCCCTCTTCTCTAATGTGAGGAAAATTGAAGTTTCAGATCCTTATGCTCCTTCTGGCCTTAAACTTCTGTATTTCTTTAATTCTATTGTAACTTAGTGAATATTGGCTTTATTTTCAACCACATCTCATGCCTAGTTCCCATACTTTATTATTCAGTTTTAGTGCAGTACCTGGAAAATATTAAGTTCTTAATATATACTTACTGATTGTCTATAAGAAAAAAAAATCAAAATCTATTCTTCTCACAGATTTATTGAGATAGTTGTTCCCTTTTTAATATTTATAATTAAGAGGTAACTTATAAACATATTTAATCAATCAGCCAATCACCAAACATTTATTAAGTGCTCCTATGTGCCAGGCCCTATACTAGAAACTGAAAATATAATAAAGATTATGTACTTTTGGAATATGGGTTCAATATCTATCAGACTTTGTGAAATGCTCATATATGAAATGAAGATATGACAATGTAATTTAATTAAATCACATATCAACTAGATCACATTTTGAAATTAGGAATGAAGTATACATTTCATGTATGTTTCTGGATAAATCAGTTTATATGTCTTATATTCTATTTAATAATAATAATAATAGCTATTGTTTATAGCATTTTAAGGTATGCAAAGTGCTTTATGAATAATATCTCATTTCATCTCCACAACAATCTGGGGAGATAGTTACTATTACTATTCTCATTTTACAAATGAAGGAACTAAAGCAAGGAGAGTGAAATGACTCATCCAGGGTCACATAACCAATAAATGTCTGAGGTTAAATTTGATCTTAATTATTCCTGATTCCAGGTACAACACTCTATCCACCACAACACGTTACCTCATCAGTAAAATGGTAGATATTAGATATAAGGACCTAAACATCTAAACAGTGTCTTCTATCTCTGAAATCCTTCATTTCAAAGAAAGAGTATGCTTCAATTTTTCCAAAATGGCTTATCAATTAATCTTTGTTTTTTTTTTTACTTTGAGAAAATAAACCTAATAAAGACTATCTTATCAAAGAACAAATTACAACAAAGGACTTTACTTGTAAAACTATATATGTATATACATACATATACACTTATACATATGTGTGTATGAGTGTGTGTGTGTCATTTCCTTTCCTATGTCCCTATATTTTTAGGAACTTTCCATAGAATTTGTATTACAATCCAGGATGAAGTATTAGAAAATCTTACTATACCAAGTGTGAGCATGATAGTATGTCACAGGTTTATAAATAAAATAAAGGTGTTTTAATAAAAGACTATTAATTTAATAAAAGATGGTAGATAATAGATTTATTCTCACCACCAACTCTATTCTGTCCCTATGTTTGTTCCATTGTTATCCATAAGATTATAATTTCCTTCAGGGTTGGGAAAGTTTGTATATCACCAATGTCTGGTACACCATAGGCACTTAATAAATTTTTATTGATTGACTGATCCACACGTCAATGGATCTAATGCCTCCAAGACATTGAATTGACACTCTCTTTGAAACATTTACTAGAGGAAATGAATGAAAGTCTAAAGAATGAGAAACCATAGATGGGTTCGGTATGCATAGTTGACTGGAGTCAAATGAGTAATATCATATATTCAATGAAGCATTAATATATCTAAGTAGTGAGTTGATTAATATAAGCTCTATATCGTTTTCTTATTGATCCTATTTACAAATAATTGATTTTGGGGGCAGCTAGGTGGCACAGTGAATAGAGCATTGGCCTTATAGTCAGAAGAACCTGAGTTCAAATCCAGCCTCAAACAAGTACTAGCTGTGTGATCTTGAGAAAGTTACTTAAGCCCAACTGCACTGCCCTTCAAAAAATAAATAAAAACAATTTTAAAAAAATAATTGATTTTTCCCTATAACTGATTCTGTTCTATAACTGTTTAAATCATGGTTCCTTGCCTCTGAACTTATTTAAAAATTCACCAGAACAGTTATGGGTTAAGGTTAAAAACCCAATTCTTCTGCTAATCACTGATCTATTGTTAACTCAAGAATTTTAGGTATGGGGGAATATGTGTTAACACAAGGGATTTGGGCCTAGTGTTTTTACAGCACCAAGCTCTCCTTCAAGGATGTTTGGCTTAATGTCCAAAAAGATCGGGTCTCTTATCTCTAAACTTTACAGCTGTATTCAAATAAAGAGAATTTCTTAGTCCTTTTTTTCTTTTAGATATATGCTTAATCTTAAATGCATAATAAGAAAAAATAACTTATATACTTAAGTATAAAACAAAAAAGAAAAATGTCAGGAGGCAGAAATCAGATTGTGGAGTGAAAGCAAGAACTCATCAGAACTCGCCCATGAATTTCTTCAGTGACTTTGAAACAAAACAGGTGTCTTTAAGCAAAAAAACAAAAAAATGCCCCTCTTTCACTCATAGTAGCTGCTCTTCTTCCACTCTGGCTCCTCTCAGCTCTGCTTATGCTCTTCTCTGCTCCTTCCAGTTGCACCCTTCCTGTTCTACCCTTTCAGCAAGCTCCTCTGGCCATGGGCTGCATGTGATTACATTTGGCCTAATAAGGGTAGGGAAGATCTTCAAATTCCCATTACCATTACAGAAGATGAGCAAATAGAATTAAAAAAAAAAAACCTCAGAGTATAGAATCTTACTTTGTGACAATGAAGTTCAAAACATACAACCAGAAGAAAAAAAAAAGTCAAAGCTCCTACATCCAAAGCCTCCAGGAAAGGTATGAAATGGTCACAGTACATGGAAAACCTCAAAAAAGATTTTGAAAATCAAGTAAGAGAAGTAGAGGAAAAATTTGGAAGAGAAATGAGAGTGATATAAGCAAATCATGGAAAATGAGTCAATAGCTTGATAAAGGATACACCCAAAATACTGAAGAAAATAACACCTTAGAAATAGACTAACCAAAATGGCAAAAGAGATCCAAAAAGCCAATAAGGAGTAGAATGCCTTAAGGAGCAGATTTGGCCAAATGGAAAATGAGATCCAAAAGCTTAATGAAGAAAATAATTACTTAAAATGAGAATGGAATGAATAGAACGACTTTATGAGAACTCAAGCAATTATAAAACAGAACCAAAAGAATGAAAAAAAAAAATAGAAGACAATGTGAAATATCTCACTGGGGGAAAAATCATTGACCTGGGAAAACAGATCCAGGAGAAAGAATTTAAAATTTGTTGGACTACCGCAAAGCCATGACCAAAGAATCTGACAAATTTTACTTTTTTTTTTTTTTAAAGCAATTGGGGTTAAGTAACTTGCTCAAGGTTACACGGCTAGTCATTATTTATGCATGGGTGCTCATTTTCTGAGGCCGGATCTGATCTCGGGTCATCCCAACTCCGAGGCTGGTGCTCTTACTCACTGCGCCACCTAGCCGCCCCTTTAGGGCAATTGGGGTTAAGTAACTTGCCCAAGGTTACACGGCTAGGTTTTTGTTTGTATGGATTAAGTGTCGGACGGACGCCGGCTCCGAACTCGGGTCCTTCTGATTCCAGGGCCGGTGCTCTATTCACTGCGCCACCTAGCCGCTCCTCAAATTTTACTTTTTAAAGAGTCATTTAATTTAGTGATTTTTTTCCCATTTTTCCATTTGTATTTTTAAAATAATTGTTCGGTTTATCTTCTACCTCTCTAACTTGGCTTTTAAAATCCTTCTTGAGCCCTTCTAAGAATGTTTTTTGGGCTTGAGACCAGTTCATATTCCCTTTTGAGGGTTTAGATGTGGGTATAGGGTCAATGCTGTTATCTTCTGAATATGATGGCTCTTGCTCACCATAACAGGATTCTAAAGCCTTTGTTTATCCAATATGCTTTTTGTCCATTGTGATTTCCTTTTTTCTGACCTTTAAAGTGGATTTATGCTTCTGGGATACAGAGGACTCTGACCCATACTTCTTTTGCTGAGAGTTAGTGGCCTGGTTATTGGTTTACTGTGCTGTAGACTTTGAGTGCCTTGGCCGAAACCAAGGCCAGGACTTTTGCTATTTTCCCCAGTGACACTGAAGCTCACAACATGATGTATGGAAGAGAGATGGCCTGGCCCTTACAGGTTTCCACTTCCATTACCCTAGGTTAGAGGTCAGGCGGGCTTAGCTCCTGGTGACCTGGGCTGCACTGGTGTCTGCCAATTCTCCTGGCTTTGTACAGGCACACCTGGGTTTCTATTGTTAGTGCTTGCTGGCTCCATCCCCCTGGAGTTCAGGATCTTCTGCTGGTAGACTAAGATGGGACTTATTGGGATGCTTCCTGCCCTGCACTTTAGCCTCAGCATAGCCATATCCATACCCTTCCCCCAGGTTTCCCAAGCCTGCCCCTGTTTCCACTGTTTCTGGATTTTACACTGAAGCAATATCCTCTGCATTTTTCAGGCTCAGCAAGGGAGATGAGAGCACCTACAATTTACTTCATCATCTTAGTTCCTGTAATTTCAGGTAGGTGATTTTTAAACTTCCAGGCTATGAACTGATAGCCCCATAAGTAGTTGCTGCCACTGTCACAGGTGCTGTACTTGTCTCTTAGCCAGCTCTGACAGACCCCCATCCTACGGTGAGAGGTTTGGGAATCACTCCATGTGCTAGGTAATTTATTTAGCCTGTATTTGAACCAGCTCCACTATGGCCAGGTCTGTGCTGGTGCAGCCCACACTCTCTGAACTCTACACTCAGTACTCCCCCTACCTGGCACAACATATCCTACCTGTCCACATTTTCCTGGAATGGAAATCTGCCACATTCCTTCTCCCAGTGCATTTTGCTACTCGAAAAACCATTCAGATTCACTTTTTAGAAGTTACTGGAGGAGTTGATGGGTGAGTTCTGATGAGTTCCTGCTTTCATTCCACCATCTTGTCTTCACCTCCTGACATATTTTTTCTTTTTTATTCTATACTTTTTATAAGTATTTTTCTTTTTATGCATTTAAGCTTTACTATTTATCAAAAAGAAAAAAAAAGACTAAGAAATTCTCTTTACTTGAGTACAACTGCAAAGTTTAGAGATAAGAGACCCAGTTTTTTAGAACATTTATTTACAGTTAGCATGCTCTGCTAATAAAGGTTTTTGCATATGAGAATTGCTTTAGTTTACCTTTTGTTTAATTTCACTAATGACAGTAGGAATATAGATCTATAAATAGTCATTTAAAAGTCATTTATTAAGAGGACACAAATTCCTAGAGATTTAAGTCATATAGATATTGAAGGGCAATAATAATTTTAAACCCAGGGCTTTTGACTAAAATCTCAGCATTTTCCCTTACCCCCCAAATTAGTATAATACCATATACATAGTGTATTTAGATTTGGGGGAAATATAGTTTTTAGTTGAACCCAAAACACTAAAAAGATCACCAAATTAGACAATATAAAGAGAAAAAAGAGGAGCAACTTAAGATAGGTTCAAGGAACAACCTCAGTCAGTGGGCATGGCAGAATATGGGTTAGATCATAATATCAGAGAATCAAGCAATTTCATTATTGGAAAGACTATTAAGGGGCAACTATGTCAGTATATACTTAGTGAGATATATTAGAATCTTGAAAATGCGTTTAAGATTTGCTTGAAGATCTTTCTTTAACAAAGAACTCTATTCTTCTTTTGTATAAACTTCTGATAATTTTTTTTTCCCTTGAATCAAGTCTAATTCTAGATCTTAGTAGCTTCACACATTGTCCCTGTTTTGGGCCCTTTTGAACCAAAGAGGATTTGTCTTCCTTCTTCCATTTGAAAAAAATCATCAAGTACTTGATAACTTCTGTTTTAAACTCCATTCCACCCCAAATCTTCTCTTCTTCATTGATGATCATCTTTTAATTGATGCTCACATGAAAATATTGTTGCTTTCCTGTATATACTTTACAAATTTTAATAAACTTCCTAAATATGCTGCCTAGAGCCATATTTTAGAGATGAAATCAGAACAGTATAAAGGAAGTCAGACTATAATCTTAGTATCCTTAGTATCCTCTTAAATAAGTTTGAAATCATATTATCATTTCTTTCTCTTTTATATCATGCTGTTGATATATATTAAGTTTATGCATCATAACAAGTCAAGTCTTTTTTCAGTACAGATCCATAGCTTCATAACTGCTGAATGACAGGAACCAAGGGGTGGTTTTCTCCTGTAATTGTATAGCAAATTCATTAGTTGGTACAAATAGGAACCAAACATATATTGAGAGAATAGATCAATTGATCAAATCAAATGCCTTTTAAAGAGGGTCAGTATTATGACAACAATTGAAAAACAATCCTGCATAAAAATAATATGGGGAAAACATACAGAAAATAATTCATGTGAAAATGATACAGGTGTTTATGTTAGTTTTGTTACATGGCAATCAATAAAGCTATTGTTATTTTATTTAAATACACAAAATATTGGTTTGATCAGAGCATTCTCTCAATTGACACAGAACCCAAGTTCTATAACTTTGTAGAATTACCTCCATGAGTTGTCATGGCTAAATAATCTCCTTGGATTTAACTTTTTGTTTACTCTTGTTATTTGCATTAATTGGAGGGGAGTACCCAAAATGATGGTCCATATAATTAATTCAGAGTAAAAAGATGGTGAGGGGACTAATAAGTATGCCACATAATCTTACGTCAAAGGAAGTTTGGATATTTGGATGCATCTCTGTGGCTTCAGTTTTCTCATCAGTATCATGAGACTTCTCAGGTACCTTCAACTTAAAATGTATGATTCTGTAAATTCTGCCAGGACAAAAAATGTTTCACTTTTCCTTCATGGGTAGCATGAGAGTCTGGTTTACTTTACTAAGACATGGAAGACTCCATCTTGTTTCAATACTGTGACCCAATGGACAAAAGATGGATTTCTATTTACTTAATAAAAATCAGATTCCCCTCCAAAACTGACTTTGTACAGAATTCGGGGCAAAGAATAGGCATTGTATTACAATATGCACAGACTTAGTTTCTACTCTAAAGAGGCAAAACTAAGAAGAGAGCACATGGGATACAGAAATAGAAGGGGTTTTACTGAGTCAATGTGTATGAATGGTCTTATAGCCTTTTGGGCATAGTTCAAAATTGCTTCACAGAATAGTTGAATCAGTTTGCAATTCTACGAAAAGTGCATTAATGTCCTGTTTTTCCCACATTCCTTTCACCATTTGTCATTTTCCTTTCTGTCCTATTAGCCAATCTAATAGGTATGAGCCAGTGCCTCGGAATTGTTTTACTTTGCATTTCTCCAATCAATAGTGAGATAGAGCTTATATATATATATATATGGCTATACATAGCTTTGGTTACTTCACCTGAAATCTGTTGCTGTATTTTAGTCATTTATCATTTGGAGAATGGCACAAATTGACTAAGTTCTCTATATGCATTAGACATGGAACCTTTTTCAGAGACATTTGTTTCAATTTTTTCACAGTTAATATTGCTGACTGTATTTCCCTCCATCCTATCCCCCAGTTTATTCTATTCTCTCTTTCCTTTGATCCTGTCTCTCCTCAAAAGTGTTTTTCTTCTCACTATCCCTCCCTCAATCTGCCTTCCCTTCTACCACTCCAATCTTCTCTATCTCTTTCCCCTCCTAATTTCCTGCAGGGTAATATAGATTTCTATATCTTATTGAATGTGTATGCTATACCTTCTCTGAGACAATTCTGATGAGTAAGGTTCACTCACTCCCTCTCACCTCTCCCCCTTACCCTCCACTATAAAAGCATTTTCTTGCCTCTTTTTTGCAAGATAATTTGCCCCATTCTATCTTTCCCTTTCCAATTCTCCAAGAACATTCCTAGCTCACACCTTAACTTTCCTTTTTTTAAAGATATCATTCCAGCACCTGGAGAAAAGTGGGTCACAGATGAGAACTGTGCTATGAGGAAAGGGGCTGACTGGGTTACTGCAGGGGGTAATTTAGGAAATTGTGATCAGTATTCCTGGGGGCTGGATGTGGGGTGAGGTGAAAAGGAGGCAGTGACTGCAGCAAAGGCCATTCTCTCACCACCTGCTTGCATGAAGAGGATCCAGCGAGAGCCAGTCACATTCTTAGCCTTATCTTGGAGGAGGTTAATAAGAAATATGCATTTTGAAATTTCCTATAGTGCCATACAGACCATTTGAATGTCCTCCTTCATATAAACCAGATGAATTCAAGCCACCTCATTATGCACCAGGCAGTGACTTATACACTGGAGATACGAATTTTTGACCAATGTATTCTTAGTCAGCCAACTCTTACTGCCCAGAGGATGAAATAATTTATTCCAAAAAGAGGACTTCCCCTCCAAGTGGGATTAGGATTTTATTAGTGATTATTGTAGTGATTTATATTGACATCTTTGCCTGCATGGCTTCCACAATTGCCTGGGATATGGTTATGGAAGCCCCTTGCTGGGAAACAGTCTAGGCAGCTACTTTTACGAGGTGCCACTGCAGGCTTTG
Organism: Gymnobelideus leadbeateri; assembly: GCA_011680675.1. NCBI lineage: Eukaryota > Metazoa > Chordata > Mammalia > Diprotodontia > Petauridae > Gymnobelideus > Gymnobelideus leadbeateri. The sequence goes on from WOXC01004926.1 coordinate 215,984, forward strand.
GAAGGAGTTATGGCTATGGCTATCGCTACTACTGTGGAAGAATTTATACTGACCCAAGGACTGCAATAGGTTTCTTACTGGCCACAATGCAATTTTGTTTCATTGCTTCATTGTTAATATACGTCACCAGCGTTATATCAGGAATATCCAGATCAAGACTATATTTCTTAGTGATGATCATAATAAATGCTGTTCTAGGCATTCATTGCTACCATTGTCTACATGATCGGAGTCCATCCAACAGCATAAGCTTCTGGTTCAATGAACTCAGCTCAGATATATGCTCTTTTCAAGCAGAAATATGCTCTTACAAGCAACAGACTCCATGTGGATCAATATCTTTATCACTTCTGTGTGGTGATCACTAAGAGGCCATGGCTATTGTGCTGGGGTTTCTGGTTATTGTGGTCTTTGCTCTAATAATATTCTTTACAATGAGAACCTGAAGTAAGATGGACAGCCATGACAAATCTAACATTCTTTTGGAAAAGGAAAGTGTCTATGAAGAGCAACCTCTTAATGTAGAAGAGTGGATGTAGAATGTGTCCATAGATACAAAAGAAGTACCCCTAGTTCCATCTATGTGGATAGAGTTGACAGTCCCAAAGCATATTCCTTTTCTGACAGAATGAATAACAAATGACTCTATCCAGACTCTTCAAGCAAATCAACACCTATACCAGAAGTGGTTAAGGTGCTTCCAGTGACTTTACCTGTGGATGATTTTGGACAAACTTGGTACAGTACCAACAGCAACTTAATGGTATCTAAGAAAAACCCTCAAGGGGCAGGAAGTTCATCAAAAAGAACTGACCAAGACCACTCTGAAACTATCTATATCACTGGAGGAGAATTAGATGAAGAATTGGATGAGGGCTAGGACAGAGAGTACCCAACGATAATGTCAGACTAACAGAGACAATGTTATGAGAAAAACATTGACACTGGCCTACAGGAATATGAGAGTTTACATAAAGTAGAAATTGATGGAATCAACAAAGAACTCTCCTGCCTGGATAAAGAACTAAAGGATTATCGAGAAGAAAATGAGAAATATATGACTGGGGCTGATACAGCGGAGAAATACAGTGAGAAATACATAACAATACAGGAAATGAAAGCATTTGCAGATTATAAGAATAAGAAGTAACACTGATGAAAAGCAAATTGTCTCATATAAAAAAAATATGGTTGCAGATTATGATAGAGAGAAAACATGGAGTCAGCGAATGAAGGTTTGAGAGACTGTGGAGTACAATATCCTTGTCTTCTCTGCAAGTGACTTAATCAATGTTATCTGAAAACAAAATATCTCTAAAGTATAATGAATGAGAAGATATCTTTTTGTGACCTTTATTAAGTTTTAGTAGCTAAAATTAATTCAATGGCATCATCATTAATACCTTTTATAATGTTTTTTGATAAGTCACTCTCACATTTTTACATTAAGGGTTTTAGCCTTTTAAAGTTGGGTAGTGGTGTTAAGAATCATTTATGTTTTGAAAATTTAAATCTTAATGACTACTTCAAACATCACCAGTGCAATGGCTTACACTTCAATCTCCTTTGTCTTCACAACTGAGCATGTAAACACATTAAAAATCTCTCTTCAGAAACAAACAAACAAACAAAAAGCAACCTTGAAAGGCTTCTATTTTGTTAAATTTCCACTATTCCCGTTGAAGGATTATACTCAGTTTTGTTGGGTAGGCTATTGTTGATTGTAATCTTAGCTTCTTTTCCCTACAGAAAATAGTATTTCAAGTCCCTTGATCCTTTAGTGTAGAAGCTGCTGGATCTCATGATATACTGACAGGCTCCACAATACTCGAATTTTCTTTCTGGCTGTTGAAATATTCTTTCCTTGACCTGGAAATTCTGGAATTTGGCTAGAAATTTATATTTTGAGATTTCTTTCAGGAGGTGCTTGGTGGATTCTTTCAATTTCTATTTTGCACTCTATTTCTAGAATATCAGGGCAGCTTTCCTTGAGAGTTACTTGAAATATGGTGTCTAGGCCCTTTCTTTGATCATAGATTTCAGGTAGTTCAGTCATTTTTTAAATTATCTCTTCTGGATCTATTTTCCAGGTTCATTATTTATCCAATGAGATATTTCATATTGTCTCCTATTTTTTTCATTCTTTTGGTTTGTTTTATTGTTTCTTAATTGCTCATTAAGTCACTTACTTCCAATTGCTGGATTCTAATTTTTAAAGAAGTATTTTCTTCAGTGAGCTTTTTGACCTTATTTTCCATTTAACCAATTCTACATTTTAAGCAGTTTTTCCTTCAGGGAATTGTGCTTCTTTTCCCATTCTGCCAATTCCACTTTTTAAAGGCATTCATTTTTCTCCTTGTTGGATCTCCCCTTCCCCCCCTTTCTTTTTTACCATTTGGCCTAGTCTGTTTTTTAAGGTATTATTTTTCTTCAATTCATTATTTTGTGTTTCCTTTACCGAGTTAACTCATTTTTTCATGATTTTAGTGCATCATTCATTTCTTTTCCCAATTTTTCCTCTACTTCTCTCATTTGATTTACAAAATTTTTTGAGGTCTTCTGTGGTCTGATACCAATTCATATTTTTCTTGAAGACTTTGATGTAGGAATTTTGACTTTGTTGTCTTTTTCTGAGTGGGTGTTTTGATCTTCCTCTTCATCATAGTAACTTTCTATGGTCATATTTTTTTATGTGTTGTTTGCTCATTTTCCTAGCATATTATTTGACTTTTAATTCTTTATTAAATTAGAGCTCTGCTTCCAGGGTGGAGAGTGCACTTTCCAAAGCTTCAGGGGGTTTATGTAACTGTTTTCATAGATACTTCTAAGGACTTTTAAATTTTTAGTTCTCTCAAGATGGTATTATTTAAGGAGAGGTATTTACTACTCTCCTGGCCTGTGCTCTGGTCTGTGAGAAACCAGAAGTACTTGTTTCTGCCCTAGAACTTTGACAAAGGTCCTTGATTCAACTGTAGTCACAAGCTCTGGTGTGCTAGTGTTCCTCCTCACCTGGTACTGCCACCCACGCCTTTGACCCAGATCCTAATATGGGAAAAGGAACAGAGTCTTTGCCTCAGCTCTGGCAAATAAAACCTTGTAATTTCCTTCTGACCAGCTGTTCAACCCCTTTATTATCTGTGGGCTGATACATCTGGAAGCAGCCACTGTCACTGCTGATTCAGTCCCTGGCTTTCTGGAACTGGGGCCATGCTGGTGTGGCCTACTCTGGAATGTACTTCACTCTCACCCAAACCTTTCCTGCTGATCATCTAACTTATTTTTGGCATCTGTGGACTAAGTGCTGTGGAAAGTGCCACCAGTGTGACTGATTCAGTCTCACTGAGGCCTGATCTTGGTTTTCTGGGGCCTGTTCTTCACTGGTGTAGATGGTGCTGGACTGTACTCCTCTCTCTCACCCTGGTGCAACAGACTTTCCTTCTGACCTCCTAAGTTGTCTTTGGCTAGAAAATTATTTCATTCCACATTTTTGTAACTTCTGCTCTTCTAGAATTTATTTAGAGTCATTATTTAAAGGGATTTAAGGGTTTGGGGGGAGAGCTGAGATGAGTCTCTGCCTTATTCCACCATCTTGGCTCCATTCGCCTTTGTTCTCTTATATGTACAACTCATAAGACGATTTAACATTTGTAAAGTGCTTTAGGTTCGTCACCTCATTTAATCTTCAACACAATCCTTTGAAGTAAGTTCTACTTTTAGCCTCTTTTTAGAGAAGAGGAGAGTATCATAGAAAAAAGGGGGCTTGCTCAGGGTCACACAGACAATAAGTGTCTGAGAATTCAAACTCGGGTTTTCATTGACTCAGGAGTCCAGTATTCTTTCTATTACTCATTCCATGTATATCTATGTGACCTTCTGATGGAGGGGTATTCTAGCAAATGTGTTCCCACCTTTGTTCTATACGCTTGGTCTGCTGAATGAACAGAAGTCGGAGGCAAAGAAGATTTTTTCCCCTTTTAAACTTTGGTTGCTGACTTGACTATGCTCCGACTTTAAGCTAGGCAGAATAGAGGAGAATTGGCTTTGTAATGTTTTCCAGTGTTCTCTGTCCTTGTCTCTATTTCTATTCCTGTCTCTTTTCTCTCCTACCCCAAACACTTGCCCCACAAACTCATGCATACACATTGATATAATCTAGAAATGGTCAACCAGGCCCAGGAGAGGAAATTCAGTGCCATTCTCTTTATAAGAACAATCATGTCCCTGATTCATTCTTAAGATTGCTTTTAAGGATTTTGCTTGTATTATATAATACTAGTGGTGAATATATTTGTATGTTTTTGAGCTAAAGATTATCTTGACTATATACATGGTAAGTAGTTCAATTTACACTAGATTAGCATGCTCATTACTAAGCTAAGACTTATGGTCTATATTTTGATTGTGTCTATTAAATATTTCTCTAGAGTAATATTGTGCAGTGGTTTTGTGGATTCTGCCTTTTGGCTTTCTAAGAACAAGAATAAAAGACCGCAAGAGTCCTGAAACTCCAATATATTTAGGCGTTCATAAAACCTGACATTGGAAGAAAGTTAAGGTTAAGTTAAGGCCCTCTCTTCTCCAAACTCCCTCTCAGTTTTACAGGTTCATTAACAGCATTAGACATTAAGAGATTTGCATGATTGTATTATCAAATTATCTAAAAGTCACTGAGGAAGTCCTTGAAAGAATAGGATGCAAAGCATGTAAACCAGAGAATTAGAGTGAAGGAACACTGGAAATATTAGGATTATGAGACCTGCCCTGGTAAGACTGGTGGAAAACAACAATAAAAATTATTGAATAGTCAAAGAGCAACATAAGGTCATTCATTAAATGAGGAGAAGAGAGAAGAAAGGGGGCATTAAAAGAGAAGAAAAGGCAGAGAGAAAAGGAAGGGGAAATACTTTATGTTGAGTATCACATTTCCTATCTAAACTTTTTTTTGTCTAGGTACAGTTTAATTTGCCCCATTTCTTCTCTCATAAATACTGTACAGTCTGGGCTTATGTGACACAAAGATTGCAAAGAAAACACAATTTCATTCTTTTAAAAATTCAGATGTAGTTTTTCAATAAGCATAAAGCACTTACTATGTTTTAGGAGAACTAGGTTGCAAAGTGGATAGAGTGCTGAGCCTGGAGTCAGGAAGACCTGAGTTCAAATCTATCCTCAGACACTTATTAGCTATGTGACACTAAGTCACTTAATTCCTTTTGTCTCAGTTTTCTAATTTGTAAAATGAGCCAGGGAAGGAAATGGCAAACTACGTCAGTATCTTTACCAAGAAACCCCCCTCCCCCAAAAGGGTCACAAAGAACCAGACACAAATGAAAATGACTGAACAACAATAATTTTTCAGGCATTGTGCTAAACACTAGGGATATAATAAAAACAACAAACAGTACCTGATCTCAAGGAACTCATATACCAATGGGGAAAAGAGAGAACAATATGTAAATATTGAGATACATACATCTAGATATAAAGTATATGAAGAGACTCTTAGAGAAAAGGGCACTAGAAGATCTGGGGAGGGAAATTGAGGAGGTCTACTGCAGAAGACAAAATCTGAGATATGTAAAGCATTCTAGGCAAATGTCTTATTTCCACTTTGCCAGTCACGTAAATGCATGGGTTTCCTCAACCCTCCACTGTATTTCAATTGTATATTAGAAACCTTTTGGAAATGAGGAACATTAATAACCAATGGCAGTCAGGTAATAGGTCTAACAGAGAACTGCACAACATTATAACCAAAAGATATTTATAGCTATGTAATATCAGAAGAATAATTTGCTCTTCTTTGAAAGTGCCCTGGACTCAAATGACGACCGCATGTGCTTTTCTCTATATGATTATTCTGGCCAAATGTGTTTTTCATGTTTGAAAGTAGCATACATGATCCCTACATATGTCCATTCATCCAAAAGAGTGAATTCAAACTCTATGGGAGGAAAGTCCTGTTATTTTAATCACCATTGCATGCCCTCTGGTTGACTAGTAAAAGTAAAGACATCCAATATGGGCTGACAAGTTATGATTTGAAGAAATTCTGACTCACTAAGTACCTGGAAGCTAGGACAGATTTCAGCAGGTTCATATTTGAAAAAGTACCTAAGTTCCACAGATGAAAATAAGAAATAGATAGATAGATAGATAGATAGATAGATAGATAGATAGATAGATAGATAGATGGATGGATGGAGAGAGAGAGAGAAAGAGAGAGAGAGAGAGAGAGAGAGATAACATTTTAAGACATACAAAGAACTATTCCTTTAAAGATATGAGTACTTAATAAATATGAATGGGATTAGAGAGGATTGGATAAAATAATCACTAAATTTTGGTTCACTATGAAATGCATTTTTTATTAATGTTAACACATGGAGCTATTTACTGTGGTATTGGAAGGGCTGATATTTTCATCAGTGAAAGAAGTATACATATCTATGAAATAAGAGCTCTTTTGAATTATTACGTTATGAAAATAATGATGATTACAGCCCAATCTTATTTTTGAATGATGGTCATATCTTTCAATGAATAATGAAGATAGGCATATTAATTATGAATGGCAATTGAATACAAATTCTGCTACTCTGTTCTGCTCCATGTCAGAAACTCTGCTGAAATTCAACTTCTGTCAATTAGTAGCCCCATTGACCTTGGGGAAGTCATCTATAAAAAACCTTGCCCTTAATTTCCTCATCTCTAAAATTAAGATATTTTTTTATATGACTTCCAAAAGTCATCCCCCCCACACCTCAGTTAATATATGATCTTATGAGCTCATTATGTAAATCTGGCTTATTTTAGATTATTATTTATACTTGGGATCCATTTCAAATGGAGAATGTGTTAAATTTAAACTGATATACAGCCTGTGGCACAAGTCTTTTCAAATTTATTGGTTTAAGCAGCAATTTTATAACAGTATTTCTCTTTCCAAAAGTCTAAGTTCCGTCCTGTTCACTAAACTTTTTATCTTGAAGCTTAAAAAAAAGAAAGACAAAATAAAGAATTGAGGTGGAAAACAGTCAAAAGGATTTTCCATTTGGGTTTCATCTTTGCCTTGAGTTGGCTTGTTAAGGATAGCCTGTCTTTTCAAATCCCACAAGCTGACATATCCTGGTGTGACTCTTCTTTTCCACCTGTACCGATCGGTATGATGCCTCTGCACATGAAATCTAAAGTGACATAATGTTCTCCAAATGCAGTTGAGAGGTAATTGTTGAATTATAGAAAAATGGGCACATTTTGGTTAGGAAAAAAAATCTACTTAAATATTTATTATCTGAAGTTTATGTTCATAAGTGGTTTAAAAACAAAGAATGAAAGATTTTAACAATCTTCCTAGGAGATTACAGTAGCAGAGATTTCAGATAGGATGCTCTGTGGGATTTATTTTCCCTACCCCTGTTTTATTGTTGGCTGCCCTCTGTAAGCCAGGTCTATGACTAGACTATCTAGCTTCAGAGGATTCCATCTAACTACAAAAGAATATTTTTATTACTCTTTTCTATTAGATAGAGGTCAATTTTTACTTTGAGAACTAAAGAATAAGCTTTGCTCAACTTCCAACCCATAGCCAATGACCCTTGGCTTGAAAAGATACCTCTACCTCCTCAATGGTATTTACCGTTATCTGCTAAACTGAGTGTCAATCACTTGCCTGACAGCAATTACAATCTATCAAAAGAATTGTCATAAAGATATGATTATTTTGATGATTGACCCTCCTATAATGAAAAGCTCATAACTGATGCTTTTCTCTTTTTTGAAGGTAGATAGAAAGTTTTAGCCCAAACCCAACATCCCCAAATATTTGTGAATCCTCCTCTTTAGTAATACAAGATCAGTAAATTACAGATGTATCAAGAAAAATATTTCTTGTAATTTAAGATATCATAGTTGTTAGAATAGATCTGGAAAAGGCCTTAGAGATAATTTTGTAGAGGCTCTAATTTTATAAATGAGGAAAATGAGAGACAACGGATTTAAGTGGTTAGCCCAGGATTGCACAGCTGATAAGCAATAGATCTCAGTTTCAGAAACCAGTATTATGCCTCCAAATCAGTGTCCTTCAAAGTTTGCAAAATTTCCTAGCTTCAAGCTCCATTTTGCTCCTTGCTAACCTAGAGTGAATTGCTTCTGTCTCCAAAATATTTTTCACTATGGTAGAAAGAAAACTACTCTTGGATTAGAAAATTTGGACTCAGTCTTCTAATAGCCTATCTGAGTCACAGTTTCTTCATCTGTAAAATAGAAATGATGATACTTGCTCAGGGTTGTTGTGAATACTATTTCATAAATAAAGCTCTATACATGGAGATATATTTGTTTATTTATTGGTTTAGTTGCTTCTTTACTTATTTTGGGACAGGCCTGCTATTTCAACAGTCTGGAGAACTCCTGGTGAGGACATTGGGTTTATCAATTTTATCAGTCTCTGATCTGTAGTGGTGATAACAAAATTTCTTGATCTGTGATTAATAAATACCAAGGGATTTGTGTATATATTTCAGTTCCTCAATGTACCTGAATACGAAAAATAATCTTTATTTGTGTATATCTAAAAGTAACTTAGCATTCCCTTCAATAATTTTAAAACATACTTGTCAGGGGGTCTACTCAAGAAGCATTTATTAAAGATATTATTTTATGCCAGGTCCTATACTAATTGCTGGGAATACAGAGACAAGTAGAAAGAAAGACAAGGCTGGAAGGGGAGAATGTACTTCCAGTGTGAGAAGGTTTAGTCAGAAGTGAACTTCCAGAGTGGAAAAAGTCACAGAGACAAAGTGAACTTCTAGGATGAAAAAGTTGTCAGAGCATAGTGGAGAAAATCTAAAGTGAAAAGTAGTGCCTAAAGTTTACCATAAGAAAATTTAAGAACTCTGATTTTCAAGTTTTACCTAAGACATTGAGAGCTTAAAGTGAGGGGCCCAAAAGCACTCAGCCACTGCATGTCAAAAGCAGAACTTCAATTCAATTATTCCTCACTCCAAGGATCACAACTTTTCATTATAAATGTAAATTATTATTGTTGGTTCTACTATTTCTACTTGGTCCTGATCTTGCTTTTAGGATTATGTGGAGACAAGCACAAAATCATCAAAAATACCCCTGAGGAGATTCTAAAATTTCTTCTGTCCTTTCCAGGAGTTCTTGGTGTTATTTTCATACAGATGTAGAACAGGTAATCAATGATATGACAAGGCACTTAGAAATCTCTTTGACTAAAGTTATGCTTCAAACCAAACTGCTTAACATCCTCACTTCAATTTCATTCCTTTGAGTAAAAGCACTAGTTATTCAAAAATCTCCTGATTCAGACAGATGAGTTAACCAGGAAGTTTCACAACTAATAAGGTATCAATGTTCACTGACAAACTAGCCTAGATAAATTTCAGATTATATAGATATCACTCAGCAAGGGTCCCAGGCAATAGGGCATAGGACTAATATATTTCATTTGAAAGATTAGCTGGTAATGTCAAAAAGGCACATTTCATAGAAGAAAGGGTCACAGTGACCCCTAAACAAATAAGCCATACTATGAAAGAACCCGGGGCAGGGAGAGTGCCACTGGAAGAAGTGAATGAAAAGACTATTTTGTTAAGTTTTTGTATGACTTCATATGTATAAACAATAACATATTACTTGCTTTCTAAAAGTTTGGGGGAAGAATGGGAAAGAAAAAGAGAGTTGACACTCAAACTTCTTAAAAATGAAAGGTGAATTTTTTTTACATATAGTTGTGAAATACTATTTAGAAATACATATGTGTGTGTACAAATACCAATGTACATGCATGTTTATGATGTGTGCATGTATGTATATGCCTATGTGTATGTGTACATACATGCATATACATATAGTTTAAAAGCTATATCATGCCTTCTTTATAATTTTGGCAATGGCTCTGCCACTCAATGATATTTCTCACTCAGGATCCCCAATTTCTGGACTTCTCAGCTTCCTCTTCAGCAGCCTTGCCCAAAACTCTCAATCTTCTGTTCTTTATCTCATGTTCTCATTCTCTTAAATATGTTGCTTTCGGGGGGCGGAGCCAAAATAGCAGAGTAGAAAGAGCACTTTTGTGGCATTCCTGCCCACTCCACTTCCAATATATATAAATGAGGACTCTGAAAAAACTCTGGAGCTCCAGAACCCACAAAATGACACAGAGAAGCTAACCTCCTGCTGAGGAGAGACCAGCAGCCCGGCAGGAAGTGGCCAACACACCACTCTGGCAGCATAGCCCAGACCCACATGAGTCAAAGGTTTTAGCCCCAGGGCAGCCAGACTAGCAGCCAGCTGGAGGTACCTCAGAAAACCAGGAGCTGTGGCATTTCCAGAATTATCAACACTCAGATGCCCAGGACAAAGGGAGAGGTCAGTGCCCTATGGACTTTGGAACCAGTATTTGGGAGTGCTTCAGCTTCTTCCCCTGGGGGTGAGAAGCGACTGAGTAGCTGTGGCATAGCCGCTATTTTGCAGCTTCAGGTCCTGGCCTGTGGACTGTAAGTGGACCAGGCAATGAATCTTGGGCGTAATCACTTTTGCTTTAACCTCCTTGGATCTTGATTGCAATCTGGGGTGGAGGTCTTGGGGTGTGTGACTATCTTGCCAGAGCATGTGGGGGCTTCAGGGAGGGCACCCAACGATTACCTCCTGCAGCTGAGAAAAACCCAGTGTTTGGGTGGAAGCTCCCCTACTGGTGGCAGAGCCCTACTGTGGCAACAAGCCCAAAAGTCAAGTAATTCAGTGGCAACATGCCTAGGCAAAGGAAACAAAATAAACAGAAAAATTCAACATTAGACTCCTATTTGGGGGGCAGAGAGGAGCGAAGCATGGAACAGGAGGATGACTGGGTGGTCAGAACTCCTGCACCAAAAGACCCAAATGAAAATGTGAGCGGGTTATAGGCTATAGAGGACCTTAAGAAGCAGATAAGAGAAGTGGGGGGAAATTGGGAAGAGAAATTAAAAACATGCAGGAAAAGTATGAAATGAGAGTCAACAGCCTGACTCAGGAAAATAATACCTTAGAAAACAGACTAACTCAAATGGCAAAAGAGGCTCAAAAAGGCAATGAGGAGAAGAATGCCTTAAAAAGCCAAATTTGCCAGATGGAAAAAGAATCTCAAAAGCTCACTGAGGTGAATCATTCCTTCAGAATTAGACTGGAACAAATGGAAGCTAGTGACTTTATGAGAAATCAAGATGCTGTTAAGCAGATTCAAATAAATGAAAGAATAGAAGGCAATGGAAATATCTCATGGGAAAAACCACTGACCTGGAAAATAGATCCAGGAGAGATAATTTAAAAATTATTGGACTACCTGAAAACCCCAATCAAAGAAAGAACCTAGAAAATATCCTTCAAAAATTCTCAAGGAAAATTGCCCTTATATTTTAGAACAAGAGAGCAAAATAGAGGTTGAAAGAATCCACCAATCAATTCCTGAAAATGATCCTAAAAAGAAAACTCCTAGGAATATTATAGCCAGGTTCCAGAATTCCCAGATCAAGGCAAAAATATTACAAGCAGCCAGGAAGAAACAATTTCAGTATTGTGGGAACACAATCAGAATAGCCCAGGACCTGGCAGCTTCTACACTGAGGGACTGAAGGGCATGGAATATGATATTCCAGAGGGCAAAGGAGCTGAGATTAAAACCAAGATTCAGCTACCCAGCAAAACTGAATATCTTGTTTCAGGGGAAAATATGGTCATTCAGTAGAATAGAGGACTTTCAAGCAGTCTTGATGAAAAAAACATAGTTGAATTTGACATTCAGATACAAGAAGCAAGAGATTCTTGAGAAGGTAAACGGGAAAGAAATCATTATGAACTTAACAAAGTTTACATTCCTACATGGAAAAATGATAACTGTAACTGATGAAACATTTCTCAATATGAAAATTGTTGAAGAAAGGTATATGGGCATATGAATACATATGTCAATGCATATATATATATATATATATATATATATGTTTACAGGTATACATAAATAGAGGGCACTGGTTGAATTTAATAGGAAGGAATGATACTTAAAAGGTGAAATTAAGAGGCAAGAGAGGAATCCAAGGAGAGAAGATGGGGAGAGACAGAAAGTGGTAGACTATCTCATATAGAATGGGCAAGGGGAAGTGGTTGCAAGGGAGAGGAAGAACAGAAAGGCAAAAAGGCAAAACCACATTCTCATTGAATTTGGCTCAGGGAGAGAATGACATACATACTAAATGGGATATCTCACCCTACAGAACAGTAGGGGGCCGCGGCATGCGAGGGGAGATGATGGAATGGAGGGCATGCTTGGGGGGAGTGAGGTGGAAGGACCCATATTTGAAAAGGGACAGTATCAAAGTAGGGAATATGCCAAGTTGGAGGGTGAGATAGGTGGGAGAGAAATATAGCCAGTCTTTATAATGTATCTACTATGGTAATATTTTGCATAGCTATAAATGTACAACATGTACTGAATTGCTTATCTTCCCAGCAAGAGTGAGTTACAAGAGAGGAAGGGAATGAATCTGGAATTCAAAGTTTTAAAATCAAATATTTTAAATATATATGAATACCATTATTGATACTATTTTACATACAATTGGGAAATGGGGCACAGAGATCCACCTTGCCCTAATGGAAAAGTCAAAGGGGGCATGGGAGAAGATATGGGAAAAAGCAGATTGCATGATGGGATATCCTGTGGGACTGCTATTCTGGGGTGGTGGGCAGGGGGAAAATGGAGAAAAATTGTAATCGAATATCTACATATATTGCTTTCCCCTATTATGAATCTAATCTATTTTAGGACCTGTCCTTTTTGCTTATTATATGCTTTATCTATATAAGTAGTGGGTAGCTGATGACATAGGACTAATGTTCAGAAGAGAAATTAGGGCTAATTATACAATTTTAGGGACCAATTTTATTGGGAGAGGTGATATTTGAATAGCTAAAAGCAAATGATTATAGGATACTGCATCTACTAGATCTACTAGATTTTTCCCTGGAAGGGAAGCCATTTATTCAACCTTCATTTTACTGAGAAGTCTCAGGGAGGTTATAGCTATAAAAAGTAAACATAAAAAAAGAAAATCTCCATCTAGTACAATATGCCTTTGTAACCTGACTAATGTGTAATGTGAAAGTATTTGCAGATCCTATACTGGACTATATGCCATCGTGGGGGGTGAGGGGAGAGAGGGAAGGGAAATTTGAAGCTCAGGGAATTATGGAATTGAATCTTGTAAACTACAAATAAACAAACAAATTAATAAAAAAGAAAGAAGATCTGAATAAATAAGAAAATAATTACCAAAATGGAGTCTTCACTACCTAATACATGAAGGTATAGGGTTAGAATTCAGGAAGGTAGGAAGAGAACCAGGAAACAGTAGCATCACAAAAGTCAGGACCCAAGAGAGTGGCCAAAAGTAGTGGGTCAGCAGTGCCAAAAGCTACAGAGAAGTCAAGGATAATAAAAACTCATAAAAATAGATTGTGTTATTAGTTAAATTATCACTTATGACCTTTGAAAATGGCAGAGTCTGCAAATAGATTACCAAGAATTCAGAAATTAGTTAGTGGAGGGCAGAGATGAGGAAGAAATGTAAGAAATTGTGGAAGAATCATTCTATACTTTAAACAGTGATAGAGAGGACAGCTATAAATATTTAATGAAGCCATGGCAAAGGAGAATGAAGTTTTTAAATAACAATAATTACTATTATTTATTAAGAAAATGATAGTAACAGGGAAAGAACTAATAGATGTTGTTCTTGTTTAGCCACTTCATTCACATCCATCTCTTCATGACTCTGGGATTTTCTTGGAAAAATTAAGAGATTGGTTTTCCATTTCCTTCTATACCTCATTTTCCATATAAGGAAACTGAGGCGAACAGGATTAAGTGACTTGTCCAGTATCACAAACCTAGTACCTGAGTCCATATTTAATTCACACAGATGAAACATCCCGATTTCAGGTCTAGTACATCATTCACTGTGCCTCTTAGCTGGCGGGTGGGGGGAATAAAAGTTGATGACAAAAAAAAGGAAATGTTTAGTGGAAAATTTTCCTGAAAGGGCTGGTATCGAATGGGATTAAGGGCACAGGTAGATTGGCTCTTCTTAGCAAAAAAAAAAATGAAAAATCATCTCTTATTTGGAGATCCAGGACTAAAAGAGAGGAGAGATAAAAATATAGAAAGTCTTTGAGTGTGAAGTAGGGGAGATGAAGGAGTTCATGAGGCATGACCTTAATTTTCTCAATATTTCTAGGTGACAAGGACTTCTGGTAAGTAAAAAATATAGCTTAAGAAATGAGAATTTGAGAGGAAGAGAGAATTTTTGAAATAGTAGCTGAATATATTGAACAAGAGTCAATCAGGCAAGAATAAATGGATTGTCTGCATCAATGAGTGCCAACCTAAATTAGATAATATGAACTATTACTTTTTTTGGAGGGGGGAAAAGCAAGGCAATTAGGGTTAAGAGACTTGCCCAGGGGGGCGGCTAGGTGGCCACTTCTAGGGTTATATCCCAAAGAGATCATAGAAGTGGGAGGAAGACCCATATATACTAAAATATTTATAGCAGCTCTTTTTGTGATGACAAAAAATTGGAAATTAAGGGGGTACCCATCAATTTGGGAATGACTAAACAAGTTGTGGTACATGAATGTAATGGTATACTATTGTGCTATAAGAAATGAGGAGCAGATGGACTTCATATTTACCTGGAGAGCTTTATACACACTGATGCTGAGTGAGAAGAGCAGAACCAGTAGAAATTTGTACACAATTACAGACACAACATATGTGTGACAACCAACTTTGATAGACTGGACTCTTCTCAGCAATGCAGATTTATAAGTCAACTCCAAAAGACTCATGATGCAGAGAGATGTCTACATTCAGAGAAAGAACTAGAAAGAACAGAGTTCGAATGCAAATTGAAGAAAACTACCTGCTCTGTCTTTTTCTTGTTTGGTTTTGTTTCCTCTTTCCCATCGTTCATTCCATCTGATACAATCCTTCTTTATAACCTAACTAATGTCTAATGTGAAACTATTTCCAGATCTTATACTTGATTTATGCCTCCATGGCGGGGTGGAAGGTAAGGAGGCGGAGAAAATTTGAAACTCAAGGAATTATGGAATTGAATCCTGTAAACTAAAAGTAAGCAAACAAATTAATAAGGACCAACAAAAATTTTAAAAAGATTCTCCAAGCTAGGCTTGAGCAATAAGTAAACCAAGGATTACCAGAATCAGACTGAGTTTGGAAAAGGCAGAAGAACTAAAAAACAAATTGCCAACATTAATTGTATTGTAGACAAAGCAAAGTAGTTCCAGAAATATCTACATCTTTTTCATTGATTATGCTAGAAACTGAGTGGATCACAACTAATTGTAGCAATTCCTCAAAGGAAGTCCTCAGATCTTACTTGTCTCCAGGGGACTCTGTATGTCGGACAAGAAGCAATAGTGAGAACTAAACATGCAACAACTGACCAGTTCAGAATTGGGAAAGGAATACCACAAGGTTATTTATTATCACCTTATTTATTTAACTTGTATACAGAGCACATGGTCAAAAATGCCCGACTGGTTGAATCAAAAGCTAGAATTATGGTTTCTGGGAGAAACATAAAAAAAATTTTAGATATACAGATGACATCACTCTGATGGCAGAAAGTTACAAAGAAATAAGAAGTCTCTTAATGAGGGTGAAGGAGGAGAATGTAAAAGCTGGCATGAAACTTGACCTATACCAGCAAAGTGTTCCTTATAATCTCCCTCTGACCAATTGTCTGGTCCCTTTAGCATATGTGGGCTGAAAGCTCCTAAAGTCACTTCAGCTGATTCATTTGCCCCTAAGGCTTTTCCTGCATGAATTGTGTGTGGCCATGCAGTGCTACAGAAACTGCTGGCTGGCAAGAGAATGAGTCCCCTGTTGCTGGAAGTCCCCAAGATCTGAGCTCTGGCACAGAACCCCGGCTGTGAGGCTCTCAGCTGCTGCTCTCAGACCTCACTTTTCTTCCACCCCTGTTAGACAGATTTTTCTTCCCATGGTGGTGAACTGCTTCTCTGCTCCGAGATCAGTTCTGAGATTGTTTTCAAGCTTTTTGGAGATGAATCTTGGAAGGGGGCTTCAGAGGTTTCCTTCCTCACTCCACTGTCTTGGTACTGGATACATATAACATATTGTTTATTAATTGAAGAATTTAGAATCCAGGGAATTTATCAGAGATGAGGAGGCCAAAATGCAGATAGTATCTTCTCCTTCCCTATATATAGTAAAATGAAAGAAAACAAAAATCTTCGTTGTTCTTTTGTTGTTGTTCATTCATTCAATCAGCACAACAAATACAAGCTTCAAGAAAAGAATAAAAGATAAAGAGGAAAGAGAAATCACAAGAGATTCAATAAGGTACTGTTTACTTTCCTACATGGGAAGATGATACTTAAAACTCCTATGAACTTTATCATTATTAGGGTAGTTAGAAGGAGTACATATAGAAAGAGCATATAGGTGAAAGTTGAATATGTTTGGATGACTATCTAAAAAATTTAAATTAATGGATAGGAAAGAAGAATTCACTGAGAGAAGATGGAAGGTAGTGGTAGAATGGAATAAAAGTTTTTACATTAGAGAAGATGGGGAGTGGGCAACATTTAAACCTTTCTTTCATCAAGATTGATCAAAAATAAGAATAACACACTCAGCTGGGTATAAAAATTTATTTTGTCATATATGGAAGAATGAAGGGAGGGACATGGGAGAAGTGGGGGTTGATAGAAGGGAGGGCATATTGGAAAAGGCAGTGATAAGAAGAAAAACATTTTTAAGGAAGGACAAAATAAAAGAGTAAGAGAGAGAGAAGAAAAATCAGGAGATATAGGATGGAGGGAAATATATAGACAGTAATAATAATATTGAATATGAAGGGAACTAAATCAACCATAAAAGAGAAGTGGATAGCAGAATGAATTAAAAATAAGAATCCTAAAATATGTCATTTACAGGTACACTTGAAGCAGAGAGACATACATTGATTAAAGGTAAGGGAATAGAAAAAAAAAAATATATATATATATATATATATATATATATATATATTTTTCATGCTTCAGTGAAGTAAGAGAGAGAGAGAGAGAGAGAGAGAGAGAGAGAGAGAGAGAGAGAGAGAGAGAGTAGATATAATAACCCTGATCTCAGACAAAGCAAAAGCCAAGAAGGATCTAATTAAATGACATAAGCAAGGAATCATGATAAAAAGTACCACAGACAGACAACATATCCATACTAAACATATATGCACCAAAAGATATTGCATCCAAATTTTAAAGGAGAAGTTAAATGAAGTATAAGAGGACCTCAACTTTCCCCTCTCAGAACTAAATAAATATAACAAAAAATTAAGACAAAAGAAGTAAAGGAGATAAATAACATATTACAAAAGATAGATATGATACACCTCTGGAGAAAATTGAATGGTAAATAGAAAGGAATATACATTTTGCTCCACAGTACATAGCACAAAGATAAAAACTGACCAGGTATTAAGGCATAAAACACAACCAAATGCAGAAAAGCAGAAATAGTAAATGCATCTTTTTCATATAAAATGTACATTGAGTAAAGGGCCATGGAAAAATAAGTTAAACATTAATTAGAAACTAAATAATCTACTCCTAAAGAATGATTGGGTGAAAGAAGGAATCACAGAAACAATCAATAATTTCATTAAAGTTAATGAAATAGTGAGACATTTCAAAATTTATAGAATGGAGCCAAAGCAGTTCTTGGGGAAAATTTATATTTCTACACGCTTAAATCAATAAAATACAGAAAGAGAAAATAAATGAATTAGACATACAACTAAGAAATATAGAAAACAAATTTAAAGTCATCAATTAAACACCAAATTAGAAATCCTGAAAAATCAAAGGAGGAAGGTTAGTAAAATTTTAAATAACAAAATCATTGAACTACTAAATAAAACTAATTGTGTGTTATTGTAATGGCAAGGACTTAGCACCTTGTTTCAGTTGAGCCGTGCCACTAATAATCCCACTAATGTGGGATTCACAGCTTCTCACGGTGGGAGGAACTTGCCAAAGACAGGAACAGGAAGGATGTAAGAAGTGGGTGGAAGAGTGAGGAGCTAATGGCAAGACAAAGAGCTGAGCACAAGCTGGGAGAGAGCAGAACTGAGAAGGGAACACTTGTGGTGGCAGAGTTGAGAAGGAGAAAACTTGTGGTACCATGGACACTCTGTTTGTCTGTTCTTTCTCTGTTGATTTGTATTTATAATACTTTGTAAAGATTACCTGGGACCTTACTGGTAGCCCTGACAGAAGATTTTCTTGTTGTCTATTTACAGAAGTCATGGAGGAGGGTTTCAGAGGTCCTCAGAGTATGTTGACAATTTGTGTTGAATTCTCAGACTTTGTGGGTCTGTGTTGATTTCACAGGCAGACAGGGAATTGATGATGGTGTCAGCAATGTGTATAAATATATTTTTGTTCATTTTTTGGCTCTGTTAAGCTTTGTCTCCCCAGAAACAGAAACTGTGAAGGACTTGAGGTAGACTTCACACAGTGAGCTTCAATATGGGGTGGGGACTGGATGAGGAAATGGGTGAAGAGCTGAGAGATGCCTAACTTTGAATCCAGGTGACAGCTGGGTAGATTCAGGCAGGAAATGGACCCATTGAAGAGGAAGAGATGCCTGAGAAGGTAATCAGGGAAAAGAAATCAAAAGGAACTTATCAAAGTTGAACTATTTACATTCCTATATGGAAAAGCAATAACTGTGACTGATGATATCTTTCTCACTATGAAAACAATGGAAGAAGGGTGTGTGGTCATATGAATACATATGTGAATGTGTGTGTATATGGTTACAGTTATATATGGATAGAGGGCATAGGTTGAATTTGTTGGGAAGGGAGAATACTCAAGGGATGAAATTATGAGGTGAGAGAGGAAAGTAGCAAGAGGTGATGGGGAGAGACAGGGTAGGGTAAACTATCTCATGCAGAAGAAGCAAGGGGAAGTGGTTGCAATGTAGGAGGAGAACAGGAAGGCAAAAAAGGCAAAACCACATTCTCATTGAATTTGGTTCAGGGAGAGAATGACATACAAACTAAATAGGATATCTCAACCTGCAGCAGAATAAGGGGAAAGGGGATGAGAGGAAGAATGATGGATGGGAGGGCATCCTTGGGGGGAGGGGAGGTTGGAAGTACCCACTATAGAAGAGGGACAGGATCATGTAGGGAATGGACCAGGTGGGGGGTTGGATGAGTGGGAGGGAAGTATAAGCAGCCTTGTACAATATATCTACTATGATAATGTTTTGCATAACTAGACATGTACAACATAGACTGAATTACTTATCTCCCCAGAGGGAATGGGTGACAAGGGAGGAAGGAAATGGATGTGAAATTCGAGGTCTTAACATTAAATGTTTCAAATATATATAGATACTATTATTAATACTCTTTTGCTTATAATTGGGAGATAAGATGTGCAGGCATTGGGACACAAAGATTCACCTTCCTCTAATGGAAAAGTTGATGGGGGTATGGGAGAAGGTATGGGAGAGAGCAGATTGGAGGAAGCGATATCTTGTGGGACTGCTATTCTGGGATGTTGGGTAGGGGAATAACGGGGGAAAATGATTGTAACTCAAAATCTGGCAGAAATGAATGATGTAAAACAGAAGTTAATAAAGCATTTGTTTAAAAAAAAAGAAAAGAAAAAGAACAGTTAATTCCATTATGTAAAATATTTGGAAAGTCAGGAAAAGAAGGAGTGCTACCACATTCCTTTTAACATACAAATGCCACATTTCACAAATACAACATAATCATCACAGAGCAGGTTGGGACCATTACATGAAGTTTTAAAAATTGTGTTGGGGGCGGTTAGGTGGGACAGTGAGTAAGAGTACTGGCCCCAGAGTTGGGAGGACCTGGGATCAGTTCCAGCCTCAGAAAATTCATACCCACACATAAATAAATAACTAGCTGTGTGACCTTGAGCAAGTTACCAAACCCCAATTGTTTTAAAAAAATTGTGTTGGTATTACTTAAAAATACTTTATTACAAAATTGTCTTGGATGCAAGATTTGGATGCACAGCATATTTTTGAATATATGCTAAAATTTAATACTGACAAAGTAGGTGCACTGAGAATTTTAGGCTCATGGCTCATGATGCAAGGGAAATAAATGAGTATGCATATGCCAAAGGTGAATACATTGCTGCTGTATTTACCTTTTAAGCTGCATGATAAAAAGAATTATACCATGTGATGATTACACGATGAAAGATTACAAACCAATTTTGGACTAAAAAACAAAAACTGGGTGATTCAGTTATGTGGTGATGATGATTATGAGGTGAAATATGTTGTTGATAACTAAATCAGGAAGAGAAAATACAGAGAAAGTAAACCATAGACCAATTTCTCTTATGAATATTGATATAAAATTATATAAAAACTCAAAAGGAAATTACAGCAATATATCATGAAAAAAATCATACATAATGACCAGGTGTGGTTTACCCCAGGAATTCGAAGTTGATTCAATTTTAGGAAAATGATCTCCACAATTCACCATATCAATAACAAAACTAAGAAAAGTCTTTTGGGACTTGAATTCTTTCTTTTTCCTTGCTTGTATTTTTTTAATCTGGGAGCTCTTGATTTTGTCTATTCCATTCTTGAAAAATTTTAGTTTTATTTTTCACTGTTTGATTTTTATAGACTTTCTACCTTCACTTTTCCCTCTAGTTCTATTGATCCTTCTTTTATTACTTTATTTCTCCTCTCCTCCCTTCCTTCTTTCCATCTTCTTTTAATAATACCTCCAAGTATTGAACTAAACTTTAAAGAAGAAACATGTGTAATAGTTCTTCAAAGATAAAAGTCATTTGTAGATGCATAAAGAAGACTGTGCATATTGTGCTAAGCATTACAATATAAAACTCATGCAACATACATCATTATGTATCATATTCAATATTCAATAGATTAGTCCTGTGTGTCAATGGCATAAATATGCTAGCTTAACCTTCCTGTGGTGGGGAATGACAGGCGTGATATTCTCCCTAAGGCAACTTCAAGATAAATGCTAAGAATAGGATGCTGGTTTCTATGTTGTGTGCATGGATTTAGGAAAGATCAGCTAAGTCAGCAAATTGAATTGAGATGTGAGAATTGTGGAGAAAAATGTGACTTTTACTGTGGAAGAATTGTGGGAAGTATGATAGATACAGAAGAATCATCAACTATGTAAGGTAATATTAAATCAAATGCAGATTCCTTGAGGAAACTGATTCTCCTTTTGTATCCCATTTGCCCAACCATAAGATGGCTAAAATATTAATTGAACTAAATTTACGGATAGCAACAAATAAAAATGCATTCTCACATCATTACTATTTGATACAATTTTCTTTTGTTAATTACATATTTTTCTCTGTTATTATGAAGGAGCTAACCTTTAATTAAGGTCATACAAAATGATTTGTAAGCTTCCATATTTTGATAAAAGAGAATAAAATACTAGTCACTGTTATGCCAGGTATCTATACAAGTTGTGCCTTATATTCCAAAAGATGTGTATTGGTAGGTTGGCATACCAACAAGGCATCCACATGTAATTATGTATGTCCATAACTGAAATGCAGAGGTTTTCTTATTTTGCCTTCTTGATTTGAACATTTGTTGGAAATTTATGCCCATATCTTATAATTTTGCTTGAACTGGGTTGATCTCACATTGAAACAGCTATCCATGTTTGTTCTAATGGCCTGGTCTGTCATAATCATAATTACAAGAAATAAAAATATTCAAGAATCTGGAAGTAAGGGTGAAGATGCAAATCACAATTAATTTTAAGCATTGATGCAAAACAATGCTTTACAATACATTCAAGAATATTGTCATGATAGTATAGCCAGTGCATTAAGCAGATCCATTCTCAAAGTTCACAGAGGAAAATAGAGAATGTGGGATTGAGTATGAAGTGACAACATGGGGCCCTGGAAAACACATGGAGTTAGAGTTAGAGTTTCAACTATGCTTGTACAAATAGATCATTCAGAATGAGACATGAACAAGATAAGCCAGAGTATAAAGTCTTAAGCTGAAATATATTGACTTTCTATGGTCATTAATAATGTGGGATTGAAAATGGATGTTGAAGATGAAATGAAAAGTCAGAGTAAACAAAAGGTACGATTTAATAAACTATGAAATCACAATGACTTTTCTTTGTGGATGTACCCATGGCATGTATACGTGAAGGCTACTAGTCTCATGCCATTTTTATCTGCATACATTACCTTTAAAATTTGATTTACTGATTTACTGAATTGATTTACTAGTATTATTTAAGGGCTTCCTGAGATATAGAGTGAGACTTTTTTTTTTTTTATATCATACCATTTAATTGTGAGAATCCCAATGCACAGATTCACTAATTGGAAGGATAGAATTTTAAATATGTTCTCCAATGTCAGTATTGATTATATATTTTTTTACATTTGAAACATTTAATTTTAAGACTTCAAATTTCATATCCATTCCCTTCCTCCCTTGTCACCCACTCCCTCAGGGAAGATAAGCCATTAAGTATGTGTTGTACATGTATAGCTATGCAAAACATTACCATAGTAGATATATTGTAAAAGACTGCTTATATTTCCCTTCCACCCATCCCACCCCCCACCTGGTCCATTCCCTACTTTGATCCTGTCCCTCTTCGAAAGTGGGTGCTTCCAAACTCCCCTCACCCCAGAATGCCCTCCTCTCCATCATCCCCCCTTTAATCCCCCTTCAGGGTCTTCACAACTTCCAAAGGTTGGGTGGCCTCTGTAAAGCCTCCACCCACTCTGGCAAATTAGATACCCACCCAAGACCTACCCGCAAGACCACAATCCAAATCCAAGCAGGTTTAAGCAACAGCGATTAACCCCCAGACTGATTGCTGGATCTCTCTACAGTTCGCAGACCAGGAGCTGGATCTGCCATTGATGCTGCAAAATGGCTTCTTTGCTGCAATTCCTCAGCAGCTTTTCGCCCCCAGGACAGGAAGCCAACAAGTTCGCCAAATACTGGTCACAAAGTCCATAGGGCACTAACCTGTCACTTTGTGCTAGGCATATCTGTGCTGATAATTCTGGAATCGCCACAGCTCCTGGTGTTCTGGGGTCCCTCCAACTGGCTGCTGGCCCAGCTGCCCTGGGGCTAAAACCTCGGCTCATGAGGGCCTGTGCTCGGCTCCCAGAGCTCTGTGCTGTTGGTTTCCTGTGCACTGTGCTGCCGGTTTCTAGCTCACTGTGCTGCCTGCTCTCTGAGTGCTGAGGTGGCCGCTCCCTGCAGGGCTGCTGGGCTGTCCTCAGCAGGAGGCTAGCTTCTCTGTGTTGTTCTGTGGATGCTAGGGCTCCAGAAGTTGTTCAGATTCCCCTTTTGCATTGTTTGGAAGTGGTGTGGGGCAGAGCACCTTGGAAGTGCTGTTTCTACTCCACCATCTTGGCTCCGCCCCCTAAAACCTTAGAGTGAGACTTAAAGAGTTACCAAAATTGGAAAAACAGAACAAGTTTGTTGTAGGGAAGATTTTTTTTGTTTTCAAAACGGTGTTCCCCTCATTAATTGTTGGATCCTGTAGTTTAAATTTCAATATCAAGTAAATAACAAATTATTTATGTTCATTTACCATAAATGATTGTAGCAATGGATCAGATATATTTAGTTGGGAGTTGTTATAAATATTTTCAAGTAAAGATCTTTAGAAATGTGAATGATGGTTCATTAATATTGGGAAATTGGAGAGACAAAAGATTAGTAGAGAATAATCCTAAAACCATCCTCCAACTGCTGAGAAGGGTACTCTGACTGATGGTAATCTTTGGATAGCCACAGGAATCTGAAACTTTATGATGAACAAGAAAGATCAAAAACTATGTTTTTGAGTTCATATCAAATGTCTCAGTAATGATCATGGCCTTGGGAACAAGGGAATATCATGAACAGAGGACACTAGACAAGCTCCAAATATTGGATTCTATGGACATTCAAGGCCTCATTGGCCAATTCTTCTTTGATACTGGCTCTACCCCTGACATGGTAATGATTATCTCCACAAAAGCATATAATTATCATATCTCATTGGTGATATCTCTGGTTCTACCTAGTCTAAAAATTCCTCACTACATCTGACAGTCTAAAAATCTCCCTTATATAATTGTCCACATTAAAATTTAACCAAGTCATCTAGTCTTCACTTGAAGAATTCTAGGTCAATGCCTTTCATTTAAAACTGTTCCTTAGGGAAAGTATCATGAAGTTATTTTTTAAGGCATGGGGTTGGGATTCATCTTTATAAGCTCATTATTAAAAAAAAAAAAAACTACATAGAGATACAAGATGCTTAGCACCCAGTAGATTTTGGTTTAAAATCAGACAAAACAGTAGGTAGAAGTTATGCTGTTTGCACTAAGCTTCTTAACAATTTTTTCCTCACTACATCTGACAGTCTGTGATCTGGACATAGCTGCTACAACCATGGTGATCTGGTATACTCTTGCCAGAATTTCAACCTGGCTTTATTCCATGCACTGATTGTCATCAAGCAGGTATACTCTGGGAAGAATTTCAGATCTTTGAATTAATATTCAAGTAACAAATCTATACTGGATATAAGTAGAGTATTACATAACTATTCAAACTATTTTATTGAAGTCACGAGTCAAAAGTCAATAAAATCCACTGAGTTGCATGCAGACCTGCAAAAAAAAATACTTCCCTGCTGTAATGTCAATATAGCTATTAATAATCTTTCAAGAGCTGTTCTTTGCTAAAACAGGTAACAAGACAACTTCTGCCAAAGAAAAAGTTTGGTTCCCCTTGCTCTTTTAATGTGACAGTAATTCAGTCCCACATTAATCTGCAATGATATCTTCCTATTGTGAGCAAGCATGACTGACACATTTTAGGTCTGGTTTAATATTAGAATGGTGGTTATAGAGCATCCAATCTATTTATTCTGAGCTTTGTCTGAGGCAGCGTGTTATATATAATTGAAGTTTTGACCATCTTTTCATTCCAGCACCACAGTCCTCATCCATCAGTGCCAAATGAAGGAAGTCAGTGCCATATATCAAATGTCATTTAGCACATGCACATCATTCAAAAACATCAATTATTATAATATTTACATTAAACTGCCCAGGTTTTATCCAAGAAAGTAAGACATCCATCTTTATCAGTAACATACCTTTAATTCCAAAGATTGTTAACTGTAAATTTGTGACCACAGCCAGCCATACTCAGAATTTCATGAAAGCAATAATTTTTAATTTCATTTGGACACATCTCAATTTATCTTCATTGTTCCTCTCTTATAATTCAATGAAATCTTGTTGTAGAAATCCAGTCAGTAAATCCTTACTGAATAAACTATACTAATTGCAAGCTGTTGTTAGGTGTGAAGTGATGCTATTAACTCATTATTCAAATCTAGAAAAAGAGTGGTTTCAATGCTTTTCTCAGATATATCACCCTAAAGCTTTTGTAATCTCCACAAAACTTTTGCTATATGGCAGTAGAAGGAATCGCAAATGGGAGAGGGCGTTAAGAAAATACACTTTAAAAGCATGGATTAAAGTCATCAGTGATTAAATAACCAATTCTTGGGTTCATCTCAATTTCTTACCACTTTTTCTTCTTCCTGTGGAAGTTTATAATATAATGCCAAAGAGCTGCCACCTACTTCTATGTGAATAATTTAGAGAAATTGACATTGGATATAATCATTTTAAGTGTTATAGGAATGGCTGCTGTGAATAACTTAAATATTTGGGATTAAGACAGGGAGAGAGAAGTAGGGCTTCTATTATACATTCTGCATACTTTTAACTCATAGTGTGGCATTAAGTTTGCCTTTTGAAATAAAATTACAGGGGAAGAATGAAGTTACAATGTCACCCTATTGAGAAAATGGATGCTACATGAATTTAAAAGTTAACTTGTGCAATTAGATTAATGTGGCTTAATTAAAAAAAAGAGATATGTAATAAATAATTTGATTAAAAATACAAATTTAGCCATCCCATCAGAATGAAGAAGAAAATCAACAAAGGTAAACTGGAATGAGCTCAAACAGGCCTATGAAAGCTGATTGTTAAATTTTCAGTGTGAACATTTATACCATTACAAACTAGGTCTTGATTTATTGTTCTATTGATTGCCAAGACAAAAGAAATTGATGGAGGTAGTATCAATAATGTAGATTACATTTAAAAGTGGATCATGAATGCAGTTTATTTTCAAAGAGCTATTTGATAAACATTTATAAGCACAACCTTGAATTCATTCTATCATATATAATGTGTTTTTATTCTTATTTATTAATGTTCAGTTTCAGTATTATGCTTTTCATTATTTGAAAAATGGCTTCCAAGTCCTAAAAAGAAAAGTGTGCCGTGAAAGGGGAATTTAGTCTATAACATTTTAATCTATAAGATCTTGCTTGCAGTATTTTTTTCATTGATGTGGAAACTGATAGTTTTGTTCATTCTATTTTTCAAACAGACAAATAGACTCTATAATATTTTGCCCTCATTCATACTTTACTTCAAAAACATTATCCTATTATTAAGGGGGCATGTTTCATCTCTCCAGCTAAGTTGTAATATTCTCTAGAACAATTTTGTTGAATCTGCACTACCCTGTTAATGATAAAAAGAATAAATTCCATATATATATATATATATGTGTGTGTGTGTGTGTGTGTGTGTGTGTGTATATGTATATATATATATATATGTGTGTGTGTGTATATATATATATATACACATATATCTACATACATACACACACAAATGGGATTTCACCCTATAACAATTAATGCAATCATAAAAGATATGATAATTGAATCAATCAATATATGTACAGAGGAAAAATATTTAATTTTTTTGCCTATAAACTCAGCATGTATGGATAAGCCCTTAAACAAGTTATAAGAATCAGAGGATTTTGGTCCACTAGAAATATCATGTGCCGGTTTCAGAAGATCAAGTCACACTTTATAATATAGAAACAGAAGTCATTTCAGTAGCCACCCCAGCAAATATATGGTCCAAGTCAATAATAAGTGCACCTAGTTTCAGAAGTTATTTTTAAAGGGGAGAATCAGAATTCTAAATTTTCCCTGGGCCATGTCACAGGACAGAAGACACCATTAGGATTTGTCTCCAAGCCAAGAGCAGAGTGATATACCAAATGGAAAAAGACATTTAACTTAGAAAAGAAAGAATATAACCAGGAACAAAAAGAAACATACCCAGAAAGAAAAATGGGAATGTGGAGTGATGTAAAAGAATAACCCCCAAAAGAGGGAAATAGTTTCAAGGTATGTGACTCCTTTATTCAGATGAGAAAGCTATATATAGATTCAAGAATCAATTTCCGATAATGGATTGGTCAGTGTACTCTGTGATCATGTATATGTACTACATTTGTGATTACTTTAACTATACTATTACTTAGGGTCCACTCTGCATAGACTTGAGTATGTATTTTTTAATTAATTAATTTTTAGTTTTCAACATTCATTTCCACAAGGTTTTGAGTTACAAATTTTTCTCTCCCCATCTTTCCCCTACCCCACCCCAAAATAGCAAGCCTACTGAACACCCCTTCCCCTAATGTGTTCTCTCTTATATCCTTCCCCTTCACCCCAGAACTTTCTAGTAGGGCAAGATGGGTTTCTATACCCTTGTACCTGTATAACTTATTTCCCAGTTGCATTTTCGTGATTTTCTTGCGTCACTCTCATTTCTCTTGCCAATGTTTCTTCTACTATTACTTGATTTTCTAAATGCTTTTTGAGCTCTTTCATAGATGTGAAAAATTCACATGTTTATTTTCTTGGACTTTTTTTTAGGAGCTTTGACTTTGTTGGCTTCTTCTGTTTGTGTGTATTGATCTTTTTTGTCACCAAAGTAAAATTGTAGTAGTATATATAATACATGTTACGATATATATTATATATATAATACATATTATATATGTATATATAATATATAATAATTAATAAGTTATATGATTTATAATTATTATATATTCTATATAATAAGTTATATAATATATATTATATAACTATATATAATATATCTGTAATATATAATATTACAATCTTTTCTCATCCTTGCAGCCAAATATCTGCCTTTATAACTCCTTGTAAGGATAGAACTCTGCTTATAATGGGAATGGGTGGGAGTGAATCTGAGTGGAGGCCAGAGTGACGGAGCCCACTGGAGGACGAAGTGTGGCAGGGTCCAGCCCAGGAGATTGCCCAGTGTGTCCGGGACTGGTCGAGTGTGGAGCAAGTGGTATCTGCACAGCCCAGACCTAGGAGCATACAAGCAGACTGCACTGGAGAGAGCAAAGGCCCCAGCCTGCAGACTTACAGAGGACGAATCACAGTCATCTTCATCTATCAGATGGGTAGGATCATTGGAGTCAGGTAGGAGAGTTGGGCCCTCAGTGGAAAGAGGGCCTTCTCTGGCTGCATTTGGCCCCCAGCCTGGAAGTTTGGAAACTGCCTGCCTGTATAATACAGGGGCTGGAATGGCAATGTAAATTCTAGCTGCTCTGATCCTCCCATCCCTCCTTCAGGAAGCAGAAAACACAAAGATAAGTCTCCCACCCAGATTGAAATCCCAAGTTAATGGAAATAGCCCCAGGCTTGAGAGTCTCCAAGAAGGGGTGTAACTGAGATAGCCAGGAGTCAGAAGAGAAGAGAGGGCGGGGTCCCAATAAGCCCCACCTCTCCTTACCAACAAAAGCCTACTTATAGCCCAGGGCTATACAGGCAGAAATCTGAAGTGATCAGACACACCCATACCTACTCATCTACATCCCTCATTGACTTCCCTGACTTAGCCATAAACTAGCCACCCAGAGGTATTCAAAGTCAAGGATCAGGCCCTAAAATCATAGCCTGAGAAACTAAGAAACAGGAAGTCACAATGGGAAGAAAAGAAGCCAAGAAGGAGAAGGGGAAGGCAAAAAAGTCTATTCAAGCATACTATGCAGGGCAAGAATAACAAAACACACAGGACAATATAGACTCTCTACCCACACCTGAGACCACAGAAGGAAACATGATCTGGTCTCAAGCCCAAATAGCATTCCTGGAGGAGCTTAAGAAAAATTTTAAAGACCAAATCAGGGAGGCAGTGACCAACTTGGAAAAACGTCTCAGTGAAGTAATTGGAGAAAATACCTCCCTAAAAAAGGAACTTTAAAAAATAACTGAAGACTGTAATTTGATAAAAATCAGAAACAATCAAATTGAAGCTCAGAACTCTATGATGCAGCAAGAGTCAATCAAACAAAACAAGAAGATCGAAAAATTGCAAGAAAATGTAAAATATCTCACTGGAAAAATAACTGACCTAGAGAACAGATCCAGGAGAGACAACCTAAGAATTATTGGTCTACCAGAAAGCCATGATGAAAAAAGCAGCCTAGACAACATCCTCCAAGAGATAGTCAAAGAAAACTGTCCTGAGATCCTGGAATCAGAAGATAAAATAACTATCGACAGAATTCACTGGACTCCTCCTGAGAAGATCCCAAACTGAAAACTCCAAGAAATATAGTAGCCAAATTCCAGAATTACAAGATTAAAGAAAAAATTCTACAAGCAGCCAAAAAGGAACAATTCAAATATCGAGGAACTACAGTTAGGATCACACAGGACCTAGAAGCTTCTACATTAAAAGACTGGAGGGACTGGAATTTGATATTTCATAGGGCAAGAGAGCTAGGACTACAACCAAGGATTAACTAACCGGCAAAACTGAGCATAATCTTCCAGGCAAGGAGATGGTCGTTTAATGAAATAAGGGATTCCAGATGTTCCTGATGAAAAAGCCAGAACTCAATGGAAAATTTGATCTCCAATTACAAGACTCAAGAAAGACATAAAAAGGTAAACAAGAGAAACACAGACTCACACATGCATAAGTGCACACACCCACACCCACAAACACACACTCATTACTTGGGATGCAACAAGAGCAACATGTTCACATCCCTATATGTGGAGCTGATAACTGTCAATATTCAAAACCTTTATGATTATCATGACCTTCAAAAGGGTTATACTTAGATAGAGGGTGTGGGTATGAATGCCCTAACCTGATGTCTAAAAAAAAAAAACTATTAAGGGGATCAAAGGTACTGTAATGGGAAAAAGGAAAGGATGAGCTAAGAAAAGGTAAAATATGCCATCTGAAGGGACATTAAAACACACTATAGAAGAGGGGAAAGAAAGAGGGAGAGGAACATCATTTAAACACTATTCTCACTGGTTCTGGTTCAAAGAGGGATCAACTGAAATCAGTGAAGTTTAAGATTTTAATGTGAATAGACACAAATTCATTAAATACAGGAAAAGGAGGGAGGGAGAGGAGCAATGTTTGAAATTTACTCTCATTGGTTTGGAATCAAATGGGGAGTAATTCACTCTGATAAGTATAAAAACTTACTTCGTCCTATAGAAAGCAGAAGGGTAAGGCGGGGGTGAAAAAGAGGAAACTAAAGGGGGGGATTAGAAGGGAGGGACAGAGTAATAAGGGGAGAGGGTAGGTTAAGAAGAGGAATCACTGGGTGGGAACACTGAGGGAGGGGGTGGTCAAAAGGGAAAACTTCAAGGAGGGGTAGGGAGAAGGGAGAAAAAAAACATAAACAGGGGAGGGAATAGGATGGAGGGGAAGAGACAGATAGTCATTATTACTGTGAATGTGAATGGGATGAACTCTCCCATAAAACAGAGGTGGATAGCAGAATGGATTAAAAACCATAATCCTACAATATGCTGTCTTCAAGAAACACATTTGAAACAAAGGGATACCCACAGGGTAAGGGTAAAAGGTTGGAGTAAAATTTATTATGCATCAGCTAAAGTAAAAAAAGCAGGGATAGCAATACTTATCTCAGATAAAGCAAAAACAAAAATAGATCTAATTAAAAGAGATAAGGAAGGAAACTATATCCTACTAAAAGGCACCATTGAGAATGAAGCAATATCACTGCTTAATATATATGCACCAATTGGTATAGCATCTAAAGTCCTAGAGGAGAAGTTAAAGGAATTAGAGGAAGAAATAGATAGCAAAACTATACTAGTGGGGGACCTTAATCTTCCCCTCTCTGAACTTGATAAATCTAACCTCAAATTAAACAAGAAGGAAGTTAAGGAGGTGAATAGAATCATAGAGAGACTAGATATGATGGATCTCTGGAGAAAACCGAATGGGGATAAAAAGGACTTTACTTTCTTCTCAGCAGTACATGGTACATACTCAAAAATAGACCATGTACTAGGGCATAAAAACCTCACAATCCAGTGCAGAAAGGCAGAAATATTAAGCACATCATTCTCAAATCGTGATGCAATAAAAAGTATATGCAATAAAGGGCCATGGAAAGATCGACTAAAAACTAATTGGAAATTAAACAATTTAATCCTAAAAAATTGGTGAGTCAAACAAGAAATTATAGAAACAATCAACAATTTCATTCAAGAGAATGATAATAATGAAACAACATACCAAAATTTGTGGGATGCACTAAAGGCAGTTCTCAGGGGCAGTTTTATATCCCTGAGTGCATACTTAACTAAAGCAGAGGGAAGGGAGGTCAATGAATTAGAAATGCAATTGAAAAAGCTAGAAAAAGAACAAACTGAAAATCCCCAATTAAGTACTAAATTAGAAATATTGAAAACCAAAGGTGAGATTAATAAAATTGAAATTAAGAAAACCATTGAATTAATAAATAAAACTAAGAGCTGGTTTTATGAAAAAATCAACAAAATTGATAGACCCTTAGTCAATATGATAAAAAAAAAGAAAGAAGGAAACCAAATTATGAGTATCAAAAATAAAAAGGGTGAATCTAGCTCCAATGAAGATGAAATCAAAAAAATAATGAGAAATTATTTTTCCCAATTGTATGCACATAAATATGACAATCTTAGTGAAATGGATGAATATTTACAAAATCACAAATTGCCCAGATTAACTGAAGAGGAAGTGAATTACCTAAATAACCCCATCTCAGAAAAAGAAATCAAATAAGCCATCAAAGAACTCCATCAGAAAAAATCTCCAGGGTCAGATGGGTTCACTAGTGAATTCTATCAAACATTTAAAGAAAAATTGATTCCAATACTCTACAAACTATTTGGGAAAATTAGTGAAGAAGGAGTCCTACCTAACTCTTTCTATGACACAAATATGGTACTGATTCCTAAATCAGGAAGAGATAAAACAGAGAAAGAAAATTATAGACCAATTTCCCTCATGAATTTAGATGCAAAAATTCTAAATAAAATATTAGCCAAAAGACTCCAACAACTTATCACAAAAATAATACACTCTGATCAGGTAGGATTCATTCCAGGAATGCAAGGATGGTTTAATATTAGGAAAACCATCAGTATAATTGAGCACATCAACAATAAAACTAGCAGAAACCACATGATCATCTCAATAGATGCAAAAAAGGCTTTTGACAAAGTACAACACCCATTGCTATTAAAAACACTAGAAATTATAGGAATAATTGGAGCCTTCCTTAAAATAGTTGATAGCATCTATTTAAAACCATCAGCAAGTATTATATGCAATGGGGATAAACTAGAAGCCTTTCCAATAAGATCAGGAGTGAAACAAGGGAGTCCACTATCACCCCTCTTATTCAATCTGGTACTAGAAACACTAGCAGTAGCAATTAGAGAGGAAAAAGAAATCAAAGGAATCAAATTAGGTAAAGAAGTGACCAAGCTATCACTCTTGGCAGATGATATGATGATATACTTAGAGAATCCTAGAGAATCAAGTAAAAAACTACTAGAGACAATAAATAAATTTGGCAAAGTTGCAGGATATAAAATAAACCCACATAAATCCTCAGCATTCCTGTACATCTCTAATGAAACTCAACAGCAAGAGATAGAAAGAGAAATCCCATTTAAAGTCACTGTAGACATTATAAAATATTTGGGAATCTACTTGCCAAAACAAACCCAGAATCTATATGATCACAACTACAAAACACTTCTCACACAAATAAAAGCAGATCTAAATAGTGGAAAAATATCAATTGCTCATGGCTGGGTCGAGCTAATATAATAAAAATGACAATTTTACCCAAACTAAAGTATATATTTAGTGCCATTCCAATCAATTTACCAAAAAACTACTTTGTAGAGTTAGACAAAATAATAACAAAATTTATTTGGAAAAACAAACGGTCTAGAATATCAAGGGAATTAATGAAAAGAAATGCTAGGGAAGGTGAACTAGCTATGCCAGATCTTAATCTGTATTATACAGCAGCAGTCATCAAAACTGCTTGGTACTGGCAGAGGTGTAGAGTAGTGGATCAATGGAATAGATTAGGTGCAGGAGACCCAGCAGTTAATGAATATAGCAATCTATTGTTCGATAAACCCAAAGACCCCAGTTTTTGGGATAAGAATGCACTATTTGACAAAACTGCTGGGAAAACTGGAATACAGTATGGCAGAAACTGGGCATAGATCACTATCTAACACCATATACCAAAATCAAGTCTAAATGGGTGCATGATCTAGGTGTAAAGGATGATACTGTAAGCAATTTGGGAAAGCAAGGAATAGTTTACCTGACAGATCTGTGGAGAGGGGAAGATTTTAGGACCAAACAAGAATTAGAGAGCATTATAAAATGCAAAATGGATAATTTTGATTACATTAAATTGAAAAGCTTCTGTATAAACAAAGCCAATGTAACCAAGATCAAGAGGGAGGTGGGAAATTGGGAAAGAATTTTTACAACTTGTGTCTCTGATAAAGGACTCATTTCTAAAATTTATAAAGAATTGAGCCAAATCTATATGAATACAAGTCATTCCCCAATTGATAAGTGGTCAAAGGATATGAACAGGAAATTTTCAGAGAAAGAAATTAAAGATATCTATAAGTATATGAAGAAATGCTCTAAATCACTATTAATTAGAGAAATGCAAATCAAAACAACTCTGAGATACCACATCCCTCCAGTCAGATTGGCTAAGATGACAAAACAAGAAAGTGACAAATGCTGGCGAGGATGTGGACAAATTGGAACACTAATACATTGCTGGTGGAGTTGTGAACTAATCCAACCATTCTGGAGAGCAATCTGGAATTATGCCCAAAGGATTATAAATAATTTCATACCCTTTGACCCAGCCATACCACTTCTAGGGTTATATCCCAAAGAGATCATAGAAGTGGGAAAAAGACCCATAAGTACAAAAATATTTATAGCAGCCCTTTTTGTGGTTGCAAAGAATTGGAAACTGAAGGGGTGCCCACCAATTGGGGAATGGCTAAACAAGTTGTGGTATATGAATGTAATGGAATATTATTGTGCTATGAGAAATGAAGAGATGACGGATTTCATAATTACCTGGAGAGACTTATACAAACTGATGCTGAGCGAGAAGAGTAGAATCAGAAGAAATCTGTATACAATCACAGACATACAATATCTGTGATGACCTGTGATAACTATGACAGACTGGACTCTTTTCAGCAATGCAGTGATATAAGTTAATCCCAAAAGACTCTAGAAAGTGAGAAATGCACCATCCAGAGATATAACTAGAAAGAACTGAACCTGAATCCTGATGGAAGCAAACTAAATGATGTTGTTCTTTTCATTGCTTGGTTTTATTTCTTCCTTACCATCTTTCATCCCACCTAGTACAATATGCCTTTGTAATTGGAATAATGTCTAATATGAATGCATTTGCAGATCATATACTGGACTATATGCTGTCGTGTGGGGAGGGGGGAGGGAAGTAAAGGAAATTTGAAAATCAAGGAACTATGGAATTGAAACTTGTTAACTGAAACTAAACTAATAAATTAATTAAAAAAATAATGGGAATGGGTCTATGTAATGGTAATGTAATTTGAATTTGAATATCCCTTTGTATTGGGGAAGGGAACAGGTACTTAGCATTTAGCAATTTATCAAGCCTCTGTTAAAGAAACAGAATGTATGGATCCCTGTTTCTGATGTAACAGGAAGGGGTTGGCTGAAACAGGAACCTAAGGCTGCATGTATATAAAGAAAGACCCTGGCTGGTAAAGACAGATCTTCTTGGAGAAAGCTTCAAGGAGGCAGCCAGGGAGACTGAAGAGGAAATGCTCCCTAGGCTAGAGAGAATGATTTTTATTTGGAGAACCTGGATGAAGTGATTTTTTTTTTATTCTAGGAGCCAGCTGAAATTTCTGATAAGTCCGAGGGCCAGATGGAGCTGCTGAGGATTTCTGAGAGCCAGTGTAGAGCAGCAAGCACCCTAGCATACCCAGGATGGCTGCCAACACAGGTTCTTAGATCTGTTTCTCTAGTGTAAAGCCAAACATAAGCAGCTTTCCAGAGGATTGTTTTAAGGTTCTGATTACATAGTATAATGAACTCTTTATTTATTTAGCAGTAAATTAAAGCAAAACATTCACAAAAACCAAAAAACAGCATTTACAATGTTATAACATAGCTACTTATCACTAAAGTGGCCACATAGTTTTCATCAAAGTAACCACATAGTTTTAAGCAAAAGTTATCATTCACTAAGTCCTTAACTGAATCATCCTTAAGGAGCAAGCTTCCTTAAGGGATGCAAAGTACAAAGGTTAAATTTCTCCACACCAAGGTAACATTGTATTAAACTCTCAGTCAAAAAGTTTTCTTTGTTTTAATTGGAGATTAGTTTCCAATCATCCTTGACTCAATCATTATTAAGATGTACAATGTAGAGAGCACAGAGTTCTCCCAACCTTAGGTCACAGCAAATCATGATCTTCTCAGTCAGTATTAAGTCCCCAAGGAAATCTCTTTCCATCTTGATTCAAGGCTGGCTACCAAATTCCATGGTTCCTCTTCCATGGATCCAGCTCCTGCCTGAATACCCAACTGTGACATGTATTCAAAATTAAGTGGCTCTCGGCTCCTCATCCAGCTCTTCATCCAGCTCTTTGCCCCACTTCTCATCCCATTCCTCGTCTAGTTCCTCATCCAGTTCCCATTCCATATTGAAGCTCACAGTGTCCAGTCTACCTCAAGTCCTTCACAGCTTCTGTTTCTGGGAAGACAAAGCTTGACAGAGCCCAAACAACATTCAGAAACATTGCTGGCACCATCATCAATTCACTATCTGCCTGTGAAATCAACAGAGACACACATACGAAGTCTAAGATCTCAACACAAATCATTAGAAGAGTCCCAGGACCTCCAAATTCCTCCTCCAGGACTTTTGTAAACAGACAAGAAAATCCTCTTTCACAGCTTCCAGTAAGGTCCTGTGGCTTCTGTATAAAGTATCATAAATGAAAATGAATACAGAGTCCCTGGCCACCAGAAAGTTCCCTTTCTCAAATCTTCCACCACAAACGCTCTCTTCCCAGTTTTGCCCTTTCCCACTTTGGGCTTCTCCTTATATAAGGTCATTAAGCTCCTCCCTGTTCTGCCCCTTCCTGCTGAATTAACAACAGAGGTTCACAAATTCTGGGGTTCACAAGTTCTGGGATTCATAAGTTGTGTTTCTTAACAAAGATTTGATATAATCATGGGCAAGGCTTAAAAGAAATTTGAACTGAAACAAGATACTAAATAATTAAATAGCTAAAACAAGTCACTAAGTACTTCTTTGCTTGCCATTACAGCTAGTGACCCTAAACTATGGATGTGTCTGCAAGTTGAAGTAATTTCCTAAAAAGATGTTGATCTGGATTTACTTATTTATAAATCATTATTTATCTACTATGGTACAAATAATTGCGTGAATTATTAAACTTCTACAAAAGTAAACATTCTAAAATGCTAGTTTTCAAATATTTTAAATAGTCTTAATGCTAGAAAGTTACATGTTCTCATGAAATAATATATTAGTAGTATATTGAGTGAGGAATATTAGATTAATATATTTCATTATTTCTGAAAATATTTATAATCATATGATACAGAAATATTAAGATCTGGTTTTAAGTTGATTTTACTTTTTTTTTATTTCCAAATACTTTATTAAATTGTGGTTTACATTATTCATTTCTACCAGAAATTGAACTAAAACTTTTTTCCCCATTTTTCCCTACCCTCCACCCCAGAATAGCAGTCCCACAGGATATCCCCTCACTGAATCTGCTCTCTCCCATATCTTCTCCCATACCCCCATCAATTCTCCCACTAGGGCAAGGTGAATCTCCATGCCCCAACGCCTGTATAACTTATTTCCCAATTATATGCAAAATAATATTAATAATAGTATTTATACATTTTTACACACTTGATTTTAAAACTTTCAATTCCAGATTCATTTCCTTCCTCATGTCACCCACCTTTACTGGGGAGATAAGCAGGACAGTATATGTTGTGCATGTGTAACTATGCACATATACCATAGTAGATATATTGTAAAAGACTGACTATATTTCCCACCCTCCTATCCCACCTCCCACTTGGTCTATTCCCTACTTTGATCCTGTCCCTTTTCATAAGTGGGTGATTCCAGCTTCCCTCCCCCCTTCCCTCCCACCCTCCCTTCCATCATACTCCTTCTCATCCCCTTCCCCCTCTACTCTCCTGTAGGGTGAGATATCCTATTTAGTATGTATGTCATTCTCTCCCTGGTCCAAATTCAATGAGAATTAGGTTTTGCCTTTTTGCGTTTCTGTTCTTCCCCTCTCTTGTAACCATTTTCCCTTGCCTCTTCTATATGAAATAGTTTACCACATTCTGTGTCTCCCCATCTCCTCTCATTATATTCTTCTCTCACCTCTTAATTTTACATTTTCAGTATCATCCCTTCCTATTATATTCAATCTGTGCCCTCTATCTATGTGTACCTGTAAACATATATACATATATTGACATATGTATTCATATACCCATATGCTCTTCTTCAACTATTTTTATACTGAGAAAAGTTTCATCAATTACAGTTATTGTTTTTCCATGTAAGAATGTAAACAGTTCAACTTTGATAAGTTCATGATGATTTCTTTTCCCTGTTTACCTTCTTAAGCATCTCTTGCTTCTTGTATCTGAATGTCAAATTTTCAATTCAATTCTGGTTTTTTCCTCAGGAATGCTTGAAAGTCCTTTATTCCACTGAATGACCATATTTTTCCCTGAACCATGATACTCAGTTTTGCTGGGTAGGTGATTCTTGGTTTTAAATCCAGCTTCTTTGCCCTGTGGAATATCATATTCCAAGCCCTTCAATCCCTCAGTGTAGAAGCTGTCAGATCTTGTGCTGTCTTGATTGCATTTCCACAGTATTCAAACTGCTTCTTCCTGGCTGCTTGTAATATTCTCCCTTTGATCTGGGAATTCTGGAAACTGGCTATAATATTCCTAGGAGTATCCTTTTGGGGATCTTTTTCAGGAGGTTATTGGTGAATTCTTTCAACCTCCATTCTACCCTATAGTTCTAAAATATCAGGGCAATTTTCCTGGAGAATTTCTGGAAAGATGATTTCTAGGTTCTTTTTTTGGTCATGGTTTTCAGGTAGTCCAATAATTTTTAAATTATCTTTCCTGGATCTATTTTCCAGTTCAGTGGTTTTCCCAATGAGACATTTCACATTGCCTTCTATTCTTTCATTTGTTTGGATCTGTTTAACAGCACTAGCTTCCCTTTGGTGCATTCTAAATCCGAAGGAAAGATTCTCCTCAGTGAGCCTTTGAGATTCTTTTTCCGTCTGGCAAATTCGGCTTTTTAAGGTATTCCTCTCCTCATTGCCTTTTTGAGCCTCTTTTGCCGTTTGAGTTAGTTTATTTTTAAGGTGTTTTTTTTCTTCTCAGTAAGGCTGATGACTCTCCTTTCATAATTTTCATGCATCATTTTCATTTCTCTTCCCAATTTTTCCTCCACTTCTCTTATTTGATTTTCAAAATCCTTCTTAAGGTGCTCTATGGTCTGTAACCAGTTTGTATTTTCATTTGGGGCTTTTGGTGCAGGAGTTCTGACTTCCCATTCCTCCTCCTGTTCCATGCTTTGATACTCTTTGCTTCCAAAATAGGAGTCTAATGTCGAACTTTTTTTCTGTTTATTTTGTTTCTTTTGCCTAAGCATGTTGCCACTCAATTACTTAACTTTTGGGCTTGTTGCCACAGTAGGACTCTGCCACCAGCCAAGGGAGCTTCTCTTCCAAAAGCTGAGGCTTCCCCAACTGCCAGAGATATTACTTGGGTGCCCTCTTTGAAGCCCCCACACGCTCCAGTAAGCTGGTCACACACAACAAGACCTCCACCCCAGGCCATAATCCAAATCCAACAAGGTTAAATCAAGAGTTATTACCCCCAAGACTGATCGTCATGTCCCCCTACAGTTAGCAGGGCAGGAAATGAAGCTGCTGCATGTGTCCATGTGTGTGCTGAAGCTTTTCAGAGGCTTCTTGCCCTCAGGGAAAGAGGCCAACAAGCTCTCAAAACTAAAGAGTCCTAAAGTCCATAGGGCACTATCCTCTCTCTTTGTCTGTGGCATCTATGTGTTGTTAATTCTGGAAACACCACAGCTGCTGGTGTTTTGGAGTCTCTCTAGCCAGCTGCTGTTCCTGTGACCCTTGGGCTAAAACCTCAGACTGAAGTGTTCCTGGTCTAGGATCCCAGAGTGCTGAGCTGGCCGCTCCCTGCAGGGCTGCATGGCTGTCTTCAGTGGGAGATTACCTTCTCTGTGACATTTTGTGGGTT
Organism: Gymnobelideus leadbeateri; assembly: GCA_011680675.1. Lineage (NCBI taxonomy): Eukaryota > Metazoa > Chordata > Mammalia > Diprotodontia > Petauridae > Gymnobelideus > Gymnobelideus leadbeateri. The sequence goes on from WOXC01004926.1 coordinate 255,824, forward strand.
CTGGAGCCCCAGAGGTCTTTCGGAGTCCCCCTATAACATAATTTTGAAATGGTATGGGCTGGAGCTCCATGGAAGTGCTGTTTCTATTTGGCCACCTTGACTCCTCCCCAAGTTCATTTTACTTTGATATTTATTTTTTAATGGCTATCAGATAAGAAAAAAATCACAAAGATATGTAACCATAAATAGAAGTTAATCACCAATCAAATTTCCCAAATTATGGGTCATTTTTAAAATCGATATACCAATTACAAAAAAAAAAAATGTTGAAATTGAGCTAGTAAATATCAATCTTTTTTTTTATAGACAGTTGTTTTATTTTCAAATATCCAAACTCAGTTTGTTCAAAATGGAATGCATATTTTTCTCCCAAATCCCCTCCTTCCAAACTTTCACATTTCTTTTGAGAACACCATCATTCCTTCAGTCACTCAGGTTCATAACTACAATATAGCTCTGATGTGCTTTTCCAGTCAATTTTGTATTTCTTTTTTTTTAAACAAATGCTTTATTAACTTCTGTTTTACATCATTCATTTCCACCAGATTTTGAGTTACAATCATTTTCCCCCCATTATTCCCCTACCCAACCTCCCAGAATAGTAATCCCACAAGATATCGCTTTCTCCAATCTGCTCTCTCCCATACCTTCTCCCATACCCCCATCGAATTTTCCATTAGAGGAAGGTGAGTCTTTGCATCCCAATGCCTGCACATCTTATCTCCTTATTACAAGCAAAAGAGTATTAATAATAGTATTTATATATATTTGAAACATTTAATGTTACGACCTCGAATTTCAGTTCCATTTCCTTCCTCCCTTGTCACCCATTCCTTCTTGGGAGATAAGTAATTCAGTATATGTTGTACATGTCTAGCTATGCAAAACATTATCATAGTAGATATATTGTACAAGGCTGCTTATAATTCCCTCCCACCCATCCCACCCCCCACCTGGTCCATTCCCTACATGACCCTGTCGCTCTTCTATAGTGGGTACTTCCAACTTCCCCTCCCCCCAAGGATGCCCTCCCATCCATCATCCCTCCTCCCATCCCCCTTCCCCCTATCCTGCTGCAGGTTGAGATATCACATTTAGTTTGTATGTCATTTTCTCCCTGAACCAAATTCAGTGTGAATGTGGTTTTCCCTTTTTAGCCTTCCTTATTCTCTCCCACTTTTGCAACCACTTCCCCTTGCTTCTTCTGCATGGGATAGTTTACACTACCCTGTCTCTCCCCATCTCCTCTTGCCACTTTCCTCTCTCACCTCATAATTTCATCCCTTGAGTATTCTCCCTTCCCAACAAATCCAACTTATGCCATCTATCCATATATAACTGTAACCATATACACACACATTCACATATGTAATCATATAACCACACACCCTTCTTCCATTATTTTCATAGTGAGAAATATATCATCAGTCACAGTTATTGCTTTTCCATATAGGAATGTAAATAGTTCAACTTTGATAAGTTCCTTTTGATTTCTTTTCCCTGATTACCTTCTCAGGCATCTCTTCCTTCTTGTGTCTGGGTGTCAAATTTTCTATTCAATTCTGGTTTTTTCCTCAAGAATGCTTGAAAGTCCTCTATTCCACTGAATGCCCATATTTTCCCCTGAAACAAAATACTCAGTTTTGCTGGGTAGGTGACCTGTGGGTTCATTCCCAATTCTTTCCCCCTCTGGAATATCATATTCCATGCCCTTTGATCCCTCAGTGTAGAAGCCGCCAGGTCCTGGGCTATTCGGATTGTGTTTCCACAATATTGAAATTGTTTCTTCCGCGCTGCTTGGAGTATTTTCTCCTTGATCTGGGGATTCTGGAACCTGGCTATAATGTTCCTGTGAGTTTTCTTTTTGGGATCTTTTTCAGGAGGTGATCGGTGGATTCTTTCAATCTCTATTTTGCACTCTGGATCTAAAACATCAGGGCAGTTTTCCTTGAGAATTTCTTCAAGGGTGATTTCTAGGTTCTTTCCTTGATCATGGCTTTCAGGTAGTCCAATAATTTTTAAATTGTCTCTCCTGGATCTATTTTCCAGGTCAGTGGTTTTTCCCATGAGATATTTCACATTGATTTCTAATCTTTCATTTGTTTGGATCTGCTTAACAGCATCTTGATTTCTCATAAAGTCATTAGCTTCCATTTCCTCCAGTATAACTCTGAAGGAATGAATCTCCTCAGTGAACTTCTGAGATTCTTTTTCCATCTGGCAAATTCGACTTTTTAAGGCATTCTTCTCCTCATTGCCCTTTTGGGCCTCCTTTGCCATTTGAGTTAGTCTATTTTTTAAGGTGTTGTTTTCCTCAGTCAGGCTGTTGACCCTCATTTCATACTTTTCCTGCATCCTTCTCATTTCTCTTTCCAATTTTTCCTCCACTTCTCTTATTTGATTTTTAAAGTCCTTCTTAAAGTCCTCTATGGCCTGGAACCCGCTCATGTTTTCCCCTGGGGCTTTTGGAGCAGGACTTCTGACCTCACAGTCCTTTTCCTGCTCTATGCCCCCAAAATAGGAGTCTAGGGTTGCATTTTTCTGTTTCCTTTGCCTTGGCATGTTGCCACTTAATTACTTGACTTTTGGGCTTGTTGCCACACTATGGCTTTAAGGCCAGCTAGAGGAATTTTCGTCCCGAACGTGTGGGGGGCAACTTCCGTTTCTGGCAAGCTGTAAACCCACCCACGACTTCCACCCTAGATCACAATCCAGATCCAGGGAGGTTAAAGCAAGAGCGATTACCCCCCAAGACTGATCGCTGGATCTCCCTACAAATTTGCAGGCTGGGAGCGGGAGCTGCCTCTGAAAACTACAAAATGGCATGTCTCCTCAGCGTCTTCTAGCCCCCAGGGGAGGGAGCTGACACATTCCCTAATACCAGTCCCAAAGTCCATAGGACACTAACCTCTTACTTTGTCCTAGGCAAGTCTATGTTGATAATTCTGGAGTCACCACAGCTCCTGGTGTTCTGGGGTTCCTCCAGCTGGCTGCTGGCCCTGCCTCCCTGGGCCTAAAACCTCGGCTCATGCGGACCTGGGCTTGGCTCGGCTCGGCTCCTGTGCTCTGCACACTGCATGCTGCCAGGTCCCAGACCACTGTGCTGGTCCTTCCTGCAGGGCTGCTGGGCTGTCATCAGCGGGAGTTTAGCTTCTCTATGTCGTTCTGTGGGTGCTGGGGCTCCAGAAGTTGTTCAGAGTCCCCTTTTACATCGTTTGGGGGGAATCTGGGGGCAGAGTGGCTTGGATGAGCTGTTTCTACTCCGCCATCTTGTAAATATCAATGTTTAAACATTAAAATCCAATATAACCATTTTGGGGAAAGATTTCAGAACAGGTTAACAAATATATTTCCCAATTCTGAAAGTTTGCAGGTACTATGAGAGTTTGTATAGGTGACACAAAGCACTTTCTGCCCCCTAGAATAGAAAGATTAATTATCCAGGAGAGGTTGATCAAAAGACTTGAATAGTATAGAAGACAATTGAGAATAAGACATCAAATGTGGCAATTATGACATCACTGGTAACTTGAGAGAAAGTAATTTAAGTTGAAAGAGTCAAGGATAATGAGGATGTTATGAACCTGGGGGATTGAATGACTAATGGTATCCTTGAGAGAAATAAAGAAGTTCTGAATAAGGGTGGATTTGAAAAAGAAGATATTTTAGCATATCTGGATTTAGGCTAAAACCCACCATACTTGTCCATTCTGTATATTCACTGTTTCCTCCTGAAAAATCAGAGTATGAGTTGAGGGGAGGGTCTTATCTTTCACTGCATAAGAGCACAGACCCTATGTTCTGAGGGGTATATGTATGTATATATATATATATATATATATATATATATATATATATATCATACATACATATATATATATGTATATATATATATATGTAAAGAATATCTAGGATACATTGGAAATATTCAATAGAAAGAAGACATTAGCATTAAGAGGAATCAGGAAAGGCTTCTTGTAGAAAGCGAGGAAGAGTAGAATTGTATTTTGGACTTGAAGGAACCTATCGAAGTGGAGAAGTGGAAATGAGGAAGAAGGGCCTTGTAGGTATGAGAGACAAGCAGTAAAAATACCTCAAGTTGGGAGATAGATATTTTGAAGAATAATATTAGGCTGGATTGCAAAGTATGCCTGAGGGTAGGTAAGTTGTAATAAGTATGGGGAAGGCGGTCAGGACAGGGCAGAGCATGTTAAAGTATTTTAAATACTAGAGGAAGACTTAGATAGATAGACATACAGACAGATAGATAGATATAGAGATATCTTAATGTCTGTATATCTATCTATCTATCTATCTATCTATCTATCTATCTATGTATCTATCTATTAACACATTCTATCCTGGAGGTGATTATGAGCCAATGTAATTTACTGAGTAGGGGAGGGTGATGCATTTTAGCTTTCTTAATGGACAGTAATAGAACATCAGATGAACATCTAATCCAAACCTCCTAGATCCATAAATCTTTTCTACAATATTTGTAAGGATGGCTCATGCAGCTAGATGACTCAGTGTGGGTCTAGAGTCTGGAACATTAAACCTCCTGAGTTCAAATATATATTCAGACACTATCTGTGTGACGCTGGGCAAGTAACTTAACCTTGTTTGCCTCAGTTTCTGTAAAATGAGCTAGAGCAGGAAAGAGTCACGATCTTTGCTAAGAAAATCCCAAACAAGGTAACAAAGTGCCAGATATAACTGAAAAACAACTGAAACATCAAATGTTGGAGTTCATTATTTTCTTTAACCCTTATTTATTTTCCTTTTTTCCTTTTGGAGTGGTGGGGAAGGCAGGGAAATTGGGGTTAAGTGACTTGCCCAGGGTCACAAAGCTAGTAAGTGTCTGAGAATGGATTTGAACTCAGGTCCTCCTGACTCCATGGCTGGTGCTCTATTCACTATGCCACCTAACTGCTCCAACACTTACTTCTTCATAAAGAAATGCATTGCTTTTCAATTTCCTCTAATTTTTAGAATGTTCTCCCTTATATTATGACAAAAAAATCTGCCTCTTTGTAACTTTATCATTCTTAACTTTTTTTCCTCTAGTTCAATTAAAACATTGTCTAATCTCTTCTAGATGACAGCCCATCACATATATGAAGAAAGCTACTCTGCTATCCCTGTTTTTTACCTCTTGGAAAATTCTAAACCTGCTACCCAAAGTGGCCAAAGATGTGAATTTCTGTATGAAGGTAAGTGGTGCTGTCCTTCCTTCTACTGCAACATTTAGGTATGGTGGAGATTCCCTTGCTCTTTTTTATACTTGTGTTTACTATGCTAATGTCATAAAAATTGGATGGTTCATATTTTTAATATTTCCTTCCTCATCTAAACTCTTCTAGTAGAAGAAATACATAGAATAATCCTTAACAGACTTCCAAAACATGAACTTACTACTTGGCAGTAACTCTGAATAACTGCCCAGCATGGATTCTAAGAAAATGATGATACTGAATGAGCAATTGCCCCAGAAAGTAAAACAGATAAGACAGTATTGGTAAAAACATGTTTAGTCAACCACATCATGTGTAAACTAAAATACTTTTCATTCTTTGTTATAATGATTTTGTATAAGAAAAGGGATTCTGTCTAATCATAGGGAACTATGAATCAGGAAAATGAAGAAAGAAATCTTCAGTGGACAAAAGTCTCATGCTGTTTCTAAACTCTTAAATCTTGTGATTTGTTAGCATTGTGTCCTTTAGCCTGGAACATTCCAAGAATGGTAAAGGTAAAGCCCAGATGTAACTGTATATCATAGCATCTTCCACCCATGACATTTTTAAATTCAAGCTATAATCCCAGGTTCCTTTTCATGCATTCAGATAGTATTAGGTATTGTGATTTTCCTCAACAAAAATCATAGAGAATATAAAATGCAGATTAATGCTTCCTAAAACAAAGGATTCTTTTAGCTTCCTTTCCACAATCACCCCCTCCATAGAACCCTTACTGTGTCACCACATATGGTCAGGTTAATGATTAATGTACTCAGGGTGTTTCATTACCACCTGGCAGGCTACTTGGCAGGCAGATAGGAAAACCAGAAAAAGAAGTTTCTGGAAGGTTTTTAAGGTAAATATTTAGGGAAGCATGTTTTTTTTAACAGTCTAGAAAAGGTCTTGCTCCTTCTAGATAGGGCCAGAGTTGGGACTGGACATATAGGGCAAAGAGGCTATAGCTTTAGTTCAAGGTCAAGGGGAAGATTAGGTGGTCAGTACCAGTAATGAAGAAACAGAGTCTATAAAGGGCCAGAAGCAAAGTGCCACGTACAGTGGAAAGATAATAAATATCTGTTTTTCAGCACTAAGAATCCAAAATATCTAGAGGTAAAAGGACTTGTCTATACAAGTAACCAAGTGATCAGTGTCCAGGAAGAATTAAAATCTGAGGTTAAAAATAGAAACTACAAACTAGGTGGGTATAAAACTGTAAAAACTTTTACTTAGCAATACAACTACTGGGTCCACATCCCAAAGGTATCAAAGAAAATGGAAAAAGTTCTATATGAATAAAATTATTTTTAGCAGTTCTTTTTGTGGTGGCAAAGGGGAATGACTGAACAAATTGTCATATACGAGTGTGATAGAATACTACTGTGCTATAAGAAATAATGAGCAGAATGGTTTCAGAGAAAAACAGGGAAGACTTATATGAATAAATGAAGATTGAGGCAAGCAGAAACAGAACATTGTATATAATAATAGCAATATTGTAAAGATGATCAACTATGAATGACTTGGTTATTCTGGTCAATGCAATGATCCAAGACAGTTCCAAAGAAGATATGAAGAAAAATGTTATTGATCTCTTATGAGAGAACTGAGTGCAGTTTGAAACATTGTTTTTTTATTTTATTTTTTCTTGCCTTTTAGCAATATGACTAATATGGAAATATATTTCCTATGATTTCATGTATATAATTGATGTATTTCTTGCAATCTCAATGAATGGAATAGGGACAGGAGGGAGAGAGAGAACATGGAACTCAATTAAAAAAAAAAGTCAAGGGGCGGCTAGGTGGCGCAGTGAATAGAGCGCCGGCCCTGGAATCAGAAGGACCTGAGTTCGGAGCCGGCCTCCGACACTTAATCCGCACAAACAAAAACCTAGCCGTGTAACCTTGGGCAAGTTACTTAACCCCAATTGCCCTAAAGGGGCGGCTAGGTGGCGCAGTGAGTAAGAGGGCCGGCCTCGGAGTTTGGATGACCCGAGATCAGATCCAGCCTCAGAAAATGAGCACCCACGCATAAATCAAATGACTAGCCGTGTAACCTTGAGCAAGTTACTTAACCCCAATTGCTTTAAAAAAAAAAAAAAAGTCAAAATAAAAAAGAATAAAATTGTTTGGTTGTTTTTTTAATATAGGGCTAAAACAATAATCAGAAAGATAGGAAAGAACAAATCAGAAAGAATAGCTGCAGTTCAAGAATTTGACCAATTATATTTTTGTGGAGCTAATAGAAATTATGTTCCTTTTAACATGCGTATACGATTACCTTTGGTTGCATCATATCTGCATGGGTCACTCTGGCTCGTTTCTTCATTTTTCTGAATAGGAAGCAGTTGATGCTCAGAAAATTAAAGAGTATTCTGCAATTTAGTGGTCCTATTGAAGAGCAAAACATATATCTATGAAACCATAGCATTAACAAGCAAAGAAAGAAAATTAAAAGAAATAATCCAACTGTCTCCTTTTCTCCATTGACACAACAACCACTCTAGTTTAGAACTCATCAACCCCCCCCCACTTAATAGTATTTTATTTTTTTCCAAATATATGTAAAGATAATTTTCAACATTTATTTTGTGTATGATTTTGAGTTCCAAATTGTTTCTCCCTCCATTTCTCCCCTTGCCCTTCCCCAAGGTGGCAAGCAATCTGATGTAGGTTATACATGTACGGTTATATTAAATATATTTCCACATAAATACTATTGTGAAAGAAGAATCAGAATAAAAGGGGAAAATCATGAGAAAACAAAAAACCACAAAAGCATGAAAATGTCATGCTTCTATCTGCATTCAAAGATCACAGTTCTTTCTCTGGAGGTGGATAGCATTTTCCATCATGCATCTGTTATTTTTTTGTCATTATTAATTTGTTTGTTTACTTTAACTTTTTTAAAGTCCTTCTTAAGGTCCTCTATGGCCTGCAACCCACTCATGTTTTCCACTGGGGCTTTTGGAGCAGGACTTCTGACCTCACAGTCCTCTTCCCTCTCCATGCTTCGACCCTCCTTGCCCCCAAAGTAGGAGTCTAGGCTTGCATTTTTCTGTTTAATTTGTTTCCTTTGCCTTAGCATGTTGCCACTTAATTACTTGAGTTTGGGGCATGTTGCAACAGTATGACTTTGCAACAGATAGGGGAATTTTCATCCCGAACATGTGGGAGGGCAACTTCCATTTCTGGCAAGCTGTAAACCCACCCACCACTTCCATCCCAGATCACAATCCAGATCCAGGGAGGTTAAAGCAAGAGCAATTAGCCCCCAAGACTGATTGTTGGATCTCCCTACAGTTCACAGGCCAGGAGCTGGAGCTACCTCTGAAAACTATAAAATGGTGTGTCTCCTCAGTGGCTTCTAGCCCCCAGGGGAGGAAGCCAATGCGTTCCCCGGATACTGGTCCCAAAGTCCATAGGGCACTAACCTCTCACTTTGTCCTAGGCATGTCTATGTTGATAATTCTGGAATTGCCACAGCTGCTGGTGTTCTGGAGTCCCTCCAGCCAGCTGCGGGCCCTGCCACCCTGGGGCTACAACCACAACTCAGGCAGACAGGACCTGTGCTCGGCTCCCTGACCTCTGCACGCTCTGCGCTGCCGGCTCCCAGAGTGCTGCACTGGTCCTTCCTGCAGGGCTGCTGGGCTGTCCTCAGCGGGAGGTTATCTTCTCTGTGTCATTCTGTGGGTGCTGGGGCTCCAGAAGTTGTTCAGAGTGCCCTTTTACATAGTTTGGAGGAAATCTGGGGGCAGAGTGGCTTGGACAAGCTCTTTCTACTCTGCCATCTTGGCTCTGCCTGTTTACTTTTACTTTACAAGATTCAATTCCACAGTTCCTTGAGTTTCAAATTTTCTTTCCCTCCCTCTCCCCCCACCCATGATTGCATACAATCCAGTATAAGATCTGCAAATATTTTCACATTAGATATTAGTCACATTACAAAGGTGTATTATACCACATGGAAAGAAAAATGGTAAAGAGGAAATAAAGCCAAACAAGAAAAAGAATAAGATCAAGTAGTTTGCTACAATCAGGATTCAAACTCAGTTCTTTCTAGTTCTTTCTCTGAATGTAGACATCTCTATCCATCATGACTCTTTTGTGGTTGACTTATATCACTGCATTGCTGAGAAGGGTCAAGTCATAGTTGGTCATCAAACATATGTGGTGTCTGTGATTGTTTACAAATTTCTCCAGGTTATCCTCTTTTCACTCAGCATCAGTTTGTATAAGCCTCTCCAGGTAAATATGAAATCCATCTGCTCCTAGTTTCTTATAGCACAATAGTATTCCATTACATGCATATACCACAACTTGTTCAACCATTCCACAATTGATGGGCACCCCCTTAATTTCCAATTCTTTGCAAACACAGAAAGAGCTCCTATAAATATTTTTGTACATATGAGTCTTCCTCCCACTTCTATGATCTCTTTGGGGTATAACCCTAGAAGGAGTATTGCTGGGTCAAAGGGTATGAAATTATTTATAGGCCTTTGGGCATAATACCAGATTATTCTCCAGAATGGTGGGATCAGGTCACAAGTCCACCAGCAATGCATTAGTGTTCCAATTTGCCCACATCCTCTCCACCATTTGTCATTTGCCTGTTTTGTCATCTTAGCCAATCTGACTGGTGAGATGTGGTACCAGAGAGTTGTTTTGATTTGCATTTATCTAACCAATAGCGATTTAGAGCATTTCTTCATATGCTTATAGATATTTTTAATTTCTTCCTCTGAAAACTGCCTGTTCATATCTTTTGACCATTTATCAATTGGGAAATGACTTGTAATCTTATAGATTTGTCTCAATTCTCTGTATATTTTAGAAATTAGTCCTTTATCAGAGACAGAGGTTGTAAAAATTATTTCCCAATTTCCAACCTCCCTCTTAAACTTGGTTACATTGACTTTGTACAGAAGTTTTTCAATTTTATATAATCAAAAATATCCATTTTACATTTTATAATGCTCTCTTAATCTTGTTTTGTCATAAACTCTTTCCCTCTCCACAAATATGACAGGTACACTATCCCTTGCTTTCTCAGATTGCGTACAATATCTGCCTTTATGCCTAGATCATCCACCCATTTAGACTTGATTTCGGTATATGGTGTTAGAAAATGGTCTATGCCCAGTTTCTGCTATACTGCATTCTAGTTTTCCCAGCAGTTTTTTGCAAATAGTGTATTCTTATCCAAAAACTGGGTTCTTTAGGTTTATCAAACAATAGATTACTATAGCCATGTATTGCTGAGTCTCATGCACCCAATCTATTCCATTGATCCACTACTCTATTCCTCAGCCAGTAGCAAGTAGTTTTGATAACTGCTACTTTATAATATAGATTAAAATCTGGTATAGCCAGTCCAACTTCCCTAGCATTTTTTTTTCATTAATTCCATTGATATTCTGGATCGTTTGTTCTTCCAAATAAATTTTGTTACCATTTCTTTCTAGCTCTATAAAGTAGATTTTTGGTAAATTGATTGGTATGGCACTAAATATATAATTCAATTGGGGTAAAATTGACATTTTTATTATATTAGCTCAACCCAGCCATGAGCAATTGATGTTTCTCCAATTAGTTCAATCTGACTTTATGTGCTTGAGAAGTGTTTTGTAGTTGTGATCATATAGGTCCTGGGTTTGTTTTGGCAGGAAGATTCCCAAATATTTTATAATGTCCACAGTAACTTTAAATGGGATTTCTCTTTCTATCTCTTGCTATTGAATTTCATTAGAGAAATACAGGAATGCCAAGGATTTCTGTGGGTTTATTTTATATACTGCGATTTTGCCCAATTTATTTATTGTCTAAAGTAGTATTTCACTTGATTCTCTAGGATTCTCTAAGCATATCATCATATCATCTGCAAAGAGTGATAGCTGGTCTCTTCTTTGCCTAAATTTGATTCCTTTGATTATTTTTTCTTCTCTAAATGCTACTCATAAAGTTCTAGTACCAGATTGAATGAGAGGGGTGATAGTGGACACCCTTGTTTCACTCCTGATCTTATTGGAAATGCTGCTAGCTTATCCCCATTGCATATAATACTTGTTGATGATTTTAAATAGATGCTACCTACTATTATAAGGCTCCATGTATTGCTATACTTCCTAGTGTTTTTAATGTGCATGAATGTTTATTTTGTCAAAAGCCTTTTTTGCATCTATTGAGATAATCATGTGGTTTCTGCTACTTTTATTGTTGATATGATCAATTATACTGATGGTTTTCCTAATATTAAATCATCCTTGCGTTCCTGGAATAAATCCTATCTGATCAAAATGTACTATTCTTGTGATAAGTTGCTATAGTCGTTAAACTAATATTTTATTTAAAAGCTTTGCATCTATATTCGTGAGGGATATTGGTCTATAATTTTCTTTCTCTATTTTATCTCTTCCTGATTTGGGTATCAGTACCATATTTGTGTCATAGAAAGAATTTGGTAGGACTCCTTCTTCATCAATTTTCCCAAATAGTTTGTAGAGTATTGGAATCAATTGTTCTTTAAATGTTTGATAGAATTCAATAGTAAATCCATCTGGCCCTGGAGATTTTTTTCCTACAGAGTTCACTGATGGCTTGTTTGATTTCTTTTTCTGATATGGGATTATTTAATTAATTTACTTCCTCTTCAGTTAATCTGGGTGACTTGTATTTTTATAAACATTCCTCCATTTCACTGATTGTCAAATTGATGTGCGTACAATTGGGAAAAATAATTCCTAATTATTCTTTTGATTTCCTCTTCATAAGAGGTAGATTCACACTTTTTATTTTTGATACTCATAATTTGGTTTTCTTCTTTTTTTATCATATTGACTAAGGGTCTATCAGTTGTGTTGTTGTTGTTTTTTTTTCTAAAATCAGCTTTTAGTTTTATTTATTAATTAAATAGTTTTCGTAATTTCAATTATATTAATCTCTCCTTTGCTTTTCCATATTTCTAATTCAGTATTTAAAGTCCTTCTTAAGGTCCTCTATGGCCTGCAACCCACTCATGTTTTCCCCTGGGGCTTTTGGAGCAGGACTCTATGCCCCCAAAATAGGAGTCTAGGGTTGCATTTTTCTGTTTCCTTTGCCTTGGCTCTATGCCCCCAAAATAGGAGTCTAGGGTGGCATTTTTCTGTTTCCTTTGCCTTGGCATGTTGCCACTTAATTACTTGATTTTTGGGCTTGTTGCCACACTATGGCTTTAAGGCCAGATAGAGGAATTTTCATCACAAACGTGTGGGGGACAACTTCCGTTTCTGGCAAGCTGTAAACCCACCCACAACTTCCACCCTAGATCACAATCCAGATCCAGGGAGGTTAAAGCAAGAGCAATTAGCCCCCAAGACTGATTGTTGGATCTCCCTACAATTAATTGCAGGCCAGGAGCTGGAGCTGCCTCTGAAAACTACAAAATGGCATGTCTCCTCAGTGGCTTCTAGCCCCCAGGGGAGGGAGCCAACACATTCCCCAAATACAGGTCCCAAAATCCACAGGACACTAACCTCTTACTTTGTCCTAGGCATGTCTATGTTGATAATTCTGGAGTCTCCACAGCTGCTGGTGTTCTGGGGTCTCTCCAGCCAGCTGCTGGCCCTGCCACCCTGGGGCTAAAACCTCAGCTTACGAAGACCTGGGCTCGGCTCGGCTCGGCTCGGCTCAGCTCGGCTCTCTGTGCTCTGCACACTGCCGGCTCCCAGATCCCTGCGCTGGTCCTTCCTGCAGGGCTGCTGAGCTGTCCTCAGTGGGAGGTTAGCTTCTCTGTGTTGTTCTATGGGTGCTTGGGCTCCAGAAGTTGTTCAGAGTCCCCTTTTACATAGTTTGGTGGGAATCTGGGGGCAGAGTGACTTGGATGAGCTGTTTCTACTCTGCCATCTTGGCTCTGCCCCCTAATTCAGTATTTAACTGGAGATTTTCAATTTGTTCTTTTTCTAGCTTTTTCAATTGTATGCCCAATTAATTGACCTCCGTTTTCTCTAGTTTATTCATGTATGCACTCAGGGATATAAAATTTCCCCTAAGAACTCCTGTTAATGCATCCCAAAAAATTTTGGTATGTTACCTTATTATTTTCCTTCTCTTGAATGAAATTACTGATTGTTTTTATAATTTCTTGTTTGACCCACTCATGATTTAGGATTAAATCATTTAATTTCTAATTAGTTTCTAATCTATCTTTCCATGGCCCTTTACTGCATATACTTTTTTATTGGATCGCAATTTGAGAATGATTCATTTAATATTTCTGCTTTTCTGCACTGAATTGTGAGGTTTTTATGCCCTAGTATATGGTCAATTTTTGAGTATGTACCATGAACCACTGAGAAGAAAGTATATTCTTTTTTCTCCCCATTCAGTTTTCTCCAGAGATCAATCATATCTAGCCCCTCTAAAATTCTATTCGCCTCCTTATCTTCTTTCTTGTTTATTTTGAGGTTAGATTTATCAAGCTCAAAGTGGGGGAAATTAAGGTCCCCCGGTAGTATAGTTATTTTTCTTCCTCTAATTCCTTTAACTTCTCATCTAAGAATTTGGACACTATATCACTTGATACATATATGTTAAGTAATGATATTGCTTCCTTCTGCATGGTGCCTTTTGGCAGGATAGTTTCCTCCCTTATTTCTTATAATTAGATCTATTTTGGCTTTTGCTTTATCTGATATAAGGATTGCAACCCCAGTTTTTGTTTTGTTTTGTTTTGTTTTGTTTTTACTTTAGCTGAGGTATAATATATTCTACTCCAGCCTTTTACCTTTACCCTGTGGTATCTCTTTGTTTCAAATGTGTTTCTTGTAGACAGCATATTGCAGCATTATGGCTTTAAATCCATTCTGCTATCTACCTCTGTTTTATGGGAGAGTTCATCCCATTTACATTCACAGTAATGATGACTATCTGTCTCTTCCCCTCCATCCTATTTTCTCCCCTGCTTCTGTTTTTGTTTGTTCCTTCTCCCTTCCCCTCCTTAAGTGTTTCCCTTTTGACCATCACCTCCCTAGGTGTTCTCACCTGGTGACCCTGGTGACCCTCTCACCTTATTACTATTTCCCTCCTCTCTAATCGCCCCTTTACGTTCCCCTCTTTTCCTCCTACTAGGTATAGGACACAACAGATTTTTATACTTATCAGAGTGTGTTATTCCACTGTTGACACCAAACCAATGAGTGTAAATTTCATACAGTTCTCCTCTCCCTCCCTCCTTTTCCTCTATTTAAAGAATTTTTGTGTCTTTTCATGTTAGAATCTTAAACTTAACTGATTATGTTGATCCTGCTTTGAACCAAAACAAGTAAGAATAATGTTCAAATGATGTTCCTCACCCTCTTTCCTTCCCCTCTACTATAGTGTGTTTTTAGGCCTCTTTGTACGGCATAATTTACCTTTTTCTGTCTCATCCTTACTTGTTATCCCATTACAGTCCCCTTAACTCCATTAATAAGGTTTTCTTTTTTTTATCATCAGATTGGTTTATTTATACCGACACTGTCTATCTACATAAAACCCTTTTAAAAGTCATGGAATCATAAATTTCTTTTTTTTTCCCAAATGCTTTATTAAATTCCATTTTCCATCATTCATTTCCACCAGATTTTGAGTTAAAATTTTGTTCCCATTTTCCCCCTACCTAACACCCCAGAATAGAAGTCCCATAGGGTATCACCTCATCCAATCTGCTCTCTCCAATATCTTCTCCCATACCCCCTTCAACTTTGCCATTAGGGGAAGGTGAATCTCTGTGTCTCAATGCCTATATATCTTATTTCCCAATTATATGTAAAATATAATTAATAATGATATTTATATATATTTAAAACATTTGATTTTAAAACTTCGAATTCCAGATTCATTCCCTTCCTCCCTTATCACCCACTCTTGCTGGGAAGATAAGCAATTCAGTATATGCTGTACATGTATAGCTGTGCAAAACATAACCATAGTGGATCTATTGTAAAAGACTGGCTATATTTCCCTCCCACCTAGGTCCATCCCCTACTTTGGTCCTGCCCCTTTTCAAGAGTGCTTCCAACCTGCCTCCCCCCCATCATGCCCTTCTTTCTATCATCCCCCCTCTCATGCCCCTGCCCCCTACTATCCTGTAGGGTGAGATATCCCATTTGGTATGTATGTCATTCTCTCCCTGAGCCAAATTCAATGAGAATATGGTTTGGCCTTTTTTCCTTCCTGTTCTTCCCCTCCCTTGTAACCACTTCCCCTTGAATTTTTTATATGGAATAGTTTACTGCTTTCTGTCTCTCCCCATCTTCTCTCCTTGTATTCCTCTCTCACCTTTTAATTTCAGCTTTTAAGTATCCTTTAAGTATCCCTTCCTATTAAATTTGACCTGTGCCCTCTATGTATGTATACCTGTAAACATATATACATGCATTCAAATATGTATTCATATACCCATATACTCTCCTTCAACTATTTTACTACAGAGAAAGGTTTCATAAGTTACAATGATCGTTTTTTCCATGTAGGAATATAAAGAGTTCAACTTCGATAAGTTCCTTTTGATTTCTTTCCCCTGTTTACCTTCTCAATCTTCTTGTGCTTCTTGTGTCTGAATGTCAAATTTTTTATTCAACTCTGTTTTTTTTCCTCAAGAATACTAGAAAGTCCTCTATTCCACTGATTGACCATATTTTCCCCTGAAACAAGATACTCAGTTTTTCTGGGTAGGTGAATCTTGGTTTTAATCCCAGCTCCTTTGACTTCCAGAATATCATATTCCATGGTGTTCGATCCCTCAGTGTAGAAGCTGCCAGATCCTGCTCTATCCTGATTGTGTTTCCACAATATTGAAATTGTTTCTTCCTGGCTGCTTGTAATATTCTCTCCTTTATTTGGGAATTCTGGAACATGCCTATAATATTCCTAGGAGTTTTCTTTTGGGGATTTTTTCAGGAGTTGATTTGTGGATTCTTTCAACCTGTATTTTGCCCTTGGGTTCTAAAACATCAGGGCCATTTTCCTGGAGAATTTTTTTCCCCCAAAGCCACTCTGAATATTTATTCTTTAGAAATTCACAATATTGCCATAATGGATTATGGCCCAATGGATAAACTGATATGCTGAGTTTAAGCAGCAGACTTCTTTTCAGCTGCAGGCTTCTTTGTTGCTAGAGGCTTCTTTTCCCCAGGCTTCTTTTCTGATGGTTTCTTTTGCCCTGGAACTTTCTTTGCTCCTGCAACCTTCTTATTACCTACAAGCCTCTTCTCAGCTGCTTTCTTTGCCTCCACAACCTTCTTTAGTGCAGCAGCTCTTTTATTTTCTCTGATTCTCCAATTCTTAGCCTGTCACAGAATTGTATTCCAGTACATTGTCTTGGCATATGGGATCAGTTTCACCATGATTCTCAAGTTCTTCAGTGGGTTCTTCTTGAGTACTCATCTATGAATCTTTTTTGTGGTGCACAGAGGGCCCTCTGGATCTCTGGGCTTTTCAAAATCCTGGTAAGGTCTGTGTTGGTCATCTTGTGCATGGGAAGATTGTAGTGACTCTTCAGGGTGGCAGGCCTGTGCCATGTATGATACAGGTCATCCAACTTGCAGAAAGCACTTTCAGTCCAAATACAGAAACGCTCCACATGCCCACCAGAAGCAAGTCTCAAAAGGTTTAATTTACTCACATTAAGTAGAGTGATACCAGGAATGTTTCTGAAGGCCTTGATAACGCCATTGTTTTCATTATAGATGATACAAGGTCCCCTACACTGGATACGATGATGGTTTCTCATTTTACCCTTAACAGCTCTCATTCAATGAGAAGCATAGACCTTTTTGATGTCATTCCATGCCTTCAGTTTCTTAAGCAGTAAAAATGCTTCCTTGGTCTTCTTGTATCCATCAAATTTATCTTCAACCACTAGAGGAAGTTCTGGGTTTCTTCAATTCGATGACCTTTTTACATGACCAGTGCAGGGAGGGCAGATGCTGCCAATGCAGAGCAGATGGCATAACGTTTTTGTGTTGTATTTACTCTGTGATGCCAACAGTGGCTAATCTTGGTAGGAGCAAACATGTGGCTTCCTCAGCACATATGTCCAAAAGCACCCTGGCCAGAGTGGTGAATCCCTCCACCCTGAAGAGGAACAGCTCTGCCACTGCCCCAAGACTCAGCACTGGTTTGATGACCTGCTAATTCACTGACAGCATAAGCTTAGTGGTTGTTTTTCCTCAAGTTGGTATGAACAAAATTCATAAGATCTGTACGAATAGGAGTCTTAAAGACAGTAGGCAAAGTAAAAAGTTTGCCAGATACTTCCCTCTTTTTGGAGTACACAGATCAAGGGGCGTACACAAGCCATGGTGGGTACCGGAGAGTAAGGGCCACATTCCTCTTCGCCTGGTGGCTCCCGGAGACAAAAACGGGAGAATTTCTTGAAGGATCATTTCTAGGTTCTTTCTTCGATCATGGTTTTTAGGTAGTACAATAATTTTTAAATTATCTCTCCTGGATCTATTTTCCAGGTCAGTGGTTTTTCCCATGAGATATTTCACATTGCCTTCTATTCTTTCATTTGTTTGGATCTGCTTAATAGCATCTTGATTTCTCATAAAGTCACTAGCTTCCATTTGCGCCAGTCTAATTCTGAAAGAATGACTCTCCTCAGTGAACTTTTGAGATTCTTTTTCCATCTGGGATGTTCAGCTTTTTAAGGCATTCTTCTCCTCATTGCCTTTTTGAGCCTCTTTTGCCATTTGAGTTACTGTGTTTTTTAAGGTGTTATTTTCCTCAGTCAAGCTGTTGACTCTCATTTCATACTTTTCTTGCATCTTTCTCATTTCTCTTCCCAATTCTTCCCCCACTTCTCTTATCTGCTTCTTAAGGTCGTCTATGGCCTGTAACCAGCTCGTATTTTCATTTGGGGCTTTTGGTGCAGGAGTTCTGAACAACCAGTCCTCCTCCTGTTCCATGCTTCGATCCTCTTTGCCCCCCAAATAGGTGTATAATGTTGTTTATTTTGTTTCCTTTGCCTAGGCATGTTTCCACTCAATTACTTGACTGTTGGGCTTATTGCCACAGTTGTACTCTGTTACCAGGCAGGGGAGCTTCCATCCCAAACACTGGGGTTTTCTCAGCTGCAGGAGATATTAGTTGGGTGCCCTCCCTGAAGCCCCCACACACTCTGGCAAGCTGGTCACATACTCCAAGACCTTTACCCCAGAGCACAATCCAGATCCAAGAAGGTTAAAGCAAGAGCAATTACTTCCAGGTACTGAACCTGCAACATGGCAGCTGTGCCACAAATACTCAGTGGCTTCTCGCCCCCCAGGTAAAAAGCTGAAGCACTCCCAAATACTGGTCCCAAACTCCATAGAGCACTGACCTCTCACTTTGCCCTAAGCATCTATGTGTTGATAATTCTGGAAACGCCATAGCTGCTGGCATTCTGGAGTCCCTCCAGTGGGCTTCTGGTCCGGCGTCCATGGACTTAAAACCTCTGACTCACACTGGCCTGGGCTTGGATCCTAGAGTGCTGTGCTGGCCACTCCCTGTTGGGCTGCTGTGCTGTCCTCAGCGGGAGGTTAGCTTCTCTGTGCCATTTTGTGGGTTCTGGAGCTCCAGAGGTTGTTCAGATTCTTCTCTTACATAAATTTGGAAGTGGTGTGGGCAGGAGCCCCACAAAATTGCTGTTTCTACTCTGCCATCTTGGCTCCGCCCCCCTCACAATCATAAATTTCAATATAGACAGTTATCAGCTTCTCTTATAGGGATGTGAACATCTTACTCTTATTGCATCCCAAGTTATCTGCATGTGCTCATGAGATTTTGTGCATGCATATATGTATGTGTGGGTGTGTGTTTTCCTTGTTTACCTTTTTTATGTCTTTCTTGGATCTTTTAATTGGAGATCCAATTTTCCATTGAGCTCTGGCTTTTTCATCAGGAAAGTCTGGAAGTCCCTAATTTCATTAAATGACCATATCCTTGCCTGAAAGATTATGCTCAGTTTTGCTGGGTGATCAATCCTTGTTTGCAGTCCTAGCTCTTTTGCCCTAGGAAATATCAAATTCCAATCCCTCTGATCTTTTAAGGTAGAAGCTACTAGGTACTATGTGATTCTCACTGTAGTTCCACAGCATTTGAATTGTTTCTTTTTGGCTGCTTGTAGTATTTTTTCCTTAATCTCATAATTCTGGAATTTGGTTAATGTATTTCTTGGAGTTTTCAATTTGGGATCTCTTTCAGAAGGAGTCTGGTGAATTCTTTCGATAACTATTTTATCTTCTTTTTTAATTTTTTTTATTTTTTTTTTAAAGCAATTGGGGTTAAGTAACTTGCTCAAGGTTACACGGCTCGTCATTATTTATGCGTGGGTGCTCATTTTCTGAGGCCGGATCTGATCTCGGGTCATCCAAACTCCGAAGCCGGCGCTCTTACTCACTGTGCCACCTAGCCGCCCCTTTAGGGCAATTGGGGTTAAGTAACTTGCCCAAGGTTACACGGCTAGGTTTTTGTTTGTATGGATTAAGTGTCTGAGGCCGGCTCCGAACTCAGGTCCTTCTGATTCCAGGGCCGGCGCTCTATTCACTGCGACACCTAGCCGACCCTTTATCTTCTGATTTCAGGAATTCAGGATAGTTTTCTTTGACAATATCTTGTAGGATATTGTCCAGGCTGCTTTTTTCATCATAGCTTTCCAGGAGACCAATAATTCTTAGGTTATCTCTCCTGGATCTGTTCTTTAGGTCCCGAGTTTTTCCAGTGAGATATTTTACACTTTCTTCCAATTTTTCAATCTTCATGTTTTAGTTGATTGACTCTTGGTGCATCATAGAGTCCTGAGTTTCAATTTGACTGATTCTAATTTTTAGTGAATTATAGTCTTTAGTTAGTTTTTGAACGTCCTTTTTTAGGGAGGTATTTTCTCCAATTAGTTCACTAATTTTACTTTTTAGTGATTTGTTTTCTTCAGTGAAACTTTTTTTTTCCAATTTGGTCCCTGTTGATTTAAATTTGTCTTCTGCCTCCCTAATTTGGTCTTTAAAATCTTTCCTAAACTCCTCCAAGAATGTTTTTTGGGCTTGAGACCGATTCATATTTCCTTCTATAATCTCAGGTTTTAGTATAGAGTCCATATTGTCTTCTTTATGTGGTTGTTCTTGATCTCCATAATAAACTCTGATTGATTTTCTTGCCTTCCCCTTCTCTTTCTCATCTTCCTTCCTTCCCATTGTAATTTCCTATTTTCTAATCCTTCAGGCTCCTAACTAGGGGCCTGGTTGTTGACTTTGTATGCTATAGCCTCTGGGTGTCTAGTTTGAGGCCAAGGCCACTAGTCTCAGTGTTCCCCCTGAGGTATGCTGAGGCACTGAGTAATCTGGTGGAGGAGGGTGGTTTGGCCACTTCACATTTCTGCCTCTTTACCCCTGGGCTACTGCTCAGGCAGGCTTTTGCTGGTTAGGTGAGGTGGGGATTATTGGGAACCCTCCCCTCTTCAGACTCCTTGTTACCTCAGTTATACCCCCTCTCAATGACTCCCAAGCCTGAGGCTATTTCCACTCTCTCAGGATTTCACTCTTGGTAGGGCACTTATGTTTGGGTTTTCTTGGTCAGGGAGGGGGAATCAGAGCAGCCAGAGTTTACTTTGTCATTCTGGCCCCTGGAAAAACAGCCAGGCGATTTCTAAACTTCCAGACTGGGGGCTGATAGCCCCAGGAGAAGCTGCTGTCTCTTCTGGGGGCCCCGAGCCCTCTCTTACCCAGCTCCAGTGGATCCTCCTGTCCCAGGGTGAGATGCTGGTGAGACAACTATGAATCCCCCTTGAGGTGTGTGAGTATGCTGGCTGGAGTTCCTTCTCTGCTGTAGTCTATTCTCTAGTCAGAGCTGCTGCAGCCCCCACATGCTCTGCATTCCCACTGTCTGGACCTACATGGGCACTTTCCTGGGCTGGATTCTTCCACACCCTGTCTCCCTCTGCCACTCCAAAATCCCTTCAGATTCACTTTTTAAAGTTTAGTGAGGGGATTCATGGAGGAGCTTAGAAAGTTTACTGCTTCTCTTCAGCCATCTTGCATCAAGCTTCTTTTAGAATTGTCTTATATTGCTGAGAGGAGCCAAATCTATCATAGTTAATCTTCACACAAGGCCATTGTTACTGTGTACAATGTTCTCTGGTTTTGCTCCCTTCACTCAGCATGACTTTATATAAATCCAGATATTTTTCTTAACTCTGCCTGCTTATCATTACTTTCTCTTTCTTTTCTTTGTTCCAGGTGGAGTGCTAAATAAAATTTTACTCCCTCTTAAGAATAAAGAAGCTCTAAAAAGTTTTTTTTTTTCTCTTCAATTAATGTGCTCCCCATACATACAGATACTAATAGGCCCTTTCTATGTTCCTTGCCATTACTTTAACCATATATGTGTGTGTGTGTGTGTGTGTTTTAATTTTTAATTTATGTATTTTGGTTTTCAATATTCACTTCAATAAGATTTTGAGATCTAAATTTCCTCCACATCTCTATGCCCCACCCCAAAATGGCAAGCATATGGCTTATTCCTTTCCCCAAATGTATTCCCTTTTCTAAGCCTGCTTTTCTCCACTTAGCCCCTTTCCCTTTATTTTCTTGTAAGACAAGTGCGATTTCTATACTCCATTGCCTGTATATCTTATTTCCTAGTTGCATGTAGAAACAATCTTTTAATGTTTGTTTTTAAAACATTGAGTTCCAGATTCTCTCTGTTCTTCTCTCCTCACTCACCCCCACTGAGAAGACAAGCAATTCAATATAGATTATAAATGTGCAGTTATGCAAAACATTTTCATAGTTGTCATATTGTGAGAGACTCACTATATTTCCTTCTTTGCTGTTCTGACACCCATTTATTCTTTCTCCTTTGACCATGTCACTTTTCAAAAGTGTTTGCTTCTGACAACTCCATTCCCCAATCTGCCCTCCCTTTATCATCACCACCCCTTATACCCTTCCCCCCTATCCCTTCAACTATCCTAATGCTGAAAAAATTCTCATGAGTTACAAATATCATCTTTCCATGTAGGAATGTAAATAGACCAACTTTAATAAATTCCTTGTGATTTTGCTTTCATGTTTGCCTTTTCATACTTCTCTTGATTCTTGTATTTGAAAGTCAAATTTTCTGTTCAGCTCTGATCTTTAAATCAAGAATTCTTGAAAGTCCTCTATTTTATTGAATGACCATATTTTCCCCTGAATTATTGTACTTAGTTTTACTGGATAGGTGATTTTAGGTCAAATTTTCTGTTCAACTCTTGTTTTTTCATCAAGAATGCTTGAAAGTCCTCTATTTCATTGAATGACCACATTTTTTTCCCTGTAGCATTATACTCAGTTTTGCTGGTTAAGTAATTCTTGGTTTTAGTCCTAGCTCCTTTGACTTTTGGAATGTTATATTTCAAGCCCTTTGATCCCTTAATGAAGAAGCTGCTAGGTCTTGTGTTATCCTGATTGTGTTTTCACAATACGAAAATTGTTTCTTCCTGACTGCTTGTAGTATGCTCTCCTTGACCTGGGAACTGTGGAATTTGGCTATAATATTCCTATGGGTTTGCTTTTGGGGATCTTTTTCCAGAGGTGATCAGTGAATTCTTTCAATTTCTTTTTTGGCCTGTGGTTCTAGAATATCAGGGCAATTTTGCTTGACAATTTCTTTTTTTTTTTTTTAAAGCAATTGGGGTTAAGTAACTTGCTCAAGGTTACACGGCTAGTCATTATGCGTGGGTGCTCATTTTCTGAGGCCGGATCTGATCTCAGGTCATCCCAACTCCGAGGCCGACGCTCTTACTCACTTCGCCACCTAGCCACCCCTTTAGGGCAATTGGGGTTAAGTAACTTGCCCAAGGTTACACGGCTAGGTTTTTGTTTGTGTGGATTAAGTGTCTGAGGCCCGCTCCGAACTCAGGTCCTTCTGACTCCAGGGCCGGCGCTCTATTCATTATGCCACCTAGCCACCCATTGATAATTTCTTAAAAGATGGTGTCTAGGCTCTTTTTTTATCATGGCTTTCATGAAGTACAATAATTTTTAAATTATCCCTCCTGGATCTATTTTCCAGGTCAGTGGATTTTCCAATGAGATATTTCACAGTGCCTCCTGTTTTTGTTTTCTTTTTTTTCCATTTGTTTGGATTTGTTTTATAGGATCTTATTTTCTCATAAAGTCATTAGTTTCCAATTGCTCCAATCTAATTTTGAAGTTGTTCTCTTCAGTGATTTTTTTGAACTTCCTTTTCCATCTGGAAAATTCAGCTTTTTAAAGCATTCTTCTCCTTATTGGCTTCTTGGGCCTCTTTTGCCATTTCAGTTAGTCTATTTTTTTTTATTTTAAATTAATTTATTAGTTTAGTTTCAGTTAACAAAATTCAATTCCATAGTTCCTTGATTTTCAAATTTCCTTTACTTCCCTCCCCCCTCCCCTCATGACAGCATATAGTACAGTATAGGGTCTGCAAATGCATTCATATTAAACATTATTCCAATTACAAAAGCATATTGTACTAGGTGGGATGAAAGATGGTAAGCAAGAAGTAAAACCAAACAATGAGAAGAACAAGATCATTTAGTTTGCTTCCATCAGGATTCTGGCTCAGTTCTTTCTAGTTATATCTCTGGATGGTGAATTTCTCACTTTCTTGAGTCATTCGGGATTAACTTATATCACTGCATTGCTGAAAAGAGTCCAGTCTGTCATAGTTGGTCGTCACAGATATGGTATGTCTGTGATTGTATGCAAATTTCTTCTGATTCTACTCTTCTCGCTCAGCATCAGTTTGTATAAGTCTCTCCAGGTAATTATGAAATCCGTCACCTCTTCATTTCTTATAGCACAATAATATTCCATTACATTCATATACCACAACTTGTTTAGCCATTCCCCAATTGATGGGCACCCCTTCAGTTTCCAATTCTTTGCAACCACAAAAAGGGCTGCTAAAAATATTTTTGTACATATGGGTCTTCCTCCCACTACTATGATCTCTTTGGGATATAACCCTAGAAGTGGTATGGCTGGGTCAAAGGGTATGAAATTATTTATAATCCTTTGGGCATAATTCCAGATTGCTCTCCAGAATGGTTGGATAAGTTCACAAATCCACCAGCAATGTATTAGCGTTCCAATTTGCCCACATCCTCTCCAGCATTTGTCACTTTCTTGTTTTGTCATCTTAGCCAATCTGACTGGAGAGATGTGGTATCTCAGAGTTGTTTTGATTTGCATTTCTCTAATTAATAGTGATTGAGAGCATTTCTTCATATGCTTATAGATATCTTTAATTTCTTTCTCTGAAAACTTCCTATTCATATCCTTTGACCATTTCTCAATTGGGGAATGACTTGTATTCATATAGATTTGGCTCAATTCTCTATAAATTTTAGAAATGAGTCCTTTATCAGAGACACAAGTTGTAAAAATTCTTTCCCAATTTCCCACCTCCCTCTTGATCTTGGTTATATTGGCTTTGTTTGTGCAGAAGCTTTTCAATTTAATGTAATCAAAATTATCCATTTTGCATTTTATAATGCTCTCTAATTCTTGTTTGGTCCTAAAATCTTCCTTTCTCCACAGATCTGTCAGGTAAACTATTCCTTGCTTTCCCAAATTGCTTACAGTATCATCCTTTACACCTAGATCATGCACCCATTTAGACTTGATTTTGGTATATGGTGTTAGATAGTGATCTATGCCCAGTTTCTGCCGTACTGTATTCCAGTTTTCCCAGCAGTTTTTGTCAAATAGTGCATTCTTATCCCAAAAACTGGGGTCTTTGGGTTTATCGAACAATAGATTGCTATATTCATTAACTGCTGGGTCTCCTGCACCTAATCTATTCCATTGATCCACTACTCTACACCTCTGCCAGTACCAAGCAGTTTTGATGACTGCTGCTGTATAATACAGATTAAGATCTGGCATAGCTAGTCCACCTTCCCTAGCATTTCTTTTCATTAATTCCCTTGATATTCTAGACCGTTTGTTTTTCCAAATAAATTTTGTTATTATTTTGTCTAACTCTACAAAGTAGTTTTTTGGTAAATTGATTGGAATGGCACTAAATATATACTTTAGTTTGGGTAAAATTGTCATTTTTATTATATTAGCTCGACCCAGCCACGAGCAATTGATATTTTTTCAACTATTTAGATCTGATTTTATTTGTGTGAGAAGTGTTTTGT
This sequence comes from Gymnobelideus leadbeateri, assembly GCA_011680675.1. NCBI lineage: Eukaryota > Metazoa > Chordata > Mammalia > Diprotodontia > Petauridae > Gymnobelideus > Gymnobelideus leadbeateri. Next base: position 281,239 of record WOXC01004926.1, read on the forward strand.
AGTTGTGATCATATAGATTCTGGGTTTGTTTTGGCAAGTAGATTCCCAAATATTTTATAATGTCTACAGTGACTTTAAATGGGATTTCTCTTTCTATCTCTTGCTGTTGAGTTTTATTAGAGATGTACAGGTATGCTGAGGATTTATGTGGGTTTATTTTATATCCTGCAACTTTGCCAAATTTATTTATTGTCTCAAGTAATTTTTTACTTAATTCTCTAGGATTCTCTAAGTATATCATCATATCATCTGCCAAGAGTGACAGCTTGGTCACTTCTTTGCCTAATTTGATTCCTTTGATTTCTTTTTCTTCTCTAATTGCTACTGCTAACGTTTCTAGTACCAGATTGAATAAGAGGGGTGATAGTGGACACCCTTGTTTCATTCCTGATCTTATTGGAAAGGCTTCTACTTTATCCCTATTGCATATAATACTTGCTGATGGTTTTAGATAGATGCTAGCAACTATTTTAAGGAAGGCTCCATTTATTCCTATATTTTCTAGTGTTTTTAATAGGAATGGATGTTGTACTTTGTCAAAAGCCTTTTCTGCATCTATTGAGATGATCATGTGGTTTTTGCTAGTTTTGTTGTTGATATGCTTAATTATATTGATGGTTTTCCTAATATTAAACCATCCTTGCATTCCTGGAATGAATCCTACCTGATCAGAGTGTATTATTTTTGTGATAAGTTGTTGGAGTCCTTTGGCTAATATTTTATTTAGAATTTTTGCATCTAAATTCATGAGGGAAATTGGTCTATAATTTTCTTTCTCTGTTTTATCTCTTCCTGATTTAGGAATCAGTACCATATTTGTATCATAGAAAGAGTTTGGTAGGACTCCTTCTTCACTAATTTTCCCAAATAGTTTGTAGAGTATTGGAATCAATTTTTCTTTAAATGTTTGATAGAATTCACTCGTGAACCCATCTGGCCCTGGAGATTTTTTCCTAGGGAGTTCATTGATGGCTTGTTTGATTTCTTTTTCTGAGATGGGGTTATTTAGGTAATTCACTTCCTCTTCAGTAAATCTGGGCAATTTGTGATTTTGTAAATATTCATCCATTTCACTAAGATTGTCATATTTATGTCCATACAATTGGGAAAAATAATTCCTCATTATTTTTTTGATTTCCTCTTCATTGGAGGTAGATTCACCCTTTTAATTTTTGATACTCATAATTTGGTTTTCTTCTTTCTTTTTTTTATCATATTGACTGAGGGTCTATCAATTTGTTGATTTTTTCATAAAACCAGCTCTTAGTTTTATTTATTAATTCAATGGTTTTCTTAATTTCAATTTTATTAATCTCACCTTTGGTTTTCAATATTTCTAATTTAGTACTAAATTGGGGATTTTCAATTTGTTCTTTTTCTAGCTTTTTCAATTGCATGTCCAACTCATTGACCTCCCTTCTCTCTGCTTCAATTAAGTATGCACTCAGGGATATAAAACTTCCCCTGAGAACTGCCTTTAGTGCATCCCACAAATTTTGGTATATTGTTTCATTATTATCATTCTCTTGAATGAAATTATTGATTGTTTCTATAATTTCTTCTTTGACCCACCAATTTTTAGGATTAAATTGTTTAGTTTCCAATTAGTTTTTAGTCTATCTTTCCATGGCCCTTTATTGCATATAATTTTTATTGCATCATGATCTGAGAATGATGGGCTTACTATTTCTGCCTTTCTGCACTGGATTGTGAGGTTTTTATGCCCTAGTACATGGTCTATTTTTGAGTATGTACTATGCACTGCTGAGAAGAAAGTAAATTCCTTTTTATCCCCATTCAGTTTTCTCCAGAGATCCATCATATCTAGTCTCTCTAAGATTCTATTCACCTCCTTAACTTCTTTCTTGTTTATTTTGAGGTTGGATTTATCGAGTTCAGAGAGGGGGAGATTAAGGTCCCCCACTAGTATAGTTTTGCTATCTATTTCTTCCTCTAATTCCTTTAACTTCTCCTCTAGGAATTTGGATGCTATACCACTTGGTGCATATATATTAAGTAGTGATATTGCTTCATTCTCAATGGTGCCTTTTAGTAGGATATAGTTTCCTTCCTTATCTCTTTTAATTAGATCTATTTTTGCTTTTGCTTTATCTGAGATAAGCATTGCTACCCCTGCTTTTTTTACTTTAGCTGAGGCATAATAAATTTTACTCCAACCTTTTACCTTTACCCTGTGGGTATCCCTTTGTTTCAAATGTGTTTCTTGAAGACAGCATATTGTAGGATTATGGTTTTTAATCCATTCTGTTATCCGCCTCTGTTTTATGGGAGAGTTCATCCCATTCACATTCACAGTAATGATGACTATCTGTCTCTTCCCTTCCATCCTATTCCCTCCCCTGTTTATATTTTTGTTTATTCCTTCTCCCTTCCCCTCCTTGAAGTTTTCCCTTTTGACTGCCCCCTCCCTCAGTGTTCCCACCCAGTGACCCCCTTCTTAACCTACCCTCTCCCCTTACTACTATTTCCCTCCCTTATAATCCCTCCCTTTAGTCTCCTTTTCACCCCCCCCCCTTACCCTCCCACTATCTATAGGACACAACAAATTTTTATACTTATCAGAGTAAATTACTCCCCGTTTGATTCCAAACCAATGAGAGTAAATTTCAAGCAGTGCTCCTCTCCCTCCCTCCAATTCCTCTATTTAATGAATTTATGTGTCTATTCATGTTAGATTCTTAAACTTCACTGATTAATTTGATCCTTCTTTGAACCAGAACCAGTGAGAATAGTGTTTAAATGATGTTCCTCTCCCTCTTACTTTCCTTCTTCTATAGTGTGTTTTGATGCCTCTTCAGATGGCATATTTTACCTTTTCCTAGCTCATCCTTTCCTTTTTCCCATTACAGTACCATTGATCCCCTTAATAGTTTTTTTTTTAGACTCCATGTTAGTGCATTCATACCCACACCCTCTAAGTATAACCCTTTTGCAGGTCATGATAATCATAGAGATTTCAAATATTGATAGTTATCAGCTCCACATATAGGGATGTGAACATTTTGCTCTTGTTGCATCCCAGGTAATGAGCTTGTGTTTGTGGGTGTGGGTGTGTGCACTTCTGCATGTGTGAGTCTATGTTACCCTTGTTTACCTTTTTTATGTTCTTCTGGAGTCTTGTAATTGGAGATCAAATTTTCCATTGAGCTCTGGCTTTTTCATTAGGAAAGTCTGGAAGTCCCTTACTTCATTAAACGTCCATCTCCTTGCCTGAAAGATTATGCTCAGTTTTGCTGGGTAGTTAATCCTTGGTTGTAGTCCTAGCTCTCTTGCCCTAAGAAATATCAAATTCCAGTGCCTCCGCTCTTTTAATGTAGAAGCTGCTAGGTCCTGTGTGATCCTAAGTGTAGTTCCTCGATATTTGAATTGTTTCTTTTTGGCTGCTTGTAGAATTTTTTCTTTAATCTTATAATTCTGGAATTTGGCTACTATATTTCTTGGAGTTTTCAGTTTGGGATCTCTTTCAGGAGGGGTCTGGTGAATTCTATCAATAGCTATTTTATCTTCTGATTCCAGGACCTCAGGACAGTTTTCTTTGACAATCTCTTGGAGGATGTTGTCTAGACTGCTTTTCTCATCATGGCTTTCTGGTAGACCAATAATGGCCATTGTGATCCAGTGCCCTGAGATGTGCTCAGAGTCATATGTGCCATTGGTTTAGGGCAGAGTGGCCCAGAGAGAATGGCACTCCTCTCCCAACCCAGTGCAATAAATGCTTCCTTTTGGCTTGCCAGGCTGTCTTCAGGGGGAGAGTTGTTTCACTCTGTCGTGATGTGGGTTCTAAAATTTGTTTAGAGTCATTTTTTATAGGTACTAGGTACTGGACTTGGTTGGTGAGCTCAAGCAAGTCCCTGCTTATACTCCACCATCATATTGCTCCTCATTTGTTTTTTTGTTTGTTTGTTTTTGTTTTTAATTAAACAAATGTTTTATTAACTTCTGGTTTACATCATTCATTTCTGCCAGATTTTGAGTTAGAAATTTTTTCCCTGTTTTCCCCCTACCCATCAACCCAGAATAGCAGTCCCACAAGATATCCCTTCCTCTAATCTGCTATCTCCCATAACTTCTCCCATACCCCCTTCAACTTTTCCATTAGAGCAAGGTGAATCCCTGTGCCCCAATGCCTGCACTTCTTATATCCCAATTAAATGAAAAAGAGTATTGATAATAGTATTTATATATATTTGAAACATTTACTTTTAAGACCTCGAATTTCAGATCCATTCCCTTCCTCCCTTGCCACCCATTCCCTCTGGGAAGATAAGTAATTCAGTATGTGTTGTACATGTATAGCTATGCAAAATATTACCATAGTAGACATATTGGACAAGGCTGCTTATAATACCCTCCCACCCATCCCACCACCCACCTGGTCCATTCCCTACTTGATCCTATCTCTCTTCTATAGTGGGTAATTCCAACCTCCCCTGTCCCCAAGAATGCCCTCCCATCCATCATCCCTCCTCTCATCCCCCTTCCCCCTATTCTGCTGCAGGTTGAGATATCCCATTTGGTATGTATGTCATTCTCTCCCTGAACCAAATTCAATGAGAATTTGGTTTTACCTTTTTGCCTTCCTATTATTCCCCTCCTCTGGAGCCACTTCACCTTGCTTCTTCTACATTAGATAGTTTACCCGACCCTGTTTCTCCCCATCCTCTCTTGTCACTTTCCTCACTCACCTCATAATTTGACCCCTTACGTATCATCCCTTCCCAAAAAATTCAACCTATGCCCTCTATCCATGTATAACTGTAAACATATATACACACATTCACATATGTATTCATATAACCATGCACCCTTCTTCCATTATTTTCATATTGAGAAAGGGTTCATCAGTTAAAGTTATTGTTTTTCCATGTACAAATGTAAATAGATCAACTTTGATAAGTTCCTTTTGATTTCTTTTCCCGGATTACCTTCTCAGGCACCTCTTGCTTCTTCTGTCTAGATGTCAAATTTTCTATTCAACTCTGGTTTTTTCCTCAAGAATGCTTGAAAGTCCTCTATTCCACTGAAGGACCATATTTTCCCCTGAAACAAAATACTCAGTTTTGCTGGGTAGGTGACCCTTGGGTTCAGTCCCAGCTCTTTTGCCCTCTGGAATATCATATTCCATGCCCTTCAATCCCTCAGTGTAGAAGCTGCCAGGTCCTGGGCTATTCTGATTGTGTTTCCACAATATTGAAATTGTTTCTTCCTGGCTGCTTGTAGTATTTTCTCCTTGATCTGGGTATTCTTGAAACTGGCTATAATATTCCTGGGAGTTTTCTTTTTAGGATCTTTTTCAGGAGGTGATTGGTGGATTCTTTTAACCTCTATTTTGCCCTCTGGGTCTAAAATATCCGGGCAATTTTTCTTGAGAATTTCTTGAAGGGTGATTTCTAGGTTCTTTCTTTGATCATGGCTTTCAGGTAGTCCAATAATTTTTAAATTGTCTCTCCTGGATCTATTTTCCAGGTCAGTGGTTTTTCCCATGAGATATTTCACATTGCCTTCTATTCTTTTGTTTGTTTGGATCTGCTTAACAGCATCTTGGTTTCTCATAAAGTCTTTAGCTTCCATTTGCTCTAGTATAACCCTGAAGGAATGAATCTCTTCAGTGAGCTTTTGAGATTCTTTTTCCATCTGGCAAATTCGACTTTTTAAGGCATTATTCTCCTCATTGCCCTTTCGGGGCTCCTTTGCCATTTGAGTTAGTCTATTTTTTAAGGTGTTGTTTTCCTTAGTTAGGCTGTTGACCCTCATTTCATACTTTTCCTGCATACTTCTCATTTTTCTTCCCAATTTTTCCTCCACTTCTCTTATTTTATTTTTCAAGTCCTTCTTAAGTTCCTCTATGGCCTGTAACCTGCTCATATTTTCCTTTGGGGCTTTTGGAGCAGGATTTCTGACCTTCCAGTCCTCTGACTGCTCCATGCTTTGATCCTCTTTGCCCCCAAAATAGGAGTCCAAGGTTGCATTTTTCTGTTTATTTGTTTCCTTTGCCTTGACATGTTGCCACTTAATTACTTGACTTTGGGGCTTGTTGCCACAGTAGGACTCCGCCACCAGACAGGAGACCTTTGGTCCCGAACGTTGGGGTCTTCAAAGCTTTCTGGCAAGCTGGATACCCACCCCAGACCTCCCCCCCGCCCCCAGATCACAATAGAGATCCAGGGAGGTTAAAGCAAGAGTGATTACCCCCAGAGACTGATCACTGGATCTCCCTACAGTTCACAGGCCAGGAGCCGGAGCTGCCTCTGAAAACTACAAAATGGCGTGCCTCCTCAGTAGCTTCTAGCCCCCAGGGGAGGAAGCTGATGCGTTCCCCAAATACTGGTCCCCAAGTCCATAGGGCACTAACCTCTCACTTTGTCCTAGGCATGTCTGTTTTGACCATTCTGGAATCACCACAGCTGCTGGTATTCTGGGGTCCCCTCCAGCCGGCTACTGGCCAGGCCACCCTGGGGCTAAAACCATGACTTACCCGGACCTGGGCTCAGATATCTATGTGCTCCGTACTGCTCTCTGCACTGCCGGCTCCCAGAGCGCTGTGCTGGCCCTTCCTGCAGGGCTGCTGGGCTGTCCTCAGCTGGAGGTTAGCTTCTCTGTGTCATTCTTTCGGTGCTGGGGCTCCAGAAGTTGTTCAGAGTCCCCTTTTACATAGTTTGTAGGTAATCTGGGGGAAGAGAGCCTTGGGCATGCTATTTCTACTCCACCATCTTGGTTCTGCTGCTCCTCATTTCTTATAGTACAATGATATCCCATCAGTGTAATATACCTTGTCCAGCCATTGCCTAATAGATGAGCATCCCATCAATTTCCAATTCTTTGCCACTACAGAAAGAGCTGCTATATTTCTGTACATGTGTGTCCTTTTCCAATGTTTATGAACTCTTTGGGACACAGGATAAGTAGTAATATTGCAGGGTCAAAGGGTGTGCCCAGTTTTATAGCCATTTGGGCATAGTTCCAAATTGCTTTCCAGAACGTTTGGAGCAGTCAAAACTCTCTCAACAAAGCTGTTAGTGTTCTATTTTTCACATCCTCTCCAACATTTATAATTTTCCTTTTCTGCCATATTAGTCAATCTGATAGGTGTGTCATAGTACTCCAGAGATTTTTAATTTGCACTTTTCTAATCAGTAGTGATTTAGAGCATTTTTTCACATGACTATAAATAGCCTTAGTTTCTTCTTCTGTACACTGCCTGGTCAAATCCCTTGACCATTTATCAATTGGGGAATGACTTGTATTTTCACACATTTGACTCAGTTCCCTAAATATTTCAGAAATTAAACCTTTATCTGAAACATTGGCTGAAAAAATTGTTTCCCAGCTTTCTGTTTTCCTTTTAATCTTGGTTACATGGACTTTGTGCAAGAACTTTTTAATTTAATGTAATCAAAATAATCCATTTGGCATCTCATGATGTTCTCTACCGCCTATTTAGTCATACATTCTTTCCTTCTCCATAGACCTGATATGTAAACTATTCCTTGTTCTTCATATTTGCTTGTAGTATCACCCTTCCTCACCAACTCTTTCTTTGCCTATGGTAATAGTTTCCTGATTCATTTCCTTGTCTCAACTTCCTACTCATTCTAATCTATCTTCCTCACAGCTGTTAAAATGATTTTACTAAAACATACACCTGACCATGCCACCTATTTTTA